>OX328129.1:18049811-18252311 GCA_946811695.1 Gonocerus acuteangulatus | reverse complement strand
TTGGGTGTGACCAGCACCGGTGTTACCTCCGACAAGCTTAATGTGGGAAGAAACTTTCAGCGGTTCGGGTAATAGCCCGATGATGGGGGTAATCACGGTTTTGGTCGATTTTGAATCCGTCTAGGAAGTCGTCCCGTTTTGAATATATTATGGAAATTTCATATTAAGTCGTGGTAATTTGGGCGGTCATGATTTTAAATGGTTTTAGGACCTCAGTTTATTTCTTCTGACAAAATTATGATGATGCTCATAAAAAGTGATAAAAATTAATTTTTAGTGCATTTCATTCTTCAGTCAGGTGTTGGTGATGTGACGAAAATTGTGCAACTAGATTATTCATTGTAGAAACTATCTATCATTTTTTGAAAGAATGTTAAACTAATGAAAGAACATTTTGTACACATAAATAGGTTAGATTAAACGCATTCTTCTGCCATACTTTACTTACTTTATCCTACACCCGCACAAGGCAATTCTGCCATCAAGCGCCATATTTCTCGGGAGAAACAGCCAGCGCCCGTTAGACCAGTGGCAGGTATAGTTGATCCATCTGTGTAAATATGTAGCCATGTTTGTTGCGGATACGTTGAGTGTATGGTTTCGGGAGCAGCCTTCCTCAGCTCTATTTTCAGGGATGCTGATTTTGGTGTATTATGACTACTTAGGGAGGTAGAGAGCTAGCGGTAGCGTCGAAAACACTTCTTGTATCACTGAAGCTGGTGCTGCAGAGCTTGGCTGGATATTATACTTTAGGAGTTCCTTTGCACGCTTCAGTGGTGTTGTTTGTGTTTTTAGACGATGACTTGCTGGGATGTAATTATTCCATAGTGTTGGGTTAATCCTCCTTGTACGCTCCCAAAATTTCAGAACAGCCCTACCTCGCCTCGCTCTGAGGGGCTCAATGCCCGCTTCAATTTCCATGGCTGCAATAGGTGTTGATTTAGCAGCTCTGGTTATGATTCTTAGGGCTCTGTTGTGAACTTTGTTTATGCGTTCTTCTCTACTGTCACTGGCAAGGTCCATGAGCTCACCTCCATAATCCAGAACAGGCCTGACGTAGAACTTGTACGCTGCATTTAGGACGTCCTGTGATGCTCCCCATTTTACAGAGGTAAGTCACTTGAGCAACCTTAGTCTGTTCGTTCCCCTAGTATCGGCATCGCCTATGTGTTGGTGAAATTGCAATTTGTTGTCCAGTAGGATGCCTAGGTACTTTGTAAGATTGCTACTTGACAAAGGCTTATTTTTGTACTGCATATTTAGGATTGGTGGTTTTGTAGACAAAGTAAAGTGCTGGTAGACAGTTTTTTTCTGGGCTGACTGTCATCTTGTTTGAGTCTGCCCAATGGGCCAGTTTAGTTAGAGCTTTGTTTAGGTGCTCTTGGGAGGCCTGCTGAGTTTGAGCTTGTTGCCCAAATCACCAGGTCATCAGCAAACAGCAAATTTTTCTGCAATAAGTAATAAGACGGCGGGAATAAAATGGTACGATTATTATGGCATTTTCGAGAATATTGTTTAAAAGTCTTGAGATTTTCGTATGTTTTCTCAAATATCTCGAAACATTAGGAAATTGTTTTCATTTTTTTTTTTTTTTTTTTTTTTTAAATACACTCCATGTTCTTAGGTGTACTCACATTGGTACATCGAGCTCAGAGAAAAATTGTGTTCTTGTGGGTCCATTCTCCTTGAATTTTGACCTCTCGGTGAAATGAAAATCATCAAATTCCTTCACAATAGGTTTTCTTTCTGCGCTTCACTTCCAGTAGCTCCTGCATCCAGCATTTATGGAGTGACATTAAGAATATTTCTTAGTAGAAAATAAAAAATGTTTGAATAGTTTGATTGTGACAGAATGGGATGAAAGAGCTCCAAATATTACCTAAAATTTTCTCCATTCTATGCCTCGATGACTCACTACTCTGATTCAAACCAAAGGAGGAGCAAGAAAGTACTAAATTTTCAAATTTATGGTTTAAAGTTTGTATTTTTTTTTTTTTTTTTTTTAGCGTATCTTGACTTTTGTTCCTCTCGATTTTTGAGTTTTCCTAGTACAATTAATTTATTACATTTATTTTCTTTTAACCCAAATTTGTTGTCTTTGTCTGATAGAATTAAAATAAGGGTTTGGACTAAATGCTACCATTTTTTCACATTTTACCTAATTATTTCTTATTCCCGATTGAATTTATTTTCAGATGTATGTAGACTTTTGTTTCTGACTGTATGTTCTTTTATACATAGTTGAATGACTTTTTTTTTTTTTTTTTAATATTTCTAATATCTTAAAAATAGTTGCAAATTCGTGGATACAGACTGGCGAACTTTAGAAATCTTAATACAATTTTTACAACAGTAAAAATCGTTAGATATCACCTTAAACTTTCTCTTTCAAGTTTGAACAGAAAAGCAGTTTTGGACATTTCCTGTCTTAATTATGTCCTAGTCTTTTATTTCGGCAGGACCATATCTGTCGAAACAAAGGAAGATCGGATGTGCTAATTTTTCGTCCAATTGGCGCTCCTACTAGTTCAATTCCTGCACTTAAATAGTCTACGATATACAATTAGGTTTATATTTTATGGTCATAAGACCAATGGTTTTACTTGGACACACCATAAAACCAGTTGAACAACTGACTCTTCTATGAATTTAGAACTTCCTTTTCCGCTCCTAAATACAGAAGACAAATCGGTTCCGCCTGCCTTTTGTCGCCTCACAAAGCGTCTAACAAATTGGCTTCTGCTCCGGGTTTCTATTAGTCGAAGCCACAGAAGCGTGGATCGTCATTGTTGGTGGCGTCGCAACAATCGTTATTGTTCTACGGGAACAATCTTCTTAATTACTCTGTGGCGTCATTGGAGTCGGGAGGAGAGGCGTCACGAGTTCATGTTCAGAAACCGGATCCAAGGATCGACCTGGTTACTAGACAGCAGCCATTTATGTGGGATGTATCTGCTGCAAAGAGCTTATATCGTTGTTCTTGTTTTCTTAAAACGTTTTAGGATTGTGCTGAGCCACCAACAAAACAACACTGGCGTTGTCGATATTTTTTTGGAACGGACATTGACATTAGATTAGGAAAGACGGTTGCAGCAAATCAAATCTGATGTGATCTTCCCTAAAACCCAAGATCAACCTTTAAATATTGATGTGCCTAGGTCTTGTCCATGAGGCTATGTTTTTCGTCTGGTATTTTTAAGAAAGGTACCTACTTCTAGGCTCATTTTAAATAGTAGGCACCTGGAGAAGAAGGCATTATTTTAATTGCATCCATGTTCTAAAGTCTCTTAAGTTCAGACTTTCAAAGGATGGAGTCATACGGGTCCCCTAAAATTACTCTAATTGAGGGACTCCATTCTTGACCTAACGAATAGTCGTTTCGGAAGCTTTGATCGTCGGGGTTTCGGTCAGTGTTCTTATTCAATAAAACACATTTTATTTGCTAAAATGTATATTTATTGCCGCCAACGTTTCGGCTTGCTATACAAGCCATCTTCAGGGCTGTAAAAACATATATGGTACAACAATGGTAAGGACAAAAAAAAAAAAAAAAAAAAAAAAAAAAAAAAAGGCTAGAAACATTAACATAAATATGAGTACCTATATGCTTGAAAATATAAATATAAATATATATATATATATATATATATATATATAGTATAATAATAGCAATATAAATAAATATACATGTATATGGTATCCAAGCGAATACAGTACAAGTGTCATAGTAACATACCTATTGAGAAGATTGAGAACTGTCCCGTTTCAAGAAGAGAACATTTCTGAAGACTGGAAGGATGGGGCAGGGCTAGACAGTAGAGGATGGGGGGGAGGGGGTGGAGAGAAGTGGAGCTGGGAGTAAGGACGGAGGGTAAAGACCGCGGTAAAGATAAAGGACTTGCCGATGGATATTGCAGGTACAGGGAAGGATTGGGCCAGGGAATAGTCGTTTATGCTAACACTAGGTAAGCGGACACCGGCTTTTGGTATCCGAAATATCAATGCCCAGGCCCGGTGACGGATTTCAGCCTCATCAATATTAATGATATATTTGTACATATACTTCAAGCGATTTGGTTTATTTTTCTTTTGTCTATAAATATTTAATGCCCATTCAATAAACGTCGTAGATCCCACCACATTAACGTGTTTCCTTACTCCTCTTAATGTGAAAACGCTGGGAGCGGTATTGAGACATATTTGACGATTCATAATTTATAGATATGTTACTAGTATTGTACATTAATATGTTTTAAGCACTTTTCTCCGAAGGAAAGTAGCTATTGAGGTTGCACTCATGACGGCATGTTTGAAAAATTCCTTCGAATCTTTATCGATCCAACCTAGTAGAGACCGAAATGACCCCAGTTAAAATTTATATATATATATATATATATATATATATATATATATATATATATATATATTTCTTAATTACAGTATTCATTCAAAGATGGAGTAATAAACTTTATGGCATGACGTACCCTAATATAAACAATCCGTAATCCCTAAACGTTACCTATTTGAGCCGACTTATTCTTCTATATACTATCTAGGAAAACACTGCAAGGTCCAAAACGGGATTTGTTTTCATGATTTTTTCTAATTTAGTCCAGCTAGATCAGTTAAAATATATATGTATACATACAGGGTGTCCCAGTATATGTGTCCACCCCCTTTTCCTCCTAGAGTTGTTGGAATTTCATGCTTTCTAGAAATGTGGACCCAAAATAATAACTGCTTTTACTTTAATCATTTTAAATGAGTCTAGAGATAAGAACGGAACCGCGCTAAGATGATGCAGTTCCTGCGAGTCGGACTTTTGTTGTGACGTTGCCAAGCTTTACAATGGTCAACTTCCGCTTTCCACGATTTTTCTCCAAAAAACATATTGTGGTGAACGGATGCTGCTGGTTAACGAATTTAACCTTTGAAATGAGACAAACGATTTTTGTAGAAAATACCGTAAAAACGGACCATTTTTCAGCCCGTGAAGAGCGAACAGAAATATGTATATGTGTATATATATATATATATATATATATATATATATATATATATATAAACATATACACATAAGAAGAAAGATATATATATATATATATATATATATATATATATATATATACATGCATACAGGGTTCCCCCCCCCCGTTTAAGTTTTTTGAAGTAATAACCCGAAATTCGGTTTGGGGTTGTCACATCTCGTTTCTGCGGAAAGTAAAGGAGGAGGGATTGCGGGGAGAGGGTGAGTGGGGGAGGGGCTGAAAGATACAATATATTTTTTTAATGATTTTTATATATGCCTGGAGGGCGAGGTTAGCTCAGTGGTAGAGCTAACTTAAGATTTTTTCTTCTAGTTCTTCGTTCATGGATTGAATGCGGCCTCCCTGACCGCCCCTAGGCCAACCCAGCCATTAATTAATTTATTAATGGGTACCTTGGTGCTAATCATCAGGCTCGGAACTCGCCGGAGCTAGACCGGCTCGAGGGTTCCTAGAAAACCTTCCCTTCCTAGCTAGTCAATCATTTGTTTCGTGGTATTTCTTTGAATAGATGTCTTTTGAAGGTTTAGTTGACTTTGTAACATTCTCCAGTTTTTCTCCAGCGCATCTAACTCTTGATTTTCCAATGGCGGCAGGTATTTTTATGACGAATTCTGATAGAAAATTTAATTTTAAGACTAATTTATTCCGACACATCTTTTGATCCGACGCACCGTTTGCGCGTATAACGCAAAAAACTGAAAAATATCGCCATTTTGTAGACAAAATTCCTATTTATCACTAAAACCAAGCCTTGTACGTAAAAACAGCTCAATGTAAACGTTGTAGCCTATTCATTTTCCTTTCAGATGATACCAAGATCAAAGTTGTAGATTAAATATTTAACGGGGTATTATGAATAAAAACAAAGGCAACATTTTTTTTTTTTAGTTTTATGATATAATAATTTCATATGGAAAAATAAATTTATTCTGTTCTGTTTTATAATACTTTTTATATACTTTTTTTCATAAAGTAAATACGTATTTTTTTTTTGTTGTTTATGTCAGCTACTTTTTTTTCTAGTCATATGGATTTTCTGAATTGTTACTTTTTAAAACTTTTAAGGTATATTTTTCATTCATAAGAAACTTCATGCAACATAACTAAGACCTACCAAGTTTCAGTTCGAAATTCCAGTAACTCTAGGAGGAAAGGGGGTGGACACATGTACTGGGACACCCTTTTTATATATATATATATATATATATATATATATAGAGAGAGAGAGAGAGAGAGAGAGAGAGAGAGATACACAGCTGAATTACGAGCGATACTTCTAGCACTGACCAACATCACTACACGACAGGAAAACGACATTATCATTTGTACACTCTCTCTCAGTTCCCTTATAGCCATACAAGACATTTTTAGCACACATCCAATTGTAACACAAATACACGATACAATACATTCATTGAAGAAACGAATAACTATTTATTGGCTTCCCGGTAATGAAGATATACCACAAAGTACGAATGTAGACAGACAAGCAAAATTATCCACAACACGAAACCAATACGACATCACAGACATAACTTACGAAGATGTATTCACTGACATACAGAAACATATTGAAAGCCAGTGGTACGATGTATGGTACAGGACAAGAGACGACAAGCTACGTGAAATTAAATCTACAATTTCTCACTGGCCATCGAGCAACAGAATTACAAGAATAGAACAAGTAGTACTGACACGCCTACGGATTGGACACACTAGACTTACACTCATTCCTAATGACCAGAGAACAAGCACCGATTTGCCCAATATGTAACACCTTTTTAACTATTAAACACTTACTACGGACTGTTTAATACTTAACTCATTTCCCCTCCCAGCTATAAACCTAACAGAGTTGTTAGCAGAAGGAAGCCAATTTATAGATTTTGTTTTTAGATACTTAAGGAAAATTGGACTATTTGAAGAAATATGATGTATACGTATATGGTTTTCTATGTTTGTATACGAGCTTATCTGTTTGTGGATGTGTATATGTGTATGTATATTTATTTTTCTCTTTACGACCTCCTATCATTAATGAATATGTAAAAACTATGATTTGTAATTCATAAAGATCTAAGTCTATAATTGTATTTACAGACTCCCCTATCTGCCTCTGTGTTGTTCGTACCTTTTTATAGTCAATGCAAATGGTATTAGTAATTTTTTTTTTTTTTAATATTTTTTTTAATTATTTCATTTCCAAATTTGTTAACAATTGTTTACTATTGTTTATTCTTATGAATGTATTTTAAGTGATGAATTGTTCTCTTCGCGGTCTCACTAATAAACAAATAATAATAATAATAAAATAACATATTTAAATTTGGGTTGGTAAGACCCGCCGGACGTGCAATAATAAGTAATTATTCTGTTTACCGAGGGACTTTCTTGGTTATTTTTGGAGTTTCTACTTTCATTAACTTTATTGTGCATATTTTTTTGTTTTTTTTCTATTCGCCTGTACAGTATAACAGCACTACGATTTTTTTCTTGTGAGTTTCTCCTTGAACTTGCTCGTCAGTCCAGTGAGGGTATTTCGAAAGGAGATCATAGGTTTTTATCCTTTCTCGTAGCCCCGTTCGACAGCCCGCAAGGGATATGGAAAGTATTTTTTAAGAATAAAGGAAAAACTATCGTTCCTTTGTCCCAGAGTCGCAGAGACCACCCTGGCTTTGAAGTGGACACAGAACACCGTTGATTTCTTCTTTTTAGTGCATTCCCTCCCTTCCTGTTGAGCTTGTAGCATTGGCCTCGAAGATGCCGCCTGGGGTGCTAATGAGAATTGTGAAAAATAGTCCGCCTAAAGCAGATTGAAGCCTAACCTCCATATTTTAGCGAATCGCCATTGTTGCGGGGTGCTCACAAATAAATTAAAAAACAAAACAAAAAAAAATCGAAATTATCTTAAGCTAAAGTAACCCTCCCCCCCCAAAAAAAATACTACTTGAATAAATTAAAGTGCATTTTTTGGGAAATTCTGATGAGAAACATATGCAAATAAAAACGAATTTTTACTGAGAACTACTTGACGCATCGAAAATTCATTTGCGCAGTTCTACCTTCCTTTATTAGTGCTTTTAAACAGTGTAATGCTACATATGGGTGAAGAGGTAACCCGTCCCTTCAAAGCTCTAATTGAGCCCTTAAAACGGTTACTTTCATATTTCCGATCCATTGTATAGATCTCAACAAGAGCTTCAAAATTGCTCGTTCGAACAATTTTGATATCTCCAACCGTTTAGGAGTTATTTCTCTTGTGACCCTACATATATATTTCGTATCTACAGTATAAGATTATACGAAATTGAGTTCGAACAAGGATTCCTTGGTTAAAGATGGTTCTGGAGACAAAAGAGGAAGGGTGCCCTTTGGAATAGGACATCAGTTGGAAGGCAAGGCGGACCACGGGATGTAGGACTTGGTAGTTAGTATATATACCTACAAAAACGGACAACAAAACCGAATACATTTAGGTAAATGAAAAACGTCCAGTTCCTTCACGTGCCCTTTGGAATAGGGCATCAGTTGGAAGGCAAGGCGGACCACGGGATGTAGGACTTGGTAGTTAGTATATATACCTACAAAAACGGACAACAAAACCGAATACATTTAGGTAAATGAAAAACGTCCAGTTCCTTCACAAAACCTCTTTTGTGAAGGAACTGGACGTTTTTCATTTACCTAAAGATCTTCCTTCTCTGCCAGCAACCTCAAAGTACTTTAAAAAAAATTAGTTCCTTCTTCAAAACTAAAGTTTGTCTAGAATTAGAATTGCCTCACTGGAATTGTTTTTTTGACGACCCACGCGAAACTTGTAGCGCTAACAAGCGTTTTTTTGGCTTCGAGATACACATTTTTTATTTTTTAAATTGCATCAAACAACTTTCAGTGACATGATTATACAGAAAACTATGTATTTTAGTTTGGATTAACAGTTGATTGAATTGAAAATGACCTAACATATCACTCTTAGTATTTCTAGAGTAATTACTCAAAATAAAACTCAACAGAAAGTGTCATTCTTTCCTATGAAGGGGGCATGGCATTAAGAGAGGAAGAGTGACGCAAGTGCTGCCCTCTGGTGTCCAAGCTCCGTTGCTACATACAGTTTTGATGGTTGAGAAAGAGATATTTACCATGTCTTTAATACTCATAAATGAAAAATGATTGAATTGATTTCTGGGTTGTATCACTTAAGAAATACTAGTGCGATACATCGATTTGGGTTTCCTTACAATTAAGCAAGAAAACAAAGCATAACAGGCGCATACTTAGTCGAATGTTTTTCGGCTTTCCAATATTCGAATTTCCAGCATTTTTACGAGCCTTATTTTTCGAATGATTGCTTATTTTCCCGTGAACCATTGTAGAAACGAAAGAGAAATGTGGAAATTGCTCCACGGTTTATTGCGGTTGGTTGCTGTTTGTACTGGTGGAGATGGCTTGTCGGTCTTGTTCAACCGTGTCATCGACTATTGATGGTTTTATTCTGTGATTTACTCGGCTCTATTATTGTATTTCAATTACTCTTGTTACACTTTCACTACGTGTTGGGACCTTTATGTAATGACCGTATCTTAGTGGGTGTCGTAACCTCTTTGTAAGGACGAGACATCTTGTTACAGATCTTTCTGTTTCCTGGTTCCGTGAAAGGTGTTCTTATGTGGGAAGAATGTGCATTGTATGTATCGGGGTGTTTCGTTTTCTCGAATGAATAAGACGAAATACTGGAAACATTTGTTCCCACAATAAATAAAAAATACAAATAGCTGGTATAAACGATAATAGTCTTTTTTTCCCCATTGGTTTTCCATACTGTTGTATTCCAAGATTTGGCGAGTTATTTTGTAGTTATTACTTTTTTTGTTCCCCCCGTCGCATATCGTGATTCAAAAAACGCTACAGACTTTAATTCTTGTCGGATATCAATATTTTTAAAATAAAAGCTTATAACATTTCTAGCAACTTTCTCTTGAGTCAGATTTTTTCTTTTTTGGGGTCTTTTTGCGAAGACCACATCCAGTTACTTTTGAAGTAGCAGTAGTGATTTATAACAGTTACTCATACTCGCTGATAAGCTTACTGATTAGCTTATAGGTTCTTTGCTGGTTATCTACTACTTCTTGACTCGTTATCTACGGTTATAATTCATATTAGATAATGGCAAGCAATATTTATTAATAAAAAGGTTAATATGATCAAAATCAATTCCCTCAACTATGAAATAAGTTATTAAGCTTTAAAGTTGACTGTTTTGCAGGTTATGAAGGATAACAAACAACGTTATTTGTAAACAAACATATTTTATTCCTTTTCTCTCTCTCTTTTTTGGATATTTTACATTTATTAGGCATTACATGCTATGCGTTTCCGCTCGCTACGCTACGCTCCGCTCGCTCAAGAAAATATCAAAACCCTAGTCAATCCAACTCCCAATTAATAGAATTATATTAATTGTAGCGACTCTAGTCTAGCCAACTCGCTAAAATTAATAGGATTCCATTAATTTTTCCCAGTAAGAAACCAATCCCTTTTACTTTGTCAGGAACATCGCGAACTAATTGTAAAAGACTCATTTTTCTCACAAACATAAGCAGAGCTTTTTCATAAACAAAAGCTAATTCACTGTTGAAGGTTACTTTACTCCCAGCAAGAACGAATGCAATTGGTCATCCAATCCTCCAATAGGAAGGCAAAAGAGTTATGCGCATGCGCTAAATCACTGATACAATCACTACTGCTACTTCAAAAGTAACTGGATGTGGTCTTCGCAAAAAGACCCCTTTTTTGTTTCCCTTGTTTATTGAATTACGTGTAAAAAAGTTAAATTTACGAAGCTTTACAATCCTGATATAAGTATTCTTCGTAATGAATGAAAGCACAATTTCATTATCTGTACTAAATATGTTGTCAATTAATCTTATTGTTGAATTAAGATTTATCACGCTTAAGCGTTATTTATGCTTCCAGGTACACTATTGATTTTTGTATATCTTATCATACAATTTTCAAACTGACATCTTCAACCTGAAAATTGACTAAGTATATATTTTAGTTTCTGGAAATCCAAAACGATTGATTAAGTCGAAAATTTGTTCACTCTTTTGACATTCACTTATCCTAACATATATAAATTTTGGTTTCGAGTACAGTAGATCAGTATTGACTATTTCACAAATTACGAGGACATGATATTTAGACAATTTATTTTTTACACGTAAGAAATAAATGGAGATAAGTCTTCGGCCATAATAGCTCAAATGAAATTGCATTTTATTAATGAAAAATGTAATAATGCTTATGTTTCGGCTCGATTTTTTCGAACTTCTTCAGTACTAAGTGGGCCCTCACACTGGCAAAAAAGTTTCTCAAAATTTTAAGCACGAATATTGAGATTATTTTTGAACAAAATATTGAATGGTCGTGGACCCCTCACACTTCACAAAAATATTGCACAATTTTTTATAACTGTATTACGGCCGTTATTGTTTTTAAAGCAGTTCAACCACTTGCGCCATTGTTGCCCTTGTATATATGTGCAATTGAAAACGCAAAAGAATATTTTTAATACACATGGTAAGAGAAAGATGAAAGGATATAAAATACTTAAATGTATTGCAAACGCACACAATTGCGCAATATTTTGTCAGCCCCCAAACACAATAATTTCAAGCTACAAAATATTGACTGGTCCGCAAAAATGTTCTAAACTTTCAGAAAACTTTTGAACGCGTCACAAAATATTGAATACCACTTTTTTTGTACAATATTTCTCCTCACACTCGCAATATTTTTGCTCCAAACCAACTTCTTCAAATTTTTGCCACTGCAAGGGCCCCTTAAGAAACAAAATGGGCAGAATCAGTATATTCTCTAATGAATTAACTAATTTCTTGTTAATACACTTTTTTTTACTTTTTTTATTACTTATTTTACATTTACGAACTTCCTCATTTTTGTTGATTTTTTTAGCTCTGATGAAGGTTTAAAAAATCAATCCGAAATGTTTTTTTTAAAGAAAAACAACATTTTGTTTGATTTTAACGATTACCAACCGAACTAATTATATCCTTGAAAATTATTTTTAACTGTAAATATAGTTGTGTATAATGACAGACTCTGTAAGTTGGATTTAAATCAATCCATTCATCCCAGGAATTGATTAATGAAAGGTCTTCTAGAACTCGTTGGCTAGCCAAATTTCCTTGTATCATTCCCCTTTCTGAGTTACATCTCTTCCTAATATATGTCATTACAGATCCTTTATCAAACAAATCCTGATTGGCTCTGATCGGCCTACTTACCTAAGTAAACAAGCCAGATTTAGAACTGGAACGCTCCGGGGTTTTAATCAGGCTGGTTGGGTATCATTCCTTGGCTGCTATCTGTTCTTCATTAGTACCCCGAAGCTCTGCTTTAGTCCACTTTCTCCTCCCACGATCATTTCAGCTTGTTTTCTCCATAGGGGGCTCTAGGCAAACATTTCTGGAGGGGGGGGAGCTAAGTTAGAATGGACTTACTGCCTTATAACCAGGCACCTGAAACTCATTAAGGCGATACTTGATAAACTAGAGGCTCGGGCACACAGAACGCGATCTGTATAGTGGCGGTCAGCGATATCTGACCGAGAGTGGGACGATATATATATATATATATATATATATATATATATATATATATATATATATCCGTTAAATATTCAATCTAAACTTTGATCTTGGAATCATCTGAAAGGAAAATTAATAGGCTGCAACGTTTGTATCGAGGTGTTTTTACGTACAAGGCTTGGTTTCAATGATAATTATGAATTTGTCTACAAAACGGCGATATTTTTGAGTTTTACGCGCAAACGGTGCGTCGGATCAAAAGATGTCTCGGAATAATGTTTGGAGCGAAACGCCTTAGATGCGCATGGATGCTCATAAATAAATAAAAAAAAAAAAAAAAAAAAAAAAAAAAATCTCTCAGAATTCGTCATAAAAAATACCTGCCACCATTGGAAACTCAAGAGTTAGATGCGCTGGAGAAAAACTGGAAAATGTTACAAAGTCAACTAAATCTTCTAAAGAAACCACATGCACCATAACTAAGACCTACCAAGTTTCATTTTCAGGAAAAGGGGGTGGAAACATATACTGGAAAACCCTGTATATATATATATATATATATATATATATATATATATATATATATCCCTATGGAGGGAGAGAGGAAACACGCTAGAATGGAACTTTTTAGCTTATGGTTTAATTGCTTAATTATTATCTAAAAACTATCAATCCAAGATAAATGAAATTTGGTGGGTTGTAATAATCAACACTTCCTTCCTAAATTATGGAAGTCCTATCAGCATTTTAAGTTTTTAAAAAAGACGAATTCCATAAAAATTGCCTTTTTTGAGCATAATTCTATTTTGGGGACCCTCGAATGTATCGCACTAATATTTCTAAAGTAGCACAACGCAAAATAAAAGAACAGTAAATGTGTCACTCTTGCCTATGTAGAGGTCTCAGGATTCTGTGAACAAAACCTATTTTTGAATTGTCACTTCAGAAATACTAGTGCGATATATTAACATTTTGCAAATAATGGAGATCGTGGGTAATTTATTTTCAAATTACTTCACACCTTGAGAAGGCTTGTATAATTTCCGAGTGCCAATTAAGTATTAAAAAAAAATCATTTTTGGGGTTTTTTTCTTTTTTTTCTTTTAATATTTTAAATAAAACAAAAAAAAAAAAAATGTTCCAAAGATATTTACGCTATAAATTAGCACTCTCTTAATTTCCAATTGAAAACTCATACGTCCTGGACTAATAGTAGACCCAGTTAAAATGGCTGTTATAATCCAACGTAACTCTTGCTCACAATTATTTTCTACTCCATTACTGTGATATTTGTCCAGATTATGAAACTCAAATAAATTAATTGTGCCGGAAATGAACGTATAATTTCTAGCTGACTATTATTTCACCCTATTACTCAACAGCTTGAATTGGAGCACTTATGATATAAATCAACTGGAGAGCTGGTGAAAGATTTTAAATTTAGCCTAGTATTAGGCTGTCCATCGAAGATTTCTAAACTTTCACTTAGCCTGTTTTAAATCTTGGCAAATAATTTAGTTTTCCGCTTGCATCCTTTGGATATTCAATAGAAAATGTATAATACCTATTCTTATAATTCCTCTATTAGCTTCTGTGAAAAATGTATGATATATCTTGATCAAATCCGACCTAAGAAATATTCGGAAATACATTTTGTATGTTGGCGAGGTTAGCTCAGTGGTAGGGTACTTGACCAGTATAATGGAGGACCTGAGTTCATAACTCGGACGGGCACTAAAGATATTATCTTGTAGTGTCATCGTTCGAGGGTTGGATTTTGGGCCCTAGACCGTCCCTAGGCTCTCCCTGCCTTGGTTTGCTGCAGATGAGAAAATCAGGTGGCTGGTTGGTATTGCTGCCCATTAGTTCAATTCTAGTACATTACTGTACTTGTGGTCAATAATCAAATACCTCTTCTCTATCTGCCCCTCTGGCACCTTGTGGTCGCTTACGAGACATATATATAAACATGCTTGATGCTTATTCTTCGTCGCTGGGATGATATTTTTGGAGTGAACGGCATTTTTATCCAGCGGTGGTGGTACTCCTCCCCACTTCTTCCTGGAATATTTCGATGGGTTCATCTCCATCTTCGTCAGCCAGGTCATTGTTGTTTCTTCCTCGGGGTTTCCCTCGGCAACCAATGAGAAAGAAACAAGTACCTGGCTGATGAAGATGGAGATGAACCCATCGAAATATCCAGGAAGAGTGGGGAGGTGTACCACCGCTGTTGAAAAATGCCGTTCCATCCAAATGTGTGTGTGTGTGTATATATATATATATATATATATATCTGTGTACTTATGTGTGTAAAAACTTTGGTTGGTTCTCTTGTCGGATGGAGCTAAAGCACATTTACCTTACTGAATGCTTTTACATTTTAATCTCCTTAAAAGTGTCTGCCTTATTTATTATTCATTGTAAAATTAACTTAATTTGCTTTTCTTTTTTTTTTTACATTATTGATAGTTGGCTTCTGAATAAAGCACTATTTTTGGGCAATATATTTTGCACCTTTTCGCTATGCGCGATATCTGGTGTTCCACGTTAAGTCTAGCTGACATATTTACCTTCTAATCTACCCAAGAGGTACATTACAGCTAGATTTCAATGTGCATAAAACCCTTCAATGACAAGTGCGTTATCAGCTCTCCGACTGTAATATGGATGTTAGTGGAAAGTTAGGCCTGAAGAGTATACTCATCTGCGCTTTTGAAGCGTGTTTGGTCGCGTGGGATGCGCACTTCGTGACCTGACTGGGGCCCTTGTCCGAGGATTACGTCAGAGCCTCGTTTTGGAGAAGGAAATGCCTCGAGCGGGCGTATGAGCTTACACCATCTTGAATCCCATTGGCAGATCCATGATTGTATTTTGTATATAATTTATTGTCTTTACGTCAAAGGGTTTGGATGTTATTGTTCATAATATGGCATTTTGAAGATCCCGAGTTTTTCGCTAATTTCCCTTCCTTAATTTTGTTTTGCTAATCTAAATGTTATTAACTTTTAATTGCCTATTGATTCTCTTCTCTTTCAAGTTCTGTCAGCTCAATTGTTGTCTTTACGCTTCTTATGCTAACTTGGTAGGATAAACATAGTACTTAATACATTGAGAGGAGATCGTTGACCGCTAGTGGTGCGAAGGTTGGAATCAGGGTTCGCTCGTTTTCTATACATTTAATAAAATTCTAACATAATAAATTGTGTTCGGTACATGGAAGATATAGGTATGGGAAAAAAATACTGTTGGGGGCCTTTATCAACGCAAGTGTTCCCTAGAATTTTTATCTGTTTGTCTGTGCGCGCTAAGTTAAAAAAAAAAGTCCGTCACGCAAGAGCTGCATAACTAAGCACTTTCCTCAGAATTTTAGTAGTGTAGACTACATTACTGAATAATTTGCTGTAAACAACCTATATAAATAAAATAAAAACGTGAATAGTTCTGCTCATTTACATTTTTTATGAGAACTGTTCAATGATTAATTTTGTAAATAATTTGCTTCCAGAGTTATGTTAAAACATGATACTTTACTACTTAATAAATACACAAAAAACTTCATTTTCCGTCTTTTGATCTGACGCAGGAAGAGGATACTGTCCCCCTAGTGGGAGATAGCGCTCCTCGCGGCGGCTTTGTGAACCAACGTCTGGCGGGCTAATTCTAGTGAAAGAGTTTAATGTAAATACTCCTTTCCAATAGACCGATTTACTTCATTTTTACAACCCTTCTTTCTTATGAGATACCCACGACGTATACCGCGTTTCGTTACAATACAACATAAATTACGACCGGTATGAGTATATTAGTACTTCAGGTCCGGAGAAAACCCCCCATCCAAATAACCCGATTTAGTTTATTTTTACAACCCTTCTTTCTTATGAGATACCCACGACGTATACCGCGTTTCGTTACAATACAACATAAATTACGACCGGTATGAGTATATTAGTACTTTAGGTCCGGAGTAAACCCCCCCCCCCTGTAAATAACCCGATTTAGTTTATTTTTACAACCCATTTTCTCTGTTGATTACCGCCACGAATACCGAGTTTTGTTGAAATGTAACAAAAATTACGGCTCGCAGTGGCAAATTGGTAATGTGGGTCCGGAGTAAACCCCCCCCCCCCTCCTAATGAACCGATTCAGTTTATTTTTACAACGTATTTCTCTCTTTAGATGAACATAACGAATACCGAGTTTCGTTGAAATATAACAAAAACTACCGCTGGCATGGTCAAATTAGTGTTTTGGGTTCGGGGTAACCCCCCCCCCCCCCGCTCTCGGTGGACCGATTTTGGTGGTTAACGAACTCGTTCAATCGTTTGCTAATTGAACGCTATATACCAAGTTTCGTGAAGAAAAAACAAAAACTCTGGTCGCTATCGTGTTAACAGACACATATATATCTAAATATATATATATAAATTTTAACGGGGATTCATTTTCGGTGTCTACTAGATAGGATCGATAAAGATTTGAAGAAATGTTTCAAAACTTCCGTCATGAGTGCAACCTCAATAGCTACTTTCCTTCGGAGGAAAGTGCTAAAAAGGGATAATATAATACTCATTTATAAAAGTACAAAAACAAAAAAAATTCAAAACAGAAAATCATTAATCAGAATGTATGTGATATTTAAGAATTTAAGCTCTAGCTATAGCACATACTTTCTGTATAATGATTGATTTTTTTTTTTTTTTTTTTTTTTTTCCTTTTAATCCTTTTGTAAATTTGTTAACTAGTATTAACTGTGTCCTACTTGATTTACAACCCTGATGAAGGCTTGAATTTCAAGCCGAAACGTCGCCAAACAATAAAATCAATTTTCACATGTAAGATGTAGTTTGTTTTATTAAAAAATAACGACCGAACCCTAAAAATTCCTACTTTTGTTAATATGTGAATCCCCCAAAAAACAAATGTGAAATAGAGGCCAAGTACCCCCCAAAAATATTTGCCAATACAAGAAAGAAATGTCCAAGTTTTTTACTTAGAAGACCTCATTGTTACTTACTAAGTGCAGTAAAGACACTTCAACTGACCTTTAAAAACAAAATTAAAAATTCTTATATCCAGTTACTAAAATATCGCTTTCCTCAACCAGGTATATTCTTAAACTTAGCCATGTTTTATTTGTGCCGAAATTATCTTTAGAGAGAAAACTAAACCTTGACAAGTGTAAGAATATACCTGGTTGAGGAAAGTGATATTTTAGTAACTGGATATAAGTATTTTTATTGTTGTTTTTAAAGGTCAGTTGAAGTGCCTTTACTGTTCTTAGTAAGTAACTAATAGGTCTTCTAAGAAATGAACTTGGACATTTCTTTCTTGTATTGGCAAATATTTTTGGGGGGAACTTGGCCTCTATTTCACATTTATGTTTTTTTGGGGATCTCATTTCGTTTTTCTAAGTATTAATTAAAAGGGGGTGAGGTTAGCTCAGTGGTAGAGCACTCGACTAATGAACTGGAGGACCAGGTTCAAAACCCGAGCGCGCACTAAAGATTTTTTCTTCTAGTGCTGCCGTTCGTGGGCTGGATTTGGGGTCCCAGATCGTCCTAGGCTCACCCAGCCTTTAATTAATTTAATTAATAATGGGTACCTTGGGTGGTAATGACTCTAGCAGTCAAAGCAGCCAAGGGGAAAATCAGGTGGCCGGAGCATAGTATTGACCTCACTATCTCCCTTGTGTGCCGTATGGTCAAGAATCAGATACCTCTACAGTATCTGCCCGTCTGGGCCCTTGTGGCCTGTTACGGGACTGATTTTTTTTTAAGTATTAACTAAAATTTAATTGCCGCATACCTACTTGCTTCTGCACTTCATATAAAACCAGGGCCTTTGGATTCTGCATAAAGTTCTCCTTACTGCTTGATATGTGATACCAATAAGTAGCATACCTATTTACATGTAATCACTGGTCTAGAAAAGTTAGAAGCTCTTCCAGATTACAGTACTCTTCAAGAAAAAGATAAGAACAAAGACGATACGTTTTGGGTTTGTGATCCTAAACTTTGTAATTTAGATGACTCGACTTAGGAAAACTTGGTATCTGCTTTCAAGTATGTTATACAGTTAACCCCTACGACTTTATTTACAACATTAAACAAAGAAGTCAAGCCTGTTGTTGTTAGGATGCATCGAAATGTTTCTTAAAACATCAAATATAGGTTCTCTTTGCCAAGACGATTCATTTGATACCCCACATGATGGGTTTCAGAAGGAATGATGGCTTTCCGATGGAACCAAAAGTACAACACATCATAGGTAATATGACACTCCCCTATCAAGTCCTACCTGTGTGCCAAGTTTCGTCAAAATCGGTCAAACGGTGTGGATTTGTATAAGGAACAAACATACAGACAGCCAGCTGAAAGAACTTTTTGACCTAGCCTAGTGCATTTCCCGGACCAAGACCTACCTGTGTGCCAAGTTTGGTTAAAATCGGTCAAATGGTGTGAATTTGGTCCACCATGTTTGGTCAAAATCGTGTTGATTTGTATAAGGAATAAACAGTTAGGCAAACAGCTGATAAGACTATTTTGAACTAGCCTATGGCACTCCCCGGATCTAGACCAACCTGAGTGTCAAGTTTTGTCAAAATCGGTCAAACGGCGTGGATTTGTATAATGAACAAACAGACAGCTGATAGACAATTTAACCTAGCCTACGATTCTCCCCGTATCAAGACCCACCTGTGTCCCAAGTTTGGTCAAAATCGGTCAAACGGTTCGGATTTGTATAAGGTACAAACATACAGTCAGGCAGCTGGTTTAAGATTTTGACCAAGCCTATATGCGTCTAAATGTTAATGTCTAAAATCAAATATAGATTCTTCATACCGAGACGATTAATTTGATACCCCACATCATGGGTTTCGGACGGAATGACGGGTTTCCGAAGGAAGTACAAAACTGGCACGCCCCCGCCCCGGAAGCGGCGTCAAACACAACTTTTCAGGATTTTTCGATTTTTTCCTTTAATAAAACCGTTATATCTATCATCCTGCAAAGTTTCAAGTCTCTGGCATCATGGGAAGTGCCTAATAATTTTGATGAGTAAGTGAGTCCTATAAATCCCGATTTTCGATCGCTTATATCTCAGAAACTATTCGATGTCCAATTATGAAAATATTCAGATTTACTCACATCTAGTAGTACAATACCCGTGTAAAATTTCATAACTTTATATTTACCTGGTTGAAAGTTATGAGAGGGTAAAAATCGGCTCTAAGACCGTTTGTAATATACAGACAGTATGCTTAGGCTGGAACTTGGGTCTGGCGCACTACCGTGCGCCTAGATGTTAATTGGCCCGCTCAATTGCATTTGACGTATTCAATTGCTTTTAAATTTATACGTTAATATTGCTTATTTTATATTTATTTTTGTATTTTTTTTTTAAATAATGTAATTCAGCCCTACTATTTCTATCGTGTATTTGTAGCATTGCACATTTTTATTTTCAGTTGTGGCCGATTTTGGCTAATTGGATGTCCACTCGACTCATATTCTGGTAGTATTGAGTCCAAAATTCGTGTCTTTACATACGATTTTATCTTAGATTTTAGACGAGGATTTTAGACGAGGTTCTAGATCTACCCTAGGCCCACCCAATTTTTAATTTAGTGGTTCTTTGCCAAAAGTTGATGTCAAATTTGAGAATAAACTTGTACATATAAGTATGAATATTAAAAAAAAAAAACAAAAAAAAAAACAAGTTATCCAACATGACCGACCTCGGGGAAATTTTGGCAACCGAAAAACAACAAACATTTATTCCTTTTTTTTGTTATTTTCAAAATATCTCCAAATTGGTTGATTTAGCGGAAATTCTTTTGTATAAAGTTTAAAGATAACTAAATTTACTACAGCGTAAATATTTTGTGGCATGAGTAGCAAACGCGCGCGCTACAGCTTGTTGAATATAGACCATTTTCAACCGAAATGAGTGGAACAGAAGACCCGTGCGGGGGGGGGGGGGGTGAGATGTGAATAATTTTTTGTTGCTTTAGGCTGTCAAAAGTTCTCCCGAGGTTGGTCATGTTGGATAACTAATATGCACAAATTAAAAAAAAAATATTTTACCCCACCTTTTGCAAGGCTAGCCCTTTTTTCCAAAGCTATTGACTGAACAAATATCATGATCAATTGACAAATCTGACATATCAACTTGTGTTAAATAAAAAACACCGAATTAATTTAATGTTTATCAGCAAATGGGAAAATCAGGCGATCTGGGCATATTACTGACTACACTTCATAACCTCCTAGCCTCTAATGGGACTGGTTTTTACTAATTTCTGCACCATTTTTTAATATGAGTCATTACAAATATAAGTGGAATTTGAAAACAGTTAACGATTATGCAACTAACACGATTTATTGTCAGCTATTCTGGTTTTTATTTTCCTGATTCATCGATTGTGAATCTATGGATTTACTAATACCACATGGTTGGCTTTTATGCGTCCATTTGCAATCTTTAAGCTTCTAGGACGCCAAATACCTTCTCTACGTGGGATCGTGTATTGGTTGTCAGCCCTTATCTTCTATACCTGGCAGGACTTCATGTTTAAAATTAGTCATTACAAATATATGCGAAATTTGAAAACAACTAACAATACTGTGTTACTAACAACATTTATTGTCAACCTTTCTGGTCATTATTGTCCCGATTAGAACTACAGTTTCTTTACATCTACTAATACCACATTAGTGGGGTCTCCCGTGGTCTAGTGGCTAGCGCGCTAGATTCATAAGCGGGAGATGGTGGGTTCGATCCCCACCGGCGCCAGAAATTTTCTCATCTTAGGGCTCGCTGAGAAAATTCCTAGCTGCACCCTGGACATCGGCGCTAATGGCCGAGATTTATGTCGATGCGCCGTAAATAAAAAAAAATACCACATGACTGGCTTTTATGCGTCCTATTTTGGAGACATTTCCAATCTAGAGCTACTAGGACGCCAAATACCTTCTCTGCCTGGGTTGATGTTTTTGTTGTCAGGCCTTATCTTACAAATATATGTGAAATTTAAAAACAGTTAATGATTCTGATATTAACTCCGTATACCGTCAACCTTTCTGGTTGCTAGTGTCCTGATCCATCAATTAGAACTACAGTTTCTTCACATTTACTAATACCACATGGCAGGCTTTTATGCGTCCTATTTATCAGACATTTGCAATCTTGCAAGCTACATCTCCCGGACGCCAAATATCTCTACCTGGGATGAAGTATTGGTTGTCAGGCCTTATCTTCCATACCTGGCACTCCTAGGGAACGAAGATCCTAGGGAAGCCTCCTGCACAAATGTTCTACAAGCATTAGTACTCTCAATGTGATATATGGAGTCTGAAGATGGTTTGAGTCCTCGCCTGCAAGTCTCCAGTTAAAAACTTATCTCCTTCTCTCTGGGAAAAAGGAAGTCTATGTTCTCCATTCTTGAGGCGTTTGAACTTCCGAAACTTTTTTTTACGCGAAATCATTTGACCCAGAATATACCGTTAACAGATATAGAATCGATGATTGATATGGGCGATCTCCATCGACCTTTTTAACACGATAGATTGATCTTTTGAAGAGATCTCCAAGAGCCGATCTTTTCAAAGAATCGTTTTCCAAGGCCCGATCTTTTTGAAAAAGGACAAAAAGGGGGGGGGTCGGTCTCTAAGGGCAAATCTTTAATTGAATCGATCTTCAATGGCCTGTCTTTTAAAGAATCTATCTTTAACCTGTAAGTCACATGGTTGAGTTTGTACATCTTGGCCAGCCTACCATATGTTCCTGGGTTCTTAAAGAAAACGGGAGGAGTTTCTCCACTAAATTGTTTAAAACATTAATTTTTATTGGCGATGTTTCGAACATATTCAGGTTCATCATCGTCATCTTATATTAAGATGTGTTAAGGTCTATTGTTATTATAAATTTCATCTTGAGGTCCATAATTATTGAATTTTGAGTATGAACATTAAACACAGGTAAGAATCTTCATTATGTGTTGGGTGGACGGGTTTTGTTCACACTGAACCAGCCTGGATTTTTAAGCTGTAAACAATTAGCCCAGTAAATTTCACCACTAATGCGTTTCTCGTTAATGGAGGTTTTTTTTCCTGTTGATTTTTTTCTGATTGAGTCGGTTTTTTTTTTTAAAGTTGTCTAACATTATATATGTTATGATACCGTAGTAAGGTTGATAAATGGTTTCTGCTAGATGATACTGACTATATTACAAATTTTTAATTCTACTGTTTTGCTTTTCCGAAATCCCAACGTGATCAGTTTGTGTCGATATTTTTATATTTTACAATATTATGATATTGTAAATGCAGCTTTTGCGAGCAGGCTTCGTCGTATGAAAATTGATCCGTACAAACCGGTTATATTTATTCACAAATAAAAGATTTATAAATCGATAGTATACTATCGAATATCATAATCTCGATGGCTTTTCCCCCTCTCCTATTATTGGTGGAGCTTCTGGTTTTATAGATCTCGTTATTGTATATGGCGTGGAAAATTGAATGCAGCCCTAAATAGACTTATTTAGAAGTAAGTCGATCCCGAGACTATAAACTCCATTTTTTTATAGCTGCTGGAACAACTTCCTCGCGTTTATGGTTCCTCTTTGCATAGTGGATTCTCGTCCTTTTTGCACCAAGTGCCCGCCATTGTTGCTTATCTATAGGCATTTTTCTCTAAATGGATTCCTTCTCTTGTAAGAGTTTTCGTTCTTGACGTCTGTTTTTAAATTTATAGAAATTTCAAAATACAGTGGAAAATGGATAATTCGAACTTCGATAATTCGAAATCGTCATTAATTCGAATATTTCTCTCGGTCCCTAGAATTTAGGACATAAACAATGTAAAAAAATCGTGGTTAATTCGAATAAAATTTTGGATAATTCGAAGTTTTTGCGAGTCTGTACCTCCCGTGGGAGGTGTTCGATCTTAATTTTGTTGAAAATATTCTCCCCTCAAGTCAGAAGGATAGTAAGATTAAGATACGGATGTAGGAGTTCCTGGACAAGAAGCGCGGCAGTCTCATAGTCTAGATCTTGGACTCAGGAGTTCTGCAAAGTGGTGGGTCGCGCTTCCTCCCTTCCAGGGGTTGTAGTTACATACACCATCCTGTCGTTTTATTCTAGAATTCCCTTCCACCATCCTTCCGATCTTCATTTTGTATTAAGATATAAGTCAATCACTGCCTAGTTCTTTTGTATTGTTTGTACCTTGTAAATTGACAAGGACTTTGGAATTCCTCCTAACTCTTTATCAAAATATTCTTCTCCATGAAAATGACTTTTTTTTTCAAAATAATAGACTTTTATTGTTTCTTTTTTGATAAATTATTTACTACTTATGTGCGTAATCATCAATTTATGATATGTTTGTTTTACTTTAAATAAAATGTATTTTTTTTTTCAAATTAAAAAATAAAAATATATGAAGTTCGATTTTTAACCCTTAATTTTCCAACTTTTGTATTTCGAAGTTTGGATAATTCGAACTTTTTTATCGGTCCCTAGGGGTTCGAATTATCCAAGTTCTACTGTAATAATAATAACCAGAAGAATAATTGTGGCATTTCATGAGCCATCTCTCTATTCAATAACGCCGAATCTTCACGACGCAACAAAAATACCCTGTCATAATAGATTTCTCCGATAAATTTCTTCAAATAAATCATTTATCATATTTGGTAACAATGCACGATTCTATATTCATTTATATGCAATCGTGCATTGTTTCAACATAATGCATCTCTAACCAATTCCTTAGAAACAATACACCCCAACTTATTATGAACCTTTTTTTGTTCACGGCATATTGTCGATACAAATGCAAAGTGAAAAAACGCATTTTTCATTTTCAAATATTTTTTACTGCTCTTGGACTGATATACGTTGCGGATTTTGCAAGTAAACGAACCCGTTCAATCGCTTGTTATATTTGGTCTATAGTTTTTTTTTCTTCATATTATTGCTATGAGGAGCACACTTATTTTGAACTCATGTTTCATTGCCTTATCTGATTTGAGCTTCGTTTCAGCTATGATGACAGACCTTGAATTACTAGAAATAAACTGTGATTTTGTCCCTCATAGTGTTTACGCTGTACCCGGTGATGGTCCATTCGAGTTAATTATATCCCGAACCTTTGCACGGCCTCACTCATCAGCATCCCCAGTCAGAACAGTTCTTGGTAATTCTCGCCAACATAATGGGTGTTTCCAAATGACCTCTTGGAAACAAAAATTGTTATATTTTAACGCCCGTTTATTATTGATTACGAATTTTAACCTGAACTGGTTTAATTCCTGTTACCGGAAACATATAGATAACGGGTTATTTAAACGTTATCTGTTTTTTGACACTGGTCCGGAGTGCCCTAGTGTCAAAGAACATTATACATCAATTACTTGGATACTTCACTTGGATTACTATTCAAACTTATAGTATGACTGGAACCGTGCTATAATGAACTGCACAAAATTACGTCGTTGCGTTAACTTTGATGATACATTATTTAACGCAATGAAATAACTACTTATCTGCCGTGGCGAAGCACGAGTAGTCAGAGCTACTTGAAGATATATTTGCTTAAATATTCTTTACGAAAGCGACTATTTCGTTACTATTAAGCTCTCCTATGTCCAACGGACGTCCTTGTGAATAATAAACTTGGAATAATAACGACTTATTACGTTGCACGAAGACAAGGGATGGTTGGGATTAGGCTAGAAGAATAAAACATCAGACCTGCAGGAAGAAATCTATTGGACGTTTCGGCTGCACTTTGGCAGCCTTCTTCAGCACTAGAGAATGCCTAGGAAGTAGGCAGAAAGACCAAGAAGACATTTAGGTGACCATGGTTGAATGTATGAATGCATTTTGCACCATGGTCTAATTTGATACATTTATCCATGGTCACAAATATGTGTTCTTGATCTTCCTCCCTCCCCCCTAGGGATTTTCTAGTGCTGAAGAAGAATGCCAAAGTGCAGCCGAAACGTCCAATAGAGATTTCTTCCTGAAGGTCTGACGTTTTCTTCTCTTAGACAAATCCCAACTCCGTCCACTACGTTCCATCTCCTCTATTACGTTGCAGTTAGCATTGATGGCGATTAAAGATACTTGTCAATTAATTTCTGTGAATAGTGCCGCAATTCTTGGTATTCCTTTTGATCCTTTTTTTTACGACAAAAAATAAACCCTCAAAAATAAAATTTATAGTTCTACATAAATCTAATAGTCCGACATGCAATTCCTTCGAAGCATTAATCCTTGTACGCCAAGAATCAATAATAGAGAATTACCTACTAAGAAATAAATGACAAGGTTCGCCTATTTGTCGGCGACTTCTATAATTCCATTCATTTTTAATTGACTCAATTACAATTTTCAATTATATATTTTTAATTACTGGGTAGCGTGGCTTTAATTAAAGGATGACATAGTCCTGCTCTTTTATGAGACATAAACTTTTATTTATTACGGATGTTTTAAGATTAGTTTTTAGTGTAGATAATTGTTATGAATTATTTATTTTCATTTTACATGCCTTTTTCTTTTTAATTCCTATTAAGTAGCTTCAGTTTATTCCGTTATTTAGGAATATAATTCATCTTAATTTTTTCATTTTTTTTTCCTACTACATCAAGTTATAAGCCGTCAGGGGGTTGTGCTAAGAAAACATCAATACGATTTTTGTAAAAATCTGTATTCATGGACGTTTCGGCTACTCTTTGGTCGTCAGCTCAAAGACAAAAGGAAGAAATTTGTGCATCTGCTAATGAGCTAACTAGTTACCGGTGCCACCCTTTGTAACACACCCTTGATGTAGCAGGCAATCTATGTAATGGCAGATATCGCCGATACAAATGCAAAGCATCGAATGTGAAAAATTGCATTTTTCATTTTCAATTTTTCTGATTGCTATCGGACTGATGTACAATGTAGCAAACTCTCGAAAAGTAAAGAAAAATAATTATCAATTACGGAATATCAAGCTAACAAATGTTCATTCATTAAGTCTAATTAAAATTTATCATAAGATAGAATGTATATGAAGTCATCTATAAGGCACAGACCACTTGCAATTGTATGGACGATATGGGGTCGCTTACAATAATGCCAACTTGCCACGGCACCTCCAGTTTCAAAGTCTATACCTCGAGAAAACCGTAATTTAGATGAATCAACCAAGGAGCTTTTTTTTCTCTGGATATCTCGTTAGATAATGTAAATTTTATGCTTCTTACATTTCAAAGGTTATTTCTAAAACCTATACCTACTTGTCACAAAGAGACAAACCATTTCTTCAATAATTTTCCTAGTTCCATATGAAGTGTTGAAATCAAACTCATATTTACAAGTTTGCTTGGTTTTCTTATTTGATTGTAATATTCTTTTTGTTTTTTGTTTCAGGTAATTGAAGTTTTTTGTTTAGTGTTTGCACTGAAGCCTACCAAGGTGAGCACTGATTTTACAATAGATTGCTCCTATTTTGTCTTCCTGTTTTGTGCTTAGGAGATTTTACGCCTCATCCCACCCCTGTCATTCACGATCTGGAGATGGTAGCTCACGTTCCGATGTTAACGGCCGGTTCTCCTTGATTTAGTTTTAGGGCACAGCTCGGGTCAAATAGTTTAACTCGCTTTCCGGAAATTAGGGGAAAAAACTATTGTTTCTTTTCTAATGCTGAAGAACTTCGGGCCATTTCTTCTCAATTTTAGTCAATTGCATGGAACGGAACACTTTCCCTCCATACACGGTAGATGAAAAAGCTGGCGGGGTGTTTCTGAAACCTGCTTAGAAAGGCGAAACAAAAGTATTTGTATACTCTCAACATCTCAGAATAATGGCAGTTCAATAAGGTATTAATGTACATACATAAACGGGGTGGCCCAGATAAGCTGGCCACAAGAGAAATAACTACTAAACGGTTTGAGATATCAACATTTTTCAAAGGAGCAAAGTTGTAGTTCTCGTGATCTATAAAATGGTGCCCTTGGAAATGAGAAAATAACACTTCTAAGGGCTCAAATAGGCCTTTGAAGAAAGGGTTTCCTCTTTACCCATATTTTGCATTATATTTTTCAAATGTACTAACAAAAACAGGAATAACCGTGCAAACGGGGCTTCAATGCAAGTAGTTCTCCGTAAAGATTCGTTTTCATTATGCTGTGCATTTAAAATTGTATTTATTGCATTAAAAAAAATAATAAACAAAAAAAAAATCATTCATTATTTGTGATCTGTAATTTTTGCCACTCTTATGCCTAAAGCTCCAATTTTTATGCATTTTCTTTTTTCGTTTACACTAATGGGAATCGTTTTGTTAAGTGCTGAACACATTCTCCTATGCTAAATTGCCCCTCGCTTAAAAAAAAAAAAATACTATTTAAATAAATTCAAGTGCCTTTTCATAGAGAACTATTTGACGCATCGAAATCCCGTTTGCATAGTTCTTCCTTGATTTGTTATTAGATTTTAAAAATATAATGCAAAATATAGGTAAAGAGAAAACCCTTCCTTTCAAACGCATATTTAAACCGTTTAGAAGTGTTTTCTCACTTCCAAGGCAACCATTTAAGAGAACTACAAATTTGGACCCTATGTTATTCAGCATTAATGGTAACTGTTGTGCAGGTTATGGACAATATAAATAACGATATTTGTAAACACACATATTTTATTCCTTTTCTCTCTCTCTCTTTTTGGATATTTTACATTTATAAAGCATTATGGGCATACATGCTATGCGTTTCCGCTCGCTCAAGAAGATATCAAATCTCTAGTCAATCCAACTCGCTAAAATTAATAGAATCCTATTAATTTAACGACTCTAGTCTATCCAACTCGCTAAAATTAATAAAATTCTATTAATTTTTCCGAGTAAGAAACCAATCCCTATTTCTTTGTCAGGAACATCGCGAACTAATTGTAAAAGACCCATTTTTTCTCACTAACATAAGCAGAGCTTTTTCATAAACAAATGCTAATTCACTGTTGAAGGTTACTTAACTCCAAGCAAGAACCAATACAATTGCTCATCGGAATCCTCCAATCGGATGCAAAGGAGTTATGCGCATGCCCTGAATCACTGTTACTTTAAATGTAACTACTGCTACTTTAAATGTAACTGGATATGGTTTGAATGTTAGGAAGAAATATCTATTGGAGTGCACATATTAATTTAATGGCTATTTGTTTTTATTTACATATATTTTACTTCCGAATATATGCAAAGTAAAATATCTAGTGTTTTGCTTTATTTATGCAGTCTCGCAGGAACTACGTCATCTTAATGTTTTTTCAGTGGGCGTTATGCTTATCCTTTTTATGATTTGAAATGCTTAGTATATTGTTATAAATGAGGCCTTGAACGCTATGTATTCGTGTTGAATGAGAATCTGAAATGAAGTAATTTTTACTTCAATATATTATAAGAAATGAAATGAGACTGAAATTATTTAAAATTCAATGATGGAATATTTCATCATATAGCATGAATGAATTTCTTCTTGTTAGGCTGTGATATTTAGATGGAGATTTTTGGCATTGATAAAAAGGTGGTTTCCGGATTTATATTGCCTTCTTGATTAAGAGGTTTTAGAGGATTACAGAACAAGCCGCTGTGCCCAGCCTATAAATCGGGGGATTATGGGAGACTATTTCTAAACTCTGGGGACCAGGAATTCCTGAGTGTCTTATTTCCTCTGGCTAGGACTCGTTAGCCAGCTGGTCACTCTCTCTCTCTCTCAATCTCTCTCTCTCTCTCTCTCTCTCTCTCTCTCTCTCTCTCTCTCTCTCACACACACACACTCCCCCCTCCCTTTCACTCTCTTGTTGTCTGTTAGTCGTTATGGACACCATGTCATATGTTTGTAATTGTTCAGGAAAGCAAATTTCCCATAACTTTAAACAATTCAAATTTATTTCTTCGTTACTTATAGAAACAGTTTAAAGAAACGTTTTCACATTGTTATTCGCATTGATAGGTATTTGGAAGTATTGATGATAGTCAAACAAACCAAGTACTCCACATGGTGTCTTTTACCTCTAATGAAAACGGACATGATTTTATTTTTTACTGTCTTATCTTCTTTATTTATGGGAAATGACATTGTGCCCCGCAACATTATATAGATCGAAAAATCGACATTAAGAACATGTTTTTAAGACAATTTAATAGAAAAAGCAACAAAATTAGAAGCATATTTCATTCAAAAAGAGTGCATTTGATGTCAATGCTAAATAAAAAGGAGAAATATAATTTGTTTTCAATGACACGACATTCATTAAGGTAATAGAATTAAATAACACTTTTATTTTATTATTTTTTTTTTTTGAGTGCCCAGGTTGAGGGCCATCGTCAGTATCATGTATATTATATCTCATTAGTATTAAAAAGCATTAAATTCTAGTTTAAATGATCAGGTAAAAGGTCGAATTAGGTGAGTTAAAATTGCCGCTATCGCCAGCCAAAAATGTTGCAAGAAAATTTGTTTTCCTCATTCGGGCTCAATAGTGAGTTGAACATTTTTTACAATCGGTCAAATTTAATCGGTGATTTTTGGACTCAATTATTTGTGCTTATACGGAGGATGGTATCAAAAGAATCGAACCTGTTAAATGTGGGCTCACCACAGGTTTTCGCAAAATGGGAAACAATTTTGTTTTTTGGCTTACCAGGCCGAATTTGGACTTAGACCAGCTCATATGATGCAAAATTGAATGCACTTTATTAATAATGAAATAGCAGATACTCCATCGCACGATGATTCTTATCCTGGGCCCTTAAAAAGAGTAAATATACAATATACTGCGGTTGGATAATATATATATATATATATATATATATATATATATATATATATATATATATATATATATATATATATATATATATATATATATATATACAAATATATATATGTGTGTGTGTGTGTAACACAGTAGGGCTTTAGTGAGTTCATGACTACGCTCCGGGCGTCTGATTTTCCCATTGGTGCTTTGACTAAAGAATTTAAAGTGCTCCACCACTGTGCAAACGTCGTCACCAACTTGTTTATATATATATATATATATATATATATATATATATATATATATATATATATTCATCCTAATATGTACAACAAAAAAATTGTGTACCCCCACCTTTCGTGTAAGCCCTTTTTTCCATACCTATCGACTGCACAACTCGAATAGTGCCGAACACTGCTATCTACATCTTATTATCAATTAGTACAAAGAGTAATTAAACTCCGCAATTCTTGCAGTGGAAGAATGTTTGTAATTTTCATTCTTCGACAAGGTGCTTTTTTTTCTGTTCTCGCCTCTCTCTCGCTTTGAAACGCACGCACTCACCTCCTCACATTTTTTCTTTCTATGGGAATGTAACAAAATACCATGGAATGAAAAAACAATGCCTGAAAAGCTATTCCCGTTCGTTTAGAGAAAGAATTCAAAACCGCATTTGTACACCACTATAGCGATGCTTATTCAAAAAGATTTTCTAGCTGAGCAATTAAGGTGGCATTTCTAGATCATTAAGTCTAAATTCATAGTTTGCTTTAGAAAGCTATAAATTTTCCGAGTAGATATTTTTCTGTCCTTATTACGTCCAACTTATTTTAGGAAAATATTTCAGCCAATCAATCACGTGTGATATTAAAGTGGAGACAGTTTGGAGACTAATATTTATCCTTGCGTTTTATTTTGTAATATTGATTAAAAATCAATCAATCGTCCTCATTTTAAAAATTTGTTCTTTGTTCGTCTATTTCACCTATTTGAAAATCTATTTTACTTGGACCCTAGAAACCCAAAATCTTCTGTGATGAACTGTCTGAGACCAGATAAAGCGTCTGTACTTTCGAAAAATTACAAATCTTTGAAATTTTGTTTTGTATGATTTTACATTTTCTGCAGATTTACTGCTAATTCAAATTGGTTGTTGAGCCTAATTGGCAAGCCAAACACACTCAAATGTACATAAATTCACTGTTTATTTTATATATTTGTTTGGGAGGCCCGGTGGCCGTAAGTTCTAAGAGATATGCCACTCCGTACCTAAGGTCGTGGGTTGGACGCCACTAGGGGTGGTTCTATATAAGGGTGGTAACCTATAGATAACCCGTTAAATTCTTAGTTAATAATAAATGGACTCTAACATTTAAGTAATATTTTAATTTAAGGACTTGGCATAAAAAATAAAATTAGCATTATGGGCTTACGTGTTATGAGATTCTCCTCGCTCAAGAAGATATCAAAACTCATCCAACTCCCTAAAATTAATAGAATTCTGTTTTTTGCGAGTTGGATTGACTTGAGTGTTGAAAGATAATATTACTACGAGCAACAACCAATAGAAATGCCGATGAGTTGTGCGCATGCGCTGAATCACTGTTGTAATCACTACAGATACTTCACAATCAACTGGATGTGCTCTTCGCTAACAGACCCCTGCATGACAATAATTTAACATTTATGTTGAATGTCGTTCCTTTTCTTTATGGGTTTGAGTGTTTTGAATAAATCTTGTTTCGCTGTTGTCTGATTTGTTGAGGTTTTTATGAACAATCAGTCAGCATTGCTTGTTAGCGAATTACTCACTATTTATTGGTAAATATGTTTTGGATATATGGTCGATACAAATGCAAATTAACGAATGTGAAAATCACCACTTTCAAGAGTGAAAATACTTTTATTTATTACTCTGGTTTTGGGCAGTCAAATAGTAGGCATATTCAACCTTTTGGCAGTGGTTACATCCTTCTTTCACTGAGTGAACTTAGATTCGAGAGTTTCTTGTCCATCAGTTCAACAGCAATCAGTAAAGATTTAAAATGAAAAATGCGTTTTTTCACATTCGATACTTGTACATGTTATCACCTTACCATAAATCTTGAAGGATGTTCATTGTTTAGGTTCACTCATTTCTCGGTGAGGACTCATCGGAAAAACCTTCCTTACCTGAGCTATACCCAATATAATTAGAAAGCCCCTATAAAACCTCGTAGAAGAAAGATGATGACGAGGGTCTGACATGGGTTCCTGGCCTCATTGTGTTCCCCCTATATATCAAACCTCAGGTATTCCTTGTCAACCACCCTTTGCTTCAACAGGTGAGTCGTCGTGGGTCTTTGTTTGCTTGAGTTCCTAGTCTGGGTGTTTTCTTTTTTCGCCCTTCCTTAGGGGATTATAAGAGAAAAACTCCCCTTTAAAGTGATGGAAAAAATTTCAAGTATTCTTTGATGACTTATTGTTTTGTGGACCTTTTCTCTCCTTTGTCAGGGGTGTAAAACAAGGATAATCAGTCGCCTTTTTCCATGTATAATGTTCTTCTCTTCTGTCGTTTATTTTGTGTGTGCGTACATACATATATATATATATATATATATATATATATATATATATATATATATATATATATATATGTATATTGGAGGCCCGGTGGCTGTGATTGTTAAGACGTGAGCCCTTAAACCTCCTTGCCAAAGGTCGTTGGTTCAATTCCCACATTGGGATGGTGGCTTATCTTTGGAAAAAAAAGAGAAAAGCCATCAGCCCTATCGTGGCTAGAAAAGGGTGTTAACCTATAGATAACCCGTCCCAAAAGTCTTAGTAATTAATAATAGACGTTAAAACTTTGGCTCTAGGGTAAACCCCCCCTCCCTCCAGATGGATGATTTTGTTGGTTATCGAACACGTTCAGTCGTTTAATGAGGGAGTACTACATATCAAGTTTCGAGGCGAAAAAACAAAAAATCTGGCGTGTATCTGGTGTGTTAGTGTGTGAATATGTATATATATCGTCGATACAAATGCAAAGTATCTAATGTGAAAAAATGCATCTTTCATTGTCAATCTTTACTAATTTCTGCTGGACTTATTTACGGCAAATTCTTGAATCTTAGATCACTCTATTAAAGGGAAAGTATTCCACTATCGAAAGGTCAAATCTGCCGAATATTTGACTGTCCAAAAAAAAGTTATGAATAAATGCTTTTCCACTCCGAAAAGTGGTGATTTTCACATTCGATTCTTTGCATTTGTATCGACGATATGTCTTCTTTTAATAAAGGCTTTATAGGTCACAAGAATGCTTTAGAACTTTATTTTAACCATTTTTTTTATGTCGACTAGTTTCTGGCTAACTTGGCCTCTCTTCACAAACTGATACCACCAATGGCTGGCGATTGTACCTTTTAGATTTAAAAAAAAAAAAAAAAAAAAAAACTTAATTTATTTTTTGTTTTTGTTTTGGACTGTTATTAGAAGCCGACTACTATGTGTAAGGTATTTTAAATGTAATTTATAGTATTAAATAATTTCAGATAAGTTTGTGAAGAGAGGCCAAGTTTGTCAGAAACTCGACATGAATAAAATAGTTTAAATGAAGTTTTGAAGCATTTTTGGGACCTATTATAAGGCCTTTATTAAAAGAAGAGGAAAAATATATGTGGAAGAGGAGGGTATTGATAAGAGAAGTTACGAAATATATATATATATATATATATATATATATATATATATATATATATATATATATATATATATATATATTATACACACGCTGTCCTTCTTGTTTTAAAATCCTGATGAAAGCTTGAATTTCAAGCCGTAACTTTGGGAAAATATCAAATACATTTTCTTTTAAAAAATCTAGTTTTATTAGGATACAACGACTTTGGCCTGATAAATTTATGGTTTTATCATCTGTGAAATTCAACTAAATCTGCCCCCATTGAAAATACAAATAATAATAAATTGCTTAGTTCTAAATTGGTAGAATTTGTACGATTTCTGGAAATTCGAAATAATCTTGGATCACGTATAATTTTGTTAGCCCTTTGCAGTCTCACTCTTTATTTCATAAATTGTCCTTATGGTCTTCTGCCGAATTGGGATCGCCCAAAAACCCGTGTCTCTCCAATCTTGATGGACTTCACAGTATTCTACGCAGTCGTACACTTTGTTTTAATGGTCATAAAATAATATGTCGGAAGTTATCTATACTTTTTGAGGGAGTGAACTTCTCAAAACATTCTTTGATTTTCAATTCAATAAGGAAGGAATTGCCTGTCTAAATTCCATATTTTAGACGTGGTCTAGTTGTTTTTGCTAGTTTTCGCAGCGATTTGGGGTGTTGTTTTGCTTTCAGAATAGGCAACTTCGGCCTTTTTATTGTATATATATCGTAATTATTGTATTTTGAGGTTTTAGAGATTTCCATAAAAAGAAATCCCGCGTGATTTATCGTTAAGACTATATTCACAGCTTGTTTATGTCGGTGCCTCGTCGGCAAAGGACGGTTGAGGATTTATGCATGGTTTCGACATGTTTTAGCTATGGCCTATTGTGACGCTAAAACTGTAACGCTTCGGCTACGTACGGTCCGAAACGTAGAGTTCCGTTTCTTCCAAAGTACGGTAACACACGTGGTTACCGTAATTTCATTAAATATCATTGTAACCAAACTCTGTTTACGTCGTGGCAAAAAATATACGAAATAATTAATCATTAAATGACCATTTGCTCAAATTTATAGAATTATCGAATAAGGCGGAAGGTCAATAAAACTACGCCACACACTTTGTATTAGAATTCCCTACATGTTTCGCACCATTTTGGCGCCTCTTCAGGGGAATATACTTCAAACATAACTTCAGCCTCAACTTGAGGAGGAGAACCTTCCACTACTAGCAAGGTCTCGTCTAGACTGGTCATTGACTGAACGAATCCAAAATGGTCTCAAATGGTCAGCTGATCGATAAAATCAATTTTAAAGATATGACAGGTGGATTATCGATCAGCTGACTATTTGACACCATATTGGATTCTTTTAGTCAATGACGAGGCCCTGCTCTTCCCCATGGAAGTCTAATAAAAAGTGTGAAACTGTATGTATTATATTAGGTATTGAATGTGACTTACTTCAAGGAGCGCTGCATCCGGTTTCTGCTGTTGATTACAAATCAACAGCAGACTACGAATTTTGAACTATCATATGAAAAAAAAAAAATCTCTCTCGCCTTCTTTAGTTGTCACAAAGTTTTTTTCCATAGAAAACCATAGATATGGTCTGCAGGTTCGTTGGCCATATTTTTTGTATTCCATTAATCTACTTCACATAAGTGCATAACTAGTTTCTACATACTCCTAATCGTTGTTACCATACTATTTTACTCTATTTCAAGGGCCCCCAACATTCCAGTAACCGAAGATAATTAGATAATACTGCGAATTCGCCTTATCCAAAGTATCTAAAGTAATATAATCGACTAAGTTTTATGATCTCTTTACATGATTTTTGTCCACCTAGTTACAGGAATCGGTCCACTGTGCGCTGGTCATTTTTGTTCTGACGGTTTATGTCAATCTGGAGGATTGATAATTGATTTATGTTTTAGTTGAAGAAGGCAGTCTCTTTATCACTTCGCCGACCTTCATCCATTCTTATATTTTTTTTTATAAATGTCCAGAACTATTTAATAAAATATCCTGCAATATATATTTACAAATATTTATTATGCCTAAATCCGCTCTCATTACGATCGACTACTTAATTCACAGGCTTACTGGGGCTGTGGAGGGTCCGCAAAAAAGTATTTTGTTCAGGAGAGTCCCCAGACTGTAGAAGTTTTTAAAAAACCCTGCATTAGATGTTTTGCTGTGTGATATCGCAGTCGTACAATCGATTTCAGACATTTTTGTTACTACTACTCTACTGAGAGCTCTTGTGCCTGCGTGGAATGCTCAGGAGGGTAGGACAGGAAGACACTTCAGGCAGTGTATTCAAGAAGTAGCATCCTCCAGATTTGTATTCGCCCGGTGAGTCCTATGAAGCTGCTCGGAATGGTTAAGAGGCCGCCTGTAATCCTCATTCATTGGACTCTCTCCGGAGAAATGGAAGAACCAAGGTTATTGGCGAAGATAAAAGTTGCCCAGAAAATGTTGTAAAAGTCTTATCTCATGAATATTTCACTTTTTCTTATTTTGAGAATAGGGATATGAACAAGAACCGGGGTCTCCCGTGGTCTAATGGCTAGCGCCTTGGATTCATAAGCGGGAGATGGTGGGTTCGATTCCCAACCTCCGGCAGGAATTTTATCATCCCACGGCTCGCTGGTAAAATTCCTCGCTAAACCCTAGATGTCGGCGCTAATGACCTAGATGTAGATGAGCCGTAAAAAAAAAAAAAAAAAAAAAAAAAAAAAAAAGAACTGGAACTGCGCTAAGATGACGCAGTTCCTGCGAGTCGGACTTTTTTATGGGTAAAACCTGCTTGGAACATTAATTTATTGATTTTCATATGTGTAGATTATATTATTTCTCTACCAATGAGTTATTTACTAAGCTTTTTTTTTTTTTTTTTTTTTTTAAAGAACGCAATGAGTAAATATTTGATATTATGTACTTTATCTATTAGGCCGAGCTAGATTCATTTGTCTTAGGAATTACACCATCTTTTTAATTTTGGAGTTCGAGAAGATACTGTTTTTTTTTTATCGCCAAAGGAGCGGAACATTAATAAATTAATAATTTTGTAGTTTTAGTTAAGTTTAATTATTTCTTTACTTAAGGAATTCACTACTTATGGAGTTTTTTACATGTTAAAACTGGGTTAAGTATTCTAAATTCCCTAATAACTAGTGGTTGTCTTGAAGATTCATTATCTCTTAGCGAAATTGATCCTATTTCGGTCGCAGTTATTTACTCTCTTTGGAATAAACAGAAGGGTTCATTCCAAAAACCAAAATATTTCCAGAAATGATATTTCGAGATTAATACATCTTCCCCTCGTAAGCTCGTCAGCTTTGGTACTATTGCTGTCCCCGAAAAACAGAATATAACATTATACAGGGTATCCCAGTGTATGTGTCCACCCCCTTTTCCTCCTAGAGTTGTTGGAATTTCTAAATGAAACTTGGTAGGTCTTAGTTATGTTGCATGAGGCTACTTTTGAAGGTTTAGTTGACTTTGTAACATTCTCCACTTTTTCTCCAGCGCATCTAACTCTTGATTTTCCAATGGCGGCAGGTATTTTTTATGACGAATTCTGATAGAAAGTTTAATTTTAAGACTAATTTATTCCGAGAAATCTTTTGATCCGACGCACCGTTTGCGCGTAAAACGCATAAAATATCGCCCTTTTGTAGGCAAATTCCTATTTATCACTGAAACCAAGCCTTGTACGTAAAAACACCTCAATGTAAACGTTGTAGCCTATTTTCTTCTTTTTAATAGAGGCATAGATCAATATAATTTAAACGAACCCCACCCTTATTCTACCTGAGCGCGGGGTAAAGTGAGATAATTAATTTTATTAATATTTAGCCCCCTGTGTAACAGCTGCTGCCTGCACCTGCTTCCTCGACACCTCGGAATTTATTCAACTAACCGTAATGTAATATATTTCATTTTGTGTAAGCAGTGTTCACTTCCGACACATTGCCGAAGAACAGCAGTCGCCCTTTGGGAAAAAAATAAAACGTACATACTACTGCAGAAACATTTAACAAGGATGCGGCAGCCGGCCTATTTATTATTTCAAAGAAAGGTTTCTATTTGTTACCATCCTTCCATTAATACCAATACCCTCGCGATCCACAAGTATGGATGACGCTGGAATTGCTAATCTCAGAATTGGGAAGTTCTGACATGGATAAAAATGAAGTTGAATCCTGCCACGCAGGAGCTGCATAACTGTTCTCATTCGCCAGCAACTTGCACACAATTAAAAACAAATAAAACGAACGTAGTTTTTTCATTTATTTTTAAATTTTGCTGTAGTAAACAGCGATCTTTAATCGACGTATCTATTTGTTATTTACAAGTTATGTTTCTCATTATATAGATATTATGTCTACCGAGTACTTTTTAGAGTAGTAAAAATGACGGATACTACGGTCAAAGGGGGGTCTCCCGTAGTCTAGTGGCTAGCGCGCTAGATTCATAAGCGGGGGTTCGATCCCCACCGGCGACAGGAATTTTCTCATCTCAAGGCTCGCTGAGAAAATTCCTGACTGCACCCTGGATGTCGGCGCTAATGGCCAAGAATTGTCGATGCGCCGTAAAAAAAAAAAAAAAAAAAAAAAAAAACTACGGTCAAATTATTTTTGTTGAGAGAAAGTTAGCTATTATGACAATGTGTAATAAAACCGGTCCTATGTTTAATAAAACTACTTTTTACAATTAAAATGCGTTATATTTCTTCCAACGTTTTGGCTTAAATTAGAAGCCTTTCCAGGGCATTGGATGGGTAGGAGAACAGTTACATATCGTGAAGGTAACATTTCTCAACATCAGAAATGTAGCCTTCACGATTTGACTCCTCCATAGCCCTGAAGAAAGAAGGCCTACTAATTCAAGGTGAAACTTTGGGCAGATACATGTTCAGTTCAAATTTTAAGGCCGAGACTGTATAGTTAGGTCTCAAGGTTTGGACTTTACTTTACGGTCTAGCATACACACGGTGTGCTAATATACCTCAAGGCAGGAGCTGCACAGTCTAGTTATAGTAGACCCACTGAATGTGAAGTAAATATCTTCATTCTTGTCTTCACGTCAGGCCCGGCCTCATTGCACTGATCAGTTAGTCTATTTGGGTTTTAATTCTACTTCGGTGGATTATATAGTTCAACTCTGGCCTCAAGGATGTCCCATTCACGGTGAGAAATATGAGAGAGGTTTGGACTGCGCAGTCCTAAACTTGAGGTATTCCTCTCCGTGTATGGGCCCCTCCAATAATAATTGACCTATTAAGTTTTAGATTATTTCTCTTGGAGCATGGTGCATGCTGAGTTTCTTTGCAATATAACATAAATTTCGATGGTTAGTAGCATACTAACCTTCTGCTCTCATAATAAATGTTTTCAACAACACGAAGTGACTCCGCGCGCGGAGTCCTTGAGCTCAAGGAGCTAATATGTATCCGAGGCAAACCTTCATTACAGATGGATCCATTTTGCTGGTTAACGAACTCGTTCACTCGTACATACAAAATTTCGTGGTCACATCTACAAGTTATCTTCTATAAATACGACCAGAAGCTCATTGTTTTCCTTGGAGGTTACTTCCAAGTGGCCCGTTCTTTCTTAACTTTGCAATCAAACGCGTTCCGGTTTCTTCAGCATGATGTAATATATGTAAATAATATGTTACATTTACTTATGGAAAGAGGATTAAAATGATGGAGTTGGATTGGCTAATAAGCCAGGAGTTATGGTGGGTGCCTTGGCTCGTGATTATAGGCCAGTATATGCGGGCTCAAGGTTAAGTAATGGATTTTAATTATTATTTCGTCGTTTTATTTTTAGAAGTTAAATTGCATGCATTAAAGGTCAATGGTATAATTGCTGCCAAGAATAAAAAAGAATGAATTATACGTTTTCATTCTTGCAAGCTAGTTAGGGCCTTGGTGGATTTTACTCAGTGGTGGAGCATATATTCCGTTGTTGTATAATGTTATTGTTTTATTATAAGTCTGTTACTGGACATAGGACACTGTTCTGTATATTTCTTCTTTAGTTAAATGAATGAGAATTCTTCAGGAATTAAATTGAGTTACAAGAGGATAGAATAGGTACTTGAATATTTGGAGAAGAACGTCATATTCTAGATTGCTCGATTTTTTAAGAGATCGGCCCTTGAAGATCGATTCGTTAAAAGATTAACCCTTGGAGATTAATTCTTTAAAAAGATCGGCCCTTTAAGAAGATACAAGGTAGATACGTGACATTGCTATGCTCCAGCCGTTTTGTTTTTTCCGTTTTTTGTTTGAATATACAGCTCAACCTATACTTTTAGTGTTGGGATTTTTACAATGTGAAAAAATTTTAACTTGCTGTGAGCTGGAATCGAATATGTGTCTTCCATGTTTAGAGTCCGGCGTGGACCACGAAAATACCCTTGTTTACCTCTAATAACGGTAGAACATTTACTTATCTCATTTAATAATTTATAACTCTTCTATGTACCATATTAGAGTCTTTTTCTCATGCGATTTTGCCTTAGTTCATTTGCACGTGGCAAAGAAATTCAGAAGCAATTGTGAAATAATATAATTTTATATTAATATATTCTTTATCATCGGTTCCGTTAGATGAAATGAATACCTTTAGTTCTCCAAGCAAACTGCAGTCAGCAGTGAGAGAGAATTAGGTATTGCAATGTTAGAAGTATAACCATGGATGCAACATAGGTCTGGACACAGACGTTGTCTGACAAGTATGGATACAATTAAGACAACTGCATTAGCTGCAGTCAGCAGTGAGAGAGAATTAGGTATTGCAATGTTAGAAGTATAACCATGGATGCAACATAGGTCTGGACACAGACGTTGTCTGACAAGTATAGATACAATTAAGACAACTGCATTAGCTGCAGTCAGCAGTGACAGAGAATTAGGTATTGCAATGTTAGAAGTATAACCATGGATGCAACATAGGTTGTCTGTGCAACACAGACGTTGTCTGACAAGTATAGATACAATTAAGACAACTTCTGGCGATGTAACGTGAGTTGCTCATTTCCAAAGTGACTGATGTCACATTTGATCATTCGACAACATTTTTGAGAAATCAAGAGAATCCAATTCACTTTGGAATTGGCATATAAGGACATGAACTCTTTTGAAACAGCAGGACTGGTCATTTTTTATGTTTATTTTTTTTAATGTTATTATAATAAAAACTTGCCAAATCTGTCTTAGAAAATATTTGTTAATCACATACAAACCAAACATTGGGTTTTAAAAAATTGTGCCTAACTTATTTAACAAATTTAAATTAAAGCTTAAACAAACGTCATGATGATCATCTTCATCATTTTGAACTGGAGCTTCGCTGGTCGTTGTGTGATAAATCAGCAGTTAGGAACAGTACCTAATGCACTCCTTGGACCTTATGTGTATGAAAATTTTATACTGGCTTTTTATTGGGACTGGAATTTTATTTTGGACATAAGAAACAGAACATTGAAAAATGTCTTTATAAATACAAAAATGATTTTTTTAAAATTTAATACAAAGGTAACTAAAATTGTAGCTTATTAAAACTTAAGTTTCCATGGATTTAAATTCTGAAACCAGGGAATTTTAAATCTTATTTTCATTTTGTTGTTGACAACAATCACTTCAGGGGTTTACCGTGGTTTAATGGTTAGCGCCTTGGATTCATAGTGGGTTCGATCCCCACCTCTGGAGGAAATTTTCATCTCAGGGCTCGTTGGGAAAATTCGTCGCTGCATCCTGGATGTCGGTGCTAATGACCTAGAAGTCGATGCTCCGTAAAAACAAACAAAAAAAAGTCGTACATTAGGTCACTTCAGACCTGATGTACGACTCACATCATGTTACGCAACAAAATACATTGAGTGGAGATCGTTGACCGTTGATGTTGCTAAGGTTATTTCTTAATAAAACTACATTTTTAACGTGAAAATGGTTTTATTGTTTGCCGACGTTTCGGCTACTAATTCAAGCCTTCTTCAGGGCAATGAGAAGACTGAGAACTATGCCTTACGGATGCGGGATCATTTCGAAACCTATATAATGTACTCTATAATATACAGTTTCTTTTTCGTACATGGCCATTGAGCATGCGCAAACGCCAGCGGACTCCTTTTTGTGACAGTCTTCTTTTTCGTACATGGCCACGCCACTGCGCATACGCGAACGAACACTTTTGTGACATACAGTCTTATTTTTCGTACATGGCTACTGCGCATGCGCGAACGCCAGTGGACACCATTTTGTGACAGTCTTCTTTTTCGTACATGGCTACTACGCATGCGCGAACACTACTTAACCTACGTGAACGTCACTGCGCGATCGCCAGCGGACACTTTTTTGTAACGGTTTTATCTAGTTTAGTCACCGCTAAAGCATATCTATGCTAATAATAGGATGCCATTAAAAAAAAATCATAACTGAAATAAAATGAATGATAGAATCCGGAACTGAATATGGACAATGAAGCGCGTACATAGAAGTCTAGCTTGCCTGTTGTCCAAGATGGTTGGACCATTTGGAAGTGGATTCATTGATGATCCTTGTTTCTAAAGCTTACTGCAAATAATGGGCCACACGCATAGCCTATAACTAGTATCCATTTTACTGAACATGGCGATCGAGGCATTATACGGACAATGAGAGAAAAGTAGCCATTCGGCAAAGGGACTGCAAGAGAACCAAAAGAGTTTACGACTTGGAATGCATAAAGACCTCGTGACGACCACACGGGCCTCGTGGCCGTGGGCACAGACTCGCCCACATGTGGCTCACCAACAATGGTACATTAGCATTTATAACACACTTCCTACAGAGCGCTCTCCCACGCTGTAATCCTGAAAAATAGCGTAAATTTTAATCTAGCCTTTTGCAAAAAGCAATAAATTCTACTTACATGTGTTCTTTGTATTTTTTTTTTCATTTATCATAGCACCGGTTTTTATTTCTATAAATAATGGTGTTTTTTAATGTTCTTATATTTTCCATAATATACCTCTGCACAATATGTTGGGTACCTCCTACATTCCGGTTTGTATATCCAGCTGTGTAGTTTCTTAAAACACACATTTTCTCCAACATAACAGCCGGCTTTCCCAGGCCTTTTCGTTGGGAATTTTGCTATCAGATGACGAATAAGAATTATGTACTACCTATAGAAACAGGCAGTACAACCGCTGGTAGTGTTAGATACTAAGCCAAAGCTAAGGCTAAAACGTTTTGGCCTGATTTTTTTCTCCACAGGGAATATAGGCCCTTTTTCCTCCAACTAAACTATTTGAACAGGCTGTAGGTTAAATTGTTTTTAGTCTTAGCTTAGGCTAAAAGAAGAAGAAAACTTAACAAATTTGTAACAAAGTGAGCTGCCCAACTTTGTTGGTTTGCTGGCCACACAGCATGCTTCCACCTGTTCTGGTATCCATTTCTTAATTCGGGGGTTCTGGTATAGATTTCTTAATCCCTAAATATTTTTTTAAACAAAAATCATATTAAGGTTTCTTTAGCCGAATCCCAACCATTCCATCTTATCTCCTCGACGGCTATCTAATCATCATGATGAATTCACTGGGACCCTGCCAACGTGCACCAAAGGAGGCAAAAATCATTATCAACCGCATCTCCAAGTTCTCCAAGAACCTGGTCAAGAAGAAAGAGGGCTTGATTTTTCTACTAAAATGTAAGTCGAACAACTTCTTACCAAAACACATAAACCTCAACCAACCATATCAACCCGTGCGACCTGAACTCCCCTGTACAAAAACAACTAAATATAGATTTTTTTAAACAAAAATCAAATTAAGTTTTCTTTAGCCGAATCCCAACCATTCCATCTTTACTTATTACCTCGACGCCTAACTATCTAATCATCATGGTTAATTCGTAGTGTTTCATTTGTAGTGTTCTTCATTGAGTGGTGCAACCATCCTTCTCAAATATCCTCATTAGCGAAACACTTTTTTTTTTTTGTCTGTTCCTTTATATTCCTTTTCTCAAGGAGCGTAAATTATTACTAATAAATATTAAACACTATTTCCCTTCCATGACATCCCGAAGCGAAGCCTTCCTTGGTTCTAAACGAGTCCATTATTTTTTTAATTTAAATTATTACTATTATTAATTATTGAATTAAAAGGAGTTATTCATTTTAATGAAATGCACAAACCGATGAATGCAAAACCGTGGGGAGTATTTCCCTTATAATTTCGCGTATGCGGGATTAGAAGTATACCACCTAAACAGGGTGTCTACTGCACGAAAAAGTCACGAATATCATGAAAATGTCACGAAATTGAAAAAGGGCACGAAAAAGTCATGAATTTTGAAACCATGTCACGAAATTTCTGTTTTACCGAAGTCTTAACATAATCTCAGGACTTCTGCGCATTCGTAATTGTTGTCGATTTCGTAAAGTGACTCAATTCTATCTGCCTCCCCATCCTCTCCTCTGTTAGATTCCTTTATTTTAGCATTTACACATCAATTATCCATTATTTACACATATTTTATTTTTCTTTATTAACATTCAGACTTCAATATTGAAATTATGTACACTTTAATTTACTAAATTATCCTCATTGACAAAAAATATTTAGTTAGTAATATTTTTAGAAATTTTGAATTCTACGACCATTGTTCAAAATTTTTGAGGCTTCTAATTCCATATTCATTCTAAAATTTTTAGTACCTTCGTTTCCTTTACAATTAATTTAACTATCCTCTTAAACAAATGATGCACATTTTATACAGTTTTAAATTTAAGTTTTATAGATTTCGCGGTAACCCATGTAAGGTTACAATTATTTATTAAATTTTAACTTTCATTTATTATTAACTACGAATGTTACAATTAATTTTAAAATAAAAGTTAAGGCTTTTTCTTTTTTAGTGAAATTATTTTCGATTTAATTGGCATGAAATTTGCATTTAAAGTCATGAAATTGGCTTTCATAAAAGTATTAGACACCCTGCTAAATAAACGGGCTGTAGCTGTAGTAAGATTTAAGAACTTATACTGGCATGGGCGTATAAAAGAAATAATTTCATGGGGGGGGGTGCTGGGACCATTCCTGGGGTACAAAATACTAACAATATAGAACTTTGAATTATTTTAGACAATAAAACGCTATTATACTCATAAAAAAAATACCTTTTTTGAACTAAGTGATCTTATTTAATATGTTTTCAATAGGTTTATGACACATTTTTATTGACCAAATCAAATTTTCATGGGGGGCGTCAGCCTCATCAGCCTCTCTATTCTGTTAATAAATGAAATTAAAGGTAATAAACTCATGAGATTTTTCCTTTTCTGTCTAGAAGTGCCCATTCCTTATTTGGTATTCAATAAAAATGTTCAGAAATATTGTATTAGTTCATTAGGTGGCGAATATATGTGACTCGAATCGACAATTATTTCGATCCCGGTCTTGAGTTATCTTCCACCGCTTGATTTATTAATGTGTTCATGTCAACGTCGCAAACAGAAGAACCGGAAGGGGCGTGGCCTGAGGGGAGCTAGGCCTTCCCCCACATAGACTTAAGGCAGCGCGTGCGCACTACCTGGTTCTTTTCTTCGCGGTACACATGTAGTTCGTTTCGAAATCGGTTCCTACATAAGGAATTTCGGAATCTTAACTAGTTTTACCCAACTGCAACCAAAAATAATGGTGTATCAAATTGGCATTGTCCTTCAAATTTGGCCTGCATCGGAAGATATATATTCATTTTAGTTACGTTTAGATTTAGTATTAGAGAGAACAAAAATATTCACATATGAAGCCGTTTATAATTTTGGAAATATCTTCTCTGATATACGTTATGACTTTTTATTTTTGAGTTTTTGTTAATATAATTCTTGAAAAAAGCATGTCATGTAATGTTTATATTACAATCTAGTCTGAGAAATCTGTGTCTTATTATGTCAATACAATACATTACTTTACTATTTTATTTATTTTCCTTCAAACGTTGAAAAAAGCATGTCATGTAATGTTTATATTACAATCTAGTCTGAGAAATCTGTGTCTTATTATGTCAATACAATACATTACTTTACTATTTTATTTATTTTCCTTCAAACGTTGAAAAAATTTCAGTGTTTATCGTGAAATCGACGTCTGTTGACCAATAAATACTTAAATTTCTCACCACACATTTTCTGTCAACATATATTCCTAAATATGGTCCATTATGTAAACATAGTGAGTATTGGACGTATAAATAGCACAAAATATATAATTTTGGGCCCACTTACAAGCGTATTCACACTAAATTATGAGCTAAACCATTCATTATATTGGCAATGGAACACAGAAATTGTTTTAACGTTTGAAATACATAAAATTGTAAGGTAATATATATTATTGATGGGAATGTAATGTTCTACAACCGTAAAACCGGCATTTATTTTTTGGTCGCATCGTTAAAGAGTTGCCAAAATTGCGGACTTTCAAGTGCGGATATCTCAAAAAATAATGTTATCTGGAGAAACTTGATTGAGCAGAACTAGTAGTAAATTTAATCAACTTTCATGTGTTAAAGAATAGGCATCTCGCTAGGACGCATGCTTTCCGAGATATAAGCGAAAAGTCCCCAAAATGGGGCCTTCTAAAGTTTTCTGTTGACCTTCGAACTAGTCCTAACAAAGTTATGAAGTCAAAACTTTTGTTCCAAGCATTTCCATGTATAGCTAGTTTTTGAGCATCCGTTGCCTTAACTAATTGGAATGGTAGCTTAATAAGATTTCCAACGTTATTCAGTTATAATATCGATTATCATTTCGATAACTTTTGTATTTTTAATCTGGGAACATAAGCCACCCAGTTGATATAGAAAAGCATATATACAGCAGAGCTGCACAACATACGTTTGGGCCTATATATATATATATATATATATAAATCAGTCCCGTAACAGGCCACGAGGGCCCTGAGGGGCAGATACTATAGAGGTATCTGATTCATGACCATACGCCACACTAGGGAGATAGTGTGGTCAGTACTATCCGCCGCCTGATTTTCCCCTTGGCTGCTTCGACTGCTAGAGTCATTAGCACCAACCAAGGTACCCATTATTAAATTAATTAAAGGCTGGGTTGACCTAGGGACGGTAAGGCAGGCCGAATTCAACCGGTGAACGAAGACACAAGAAGAAAAAATCTTTAGTGCTTGCTCGGGATTTGAACTCCAACTTATTAGTCCAGTGCTCTACCACTGAGCTAACCTCGCCCGCCATATATATATATTATTTCTATATTTTATTTTTATTACTATTTCTTTTATTATTCATTTTCAACGCCTTTCTGTTATTTTCTTATTCTGTTACTAGACCTAGGCTTGAAATTTATAAATTTAATTCTTATTTTCTATACATTATTGCTCTGGGGGACAGCCAAGCATTCCAACATCCACCGAATCCAAACATTTCAATCCAAAATCCTACGTACCATAGTTAATGCTCCTTATTACGTTTCGAATCGCACCCTCCATAATGACCTAAATATTCCTTTTGTCCAAGATATAATCCCTAGCCGCTTCTCATCATTCCATAGTAAATTGATCAATCATCCTAATCCTATTGCCCAATCCTTATCCAGCATCAATCATCCTTCCTCTCCACCAAGACGTCTTAATAGGAAGTGGCCCCGGGATCTGCTTAGGTAGTGGTGTCGTGCAGTGACCAACAATCAGAACTAATGTAATTATGAGAGTGATATCGATGGATATTTTCTCTCCTCATGAAATCACAGGCCACGTCTTACCCGTCTCCAATCCTCCCTGCTAGTCGCAGGGTGTGATTGGATGATGTACGGTGACTCCAGGTCATCCTAGAATCCTTCCTAAGGAAGGTATTCGGTTGACAACTGGTGGCACCAGAGGCGTGGTCAAGCTACCTATATCAAATTACAAAATACACATAATTGTAGAATGTAATACTTCTGTAAATAAAAAAAAAAAAAAAAAAAAAAAAAAAAAAAAAATACATTATTGTTGGGCAGGTCAACATTGCTGTTGAGCTCTTAATGGTAATGAATAAATAATCTAAGAAAAAAACGTTTTTATTATCATGATTTTCCTCACATTATTGCCTTTTACGGCCTGTAATAAAATATTATATTAATTAGCAGCTAAATGCGCCAAGCTTAAGAATTGTTTGCACTCCTCAATGTATTTTCTTGTCTATATTTTCTGAGAATACGCCGCTTACGAAGAACATTATATTTTTGCCTATTATTCTGATAAATGACGTTTCTCCTCTTTTTTGTTGCAGGTAAGGAAAGGAGGTTGAAGGAAGAAGAAGTGATGTGAGTGGCATTATTGTAATAGTCTCTTAGTTTCTCCGGTCACGAAAGGACCATCAGTAAAGTGTCCAAGTCATCGCAAAGAAACCTTGGAAAGTATCTTTTACTTATTTTAGGACTATGTGAAACTGTAATGTTGACAGAAATTGCAGTAAACAAGATGCTAGTTTGGAAGACTCTTTTTAAAATATAGAACTCTAAACTTATTTTTTTAACCGTTATACTTCGTTCATTCTCTCGAACAAGAGTAGTAATAACCAGTTTCTTGACTCAATAAAGGAGAGGGAAATTGTTTCTTCTCGTAATCAAACTAGTTTTTAGCGGGGTTCCTCCCTCCCCCATAGGGAGGAATCCCGCTTATAAGGTTGATACAATGAAACAATCCGGAAGTGCCGACAAGAAAATTTCGCGTTTCAGAACCCCTAGAGAATAACGGTGGTTCAAATTTGTATATATATATATATATATATATATATATATATATATATATATATACACACACACACATTTGTCTGTTCGCTCATTTCTGGCTTCCCTGATGGTCCGATTTTGATGAAATTTGGTACAAAAATCAGTCCAATTTGAAAGGTCAAGTTCGTTAACCAGCAAAATCCGCCCACTGGAAGATGGCGTTTGGGGCGAAATTTGCGCAGAAAAAATCGTAGCGCTTACGTTTTTGATTTCATAAGCTTGTAAGTACTCTTTTTATAGGCTTCTTGGGCTAGGAAAACGAATGACACCATTTTCAAGGGGATAGCTTTAACCGTTTTCGAGAAAATTGGAAAAATAGTTTTTGAATACAGTTTTTGTTTTGGGTACTTATCGGATTCAGTTGAAACATTTTCTGCATGTTCTACTTTCATTAAAACTAATATGTTGTAATTTTTGTTACGTTTGGAGTTTAGGAAGGGTTAGAAAAAAATATTTTATTAACAGACATAAAAAGTTTTGGTAACTTTGAATACTTTCCTTAATATCTCGAAAAAGGTTGAGAATCTTGGGGAACGGAAGATGACCATTAGAAAGCTCACTAAATGCTTTACAAAAATGGTTCTGATGAAAGTTTTGATTAGGCGATGACAATCGGAGAAATAAGTGCTTAAAACTTTAAAGTAATTGATTTCGCTTATTCGAACTATTCTTTTTGTCTGTTTTATTCCTTGTTATTTTTAAATTGCTTATAGTCAGATAATGTATTTGACAATAAAACAGATTAAGTAAAATAAGAAGATCAATTTATTGTTAAAAATGTAGCGTTCAAAGAGAGATCCCAAGGCTTTCCAAATGCCTCTGGGCGGAGGCCTTTCTGCCCGACTTATAGGATAGCTGACCCATACAGGTAAGATTGTAAATCAAGACCTTTCAAGACTGGTTAGTTTGAGATTTCATTTGGATAGGTGTTTCGCTATTGATCTAAACAAAGTAATACCTGTTTCTATTCTATGCCTTCGTAAACACTAGAGATAAGAACGGAACCGCGCTAAGATCGACAAATCATGGCAATTAGTGCCGACATCCAGGGTGCAGTCAGGAATTTTCTCCGCGAGCTCTGAGATGAGAAAATTCCTGTCGCCGGTGGGGATCGAACCCACTAAATCCAGTGCGAAAGCCACTAGACCACGGGAAATCCCTACATTTGCTATTAAACAACGAACTCTGAACCTGTCAAAACCACAAATAGAATAATAGAATTATATTATTTATTTTGTTATTTATTTGAGTTTTTTCATCATTTGAAAAATAAAAAAAATTAAAACAAACTATCAGCATTATATATATATATATATATATATATATATATATATATATATATATATATATATATGTATTTTTTTTTTTAATTTCTCTATGATGCATATTGAGAAGGTAATGCGCTCCCACTCTCTTTATTTGTATGTATTTATTTATATAACTTGCCGTAATCATTAAATACATTTTCTTAATAAGATCGAAAAAAATACACATGTTAGTTTTATGTATCAGTTTTTATTCCATATAGACTTCTAAATAAATCAATAGATCACTTTTGTTCTTAGTTTTATGCTGAGAAATTAAATTTACCTCATTCTCAAGCCGGCGTTTAGTTATTTAGATTTTAATGTTCATTATCATTAACTAAGAATTTTGGGACGGGTTATCTTTAGGTTTCCATCCTCTTAGTGTTAAGTACTAACACCGGCTTAAGAATGATGTGCGTTTACGTGGAAAGCGCTCGTCCACAGTATTCTCACCGATGCCAATGACGACTCAAGCTAGCGAGTTTATATATATATATGTAAATAAATTTGAACTTGGGCATTTTTGCATCTAGTCAGAGGTTTTATGATATACCGACATATTGTTCTAAATATATAGCCAGTATATTATTTTTACGGACTTTATGAAAATTTACACCGGGCAAACTATAAGTTTCCTTCCTTCCCAAAGGATGTAGAGGGAATTTTTCCAGCGGGTCCACCGCTGAATAAAATCAACGTACGTCTCAGGCCAGACTCGGAACACACATCGAATCCAGCATGTTAGCCACTAGGCCACGGGGAGATCAGATCCTTTAGCCAGTATTATTTATAAAAATACTTGTATACCTTTTTATTGCGTTTCTATTTCACAAAATGTGTCAGTAATAGGATCTCTTTTTTTTTTTTTTTTTGTCAGAATCTTTATAAGTTCCGCAAACTCATCTTCATTTACTATTTGATGTCCTACTAAGGTTCAATAATATTAGTAATATGTAAATTACTTATAAAGATGTCTACGTTTGCAATTTGCGTAAGAATTGTATTTTGCCTTCAGTATTCCATTGTTCAACAACCTTTGGAACTTGAATAGGTGCTTACACGTGGTAGCCAGCTGCCCGTCAGGTGGTTTTAGCGCGGTTCCTCCCTCCCCCATAGGGAGGGTTTAGTTTTTTTTTCTTTTTTTTTTTGTGAGAAAGGAGCAATACGCACACCTCATAATCAATCATGTACTGGTCTAGTTTAGTTTAAAACGTTATCTAGTCATATCCCAACATATACACACAATACGCCAACAAGACCCAAACATGGTCGACAAAATCTTAACCCAGTTACAAAATTGTTTAAGAATAGGTCGCACAAACCTCACTCCTTCCTCATGTCTAATGCTGTTCCGGTGAGCGGGTCGCGCAATGTGCAACTCACAGTAAATCATATATTGATTAATTGCCGGGCTTATGAACATTTAAATAACAACATCAACCACCAGACTCTATTGATGAAATATTAGTCGATGACCCCAAACAAATAGCAAAACTTTTTGACTTTTTGGAAGCGGCAGAATTAATCAGCAAAATTTAATCTGCCCGAAAATAACTAAAATCAATATCACCACCGAAGTCGAATGATATGCTGCTCATTGAAGAGAATGGCTTCTGACCAGAGTTGGGCAAACGTTAGCGCGCGCTAAAAGCTGATACCTCTCCGCTAATTTAGCGAAACTGTAGAAAGCCAGCGCTAATAATTAGCGGTTAGTGGCGGCAGTGCGCTAACCGCTAATCTATTTATGAATTATCGTAATTGCTATAGTTACAAGTTGTAACTATAGCTTAAGCTATTAGCAATTACGATATTTCATAAATAGATTAGCGGTTAGCGCACTGCCGCCGCTAACCGCTAATTATTAGCGCTGGCTTTCTACAGTTTCGCTAAATTAGCGGAGAGGTATCAGCTTTTAGCGCGCGCTAACGTTTGCCCAACTCTGCTCCTGACAAGATCCATTTAAAAAAAAGTCCGACTCGCAGGAACTGCAGCATCTTAGCGCGGTTCCGTTCATGTCCCTAGTGCCATTTGATAAGCTTAGAAAAGAAATAAACTTATTTTTTTTATATATCTCGTGAAAATTGTCAAAATCCTCTCGAACATCTCGAATAAAAGTGATATTAAGGCGTCAGGGACACCGACAGTAGCTAACTTTTACACAGAAGCGGAAATTACAGAATCTGGCTCTCATTCTAAAGCAAAGCTCTATAAATCAATACAAAATATGCCTAATAAAGCCTTTCTAGAGGATACAGAAGCATGGGCGTATATGAGGGGGGGGGCTGCAGCCCCTCCCGAAATTTTGAATTGATGATAAAAACTTCTCGTAAAACCCTTAAAAATAAATTAAATAAGATCACTTAGTTCATAAAACATATTTTATTTTACGTGTAATAGCGTTTTAGTTGCCTAAAACTATTCCAAGCTCTAAATATTTAGTATTCCATACCCTGGAAATGGTCTCAGCCCCCCCCCCCCGAAATTGTTTTTATATACGCCCATGTACAGAAGGATCAAGAAGAAGTACACAAGATTGAGTAGAATACCCTGCCTAATATAGCCTATATAGAATAATATGCCGAATAAAACCTATCTAGTAAATACACAAGGACAAATAAAAGTCTTGACGAATAACAAGTCAAGAAAAAAAACTTTATTTAACAAAATAAAACAAAGTTTAGTTGCCCAACTACAATAGAATAATATACCTAATTAAGTCCATGGAGTAGACACAAATGGACCAAAAACAAGTCTTGTGGAATATTGTTTTTTTCTAATTAAATACTTTTTATCAATATTTAGTATATAACCTTTGTTGAAAACTATTGATTGCTAATTGATGAATCGGTTTACAACTAAGTAGTCTTTATGAATATTTAGTATATAACCTATGTTTGGATCTGTGTTTTTGGGGTGCTCTCCGCCTAGGCGTTGTATTTGTGTCGGCAGATACCTGGGGTATATTTACAGCTCTTGAGGATTAACTCTTAGCAGGTAAATTTCCTGCGGCCCCCTGGTTTCTACGGGCATTGAACCGCCATATCGCTCATAGTATCTAACCGTTGTGAAGTTTATTTTTTGGATTTTGGACTTAATATAGATATGTAGACTAAATCATAGCAAGAAGTAATCCTCCGTCGTCGGTTCTTAACTATGTAGACTCGCTAATGTTATCCAATCTTAGATACATCGTAATTAAAATCCACAGCAAAAACACGACATTTCATCAGAATCCCCTGCTGAATAAAACTTATATAGAATAATATGCAAAATAAAGCCTATCTAGTGGATAAAAATAGAGGAAAAAAGCCGTACGTGGTGGTAGAAAATCTTAAAAGTATTTCGCTCAGAAATCTCCGAAATATTGTCACTAATTTTACGTATCCTTTTTTATAGCCAAATAGATTTATATTCTATAATCAATAAGAAAAACCTACTAACAATGAAAAACTATGGGTAACAGATGAAAATAGGGAATACCAAGAATAATTCTAAAGAACGAAATCAACACCAGTACTGTAATCTAGATATTCATACGGCATCTTCGAATTCTAACAAACAAAATATTGATTCTAATTATATGTATCCTGTTTTATTGAAAAATACATTTGACTACTATAAGCAATTAAAAACACTAGGGACTCGGAGTAGGAGCCTCGACAGTTTCAAGACATTTGAAGGAAATCGGCAAATCCAAAACTGACATTTCATACGGTACAGCCTGATATATTTTTAACAATGAATTGTTTTTCTTATTTTAATTAATCTGTTTTATTGTCAAATACATTATCCAACTTTAAGCAATTAAAAAATAACAATTCGAATAAACGAAATCAATTACTTCAAAGTTTAAGCACTTATTTCTCCGATTGACATAGCCTAATCAAAAATTGTTTCAGAATCTTTGTTGTAGAACATTTAGTAAGCTTTCGCATGGTAACCCTCCGTTTACCAATATTTCTAACTGTCTTCCAGATATTAGGGAATGTATACGAAGTTCCCAAAACATTTCATGTCTGTTAATAAAATATTTTATTCTAATCCTTCCTTAGCTCCAAAAGTAACCAAAATTTTAACATATTAGTGTTGATAAAATTCAAACATGCAGAAAATGTTTCAACTGAATCACATAATTTTAAGAATCAAAATCAAAGACAAAAAGAACAGTTCGAATAAGCGAAATCAATTACTTTAAAGTTTTAAGCACTTATTTCTCCGATTGACATCGCCTAATCAAAACTTTCATTAGAACCTTTTTTGTAGAGCATTTAAGAAGCTTTCTAATGGTATTCTTCCGTTTCCCAAATTCTCAACCTTTTTCGAGATATTAAGGAAAGTATACAAAGTTACCAAAACTTTTTTATGTCTGTTAATAAAATATTTTATTCTAACCCTTCCTTAACTGCAAACGCAACCAAAATTTCAACATATTAGTTTTAATGAAAGTAGAACATGCAGTAAATGTTTCAACTGAATCCCATGATTCTAAGTACCCAAACCAAAAACGGCATTCAAAAATTATTTTTTCAGTTTTATCGAAAACGGTTAAAGCTATCGCCTTGAAAATGGTTCCATTCGTTTTCCTAGCCCAAGAAGCCTATAAAAAGAGTACTTACAAGCTTATGAACTCTAAAACGTAAGCGTTACGATTTTTTTTGCGCGAATTTCGCCCCAAACGCCATCTTCCTGTGGGCGGATTTTGCTGGTTAACGAACTTGATCTTTCAAATTGGACGACAGATTTTTGTACCAAATTTCATCAAAATCGGACCATCAGGGAAGCCAGAAATGAGCGAACAGACAAATATATATATATATATATATAAATATATACATATATATATATATATACAAATTTGAACCACCGTTATTTTCGGTCTCTAGGGGTTCTGAAACGCGAAATTTTCTTGTCGGCATTTCCGGATCGTTTCATTGTATCAACCTTATAAGCGGGGTTCCTCCCTATGGGGGAGGGAGGAACCGCGCTAATAATTGTTGGCATTATCAGACTCATGTAATATTATACTGCTTATTAATGGGAATGTTTATGTTCGCGAATAATCTTTGGTGATTACAACCATCGCAGATTGTTCACTCCTCAAAGAAATGCGTTAATGACCGAAAAGGATGACACGCCATAAAACAAACAAAAAAAAAATCTCAACACCACAACATATGTCAAATTTTCAAATAACAATATAGCCAACTAATAGGTGAACTTGTAATTAAATGACAAGATGAGCTAATGAAATTATATATATCTCCGTTTACTAAAACTTTCTTCAGCCAATGCAAATAGCAAACTAGTACCTAACTCATTAACGATTACATATTATGTAATCAATCAATTTAAGGTTAGGATATGATATTATCATATCCTAACCTTTCCCACCATCTCTGATGCTGTCACGCAACACAGCCAGAAGATCGAGTTTTGTTTTTGAACGAGATGAAAAGCTATGTTCTGGTTGCCTGCCAAGCTTGGAGGGTGGCTAACCTGGGCTTATTTTAGCCAGGAATTGGCTATCTATATTTACTCCGGCCCCCCTAGCCCTTGCTTCGAATAATAATATTAAATAATTAGCCTTTAGTATAGATAACATGTACACAATGATAATAATAATAAAATTACTCAGTACTTACTCTTTTTACAAGCTTTTAATATAGGTAAATAAGAAGGTGTAGATGATCGAGGTTTGGTCAATTTGTTTTAATAAAACTACATTTTAGCGCGGTTCCAATGAAACAATCCGGATGTGCCGACTAGAAAATTTCGCGTTTCAGAACCCCTAGCGACCGAAAATAACGGTGGTTCAAATTTGTATAAATATATATACGTATATATATATATACATATATATATATATACATATATATATATATATATATATATATATATATATATATATATATATACATATATATATATATATATATATTTGTCTGTTCGCTCTGTAGCTCCCAGACGAATGGTCCGATTTTGATGAAATTTGGTACAAAAATCTTTCGTCTAATTTGAAAGGTCAAGTTCGTTAACCAGCAAAATCCGCCTACTGGAAGATGGCGTTTGGGGCGAAATTCGCGCAAACAAAAATCGTAAAGCATACGTTTTTGAGTTCATAAGCTTGTAAGTACTCGTAATATGCTTCCTGGGCTAGGAAACGAATGATTTTCAAGGCGATAGCTTTAACCGTTTTCGAGAAAATGGGAAAAATGTTTTTTGAATACCGTTTTTGGTTTGGGTACTTAGAATCACGGGATTCAGTTGAAACATTTTCTGCATGTTCTACTTTCATCAAAACTAATACGTTGAAATTTTGGTTACGTTTAGAGTTATGGAAGGGTTAGAATGAAATATTTTATTAACAGACATAAAAAGTTGTAGTAACTTTGTTTACTTTCCTTAATATCTCGAAAAAGGTTGAGGATCTTGGTGAACGGACGAATACCATTAGAAAGCTTATTAAATGCTCTAAAAAAAATGTTCTATGAAAGTTTTGATTAGGCGATGTCAATCGGAGAAATAAGAGCTTAAAACTTTAAAGTAATTGATTTAGCTTATTCGAACTGTTCTTTTTGTCTGTTTTTTATTCCTTCTTATTTTTTAATTGCTTATAGTTGGATAATGTATTTGAAAATAAAACAGGTTAAGAAAAATAAGAAAAACAATTTAATGTTAGAGATATGGATTTCCAAGATGTAGCTTTTCAACTGCCTAGCGTCTTTCCTTGTCTTTGATTTTGGTACTTAGAATTATGGGATACAGTTGAAACATTTTCTGCATGTTCGAATTTCATCAACACTAATATGTTGAAATTTTTGTTACGTTTAGAGTAAAGGAAGGGTTATAATAAAATATTTTATTAACAGACAAAAAAAGTTTTGGTAACTTTGTATACTTTCGTTAGTTTTTTTTTTTTTTTTTTTTTTTTTTTTTTTTTTTTTTTTTTTTTTTTTTTTTTTTTTTTTTTTTTTTTTTTTTTTTTTTTACGGCGCATCTACATCTTGGCCATTAGCGCCGGGCTATCTATAGGTTTCCGCCCTTTTATAATGCCAACAGCACGTGGTCGGTCACCCATTCAGGTACTGACCACGCCCGACCTTGCTTAACTTCGGTGATCTATGGGAACCGGTGTATTCAACGTGGCTATGGCCGTTGGCCTGACTTTCGTTAGTATCTCGAAAACCGTTGACAATCTTGTGAAGCGGAAGATTACCATTCGAAAGCTTACTAAATACTCTACAAAAAAGGTTCTGAAGAAAGTTTTAATTAGGCGATGTCAATCGGAGAAATAAGTGCCTAAAACTTTAAAGTAACTGATTTCGTTTATTCGAATGGTTCTTTTTGTCTGTTTTATTCCTTGTGTTTTTTTAAGTGCTCATAGTTGGATAATATATTTGACAACAAAACTGGTTAAGTAAAATAACAAAAACAATTTATTGTTAGAAATATAGATTTCCAGGATTCCAAGACCTTCTCACTAGCGGGGCCGTTTCTAGTGTTAGCCGACCCTTCCAGGTAAGATTGTAAATCATGACCTTTCAAGACTTTACTACTCACAGGAATGGCGTTAGTGACCTTAAGGGTTGACACGCCATTATAATAATTAATTTAAAAAAAAGACTGGTGGAACCAAAATAATAACTGCTTCTATTTTAATCTTTCCAAATTAGACTAGGGATATGAACGGAACCGCGCTAAGATGATGCAGCGCCTGCGAGACGGACATTTTTTATAAATAAAATGAGTCGTATTTATTGTCAACGTTTCGGCTTGTGTGACAAACTATCTTCAGGGCTGTGAAACAATAATGGATATGAGGATAAATCTAATGATGTTGACATTTTATATATATATATATATATATATATATATATATATATATATATATATATTTATTTATTTTCATAAATATGGCAAAGGTCCAAATAATAGTACTCCAGATTCTTGCACTATTTTATTTTTGATACGCCCTACATGTTTCGTGGCCTTATGCCACCTCCTCAGGGGCCACTAAATCCCTATGTGTGGTCAGCTCGCCACCCATACTATGACTAGTCATAGTATGGGTGGCGAGCTGACCACACATAGGGATTTAGTGGCCCCTGAGGAGGTGGCATAAGGCCACGAAACATGTAGGGCGTATCAAAAATAAAATAGTGCAAGAATCTGGAGTACTATTATTTGGACCTTTGCCATATTTATGAAAATAAATAAATGTACATAAATAAGGTCACAAATCATGGAATTGAATATATATATATATATATATATTTATATATATATATATATATATATATATATATACACACACACACACACACACACACACACATACATAGATGCACATTCGTTCAGAAATGGGCCTAGAAGATGTTTATTTTCGTTTTGTTTTATATATATATATATATATATATATATATATATATATATATATATATATATATATATATATATATATATATATATTTAATTATTATTCAGCTGACCCTTTACTTAATATTTGAATTTTCGTACTAGGCGGAAGGTCAAATAACAAATACTTCACTACACTGTTATACTAACTTTATTTCGTCCCTACAAGTTCACTCTTTTTTTTTTGTGCCTCTTCAGGAGAACAAGTTACAAATATAAACCTTACATGGTTTAAACTAGATGGTGACCTTTATATGTGTGTATATATATATATATATATATATATATATATATATATATATATATATATATATTACAGATTTTTAGACGTTTAAATGTATTCCTGCGAATATTTTAGGGTTTCATCTTTATTTAGTTGTAATAATAAAATAGAAAATGCAATCTTACCAAGTTAGTTTTCCTTTAGATTTTGGTATTTCCCAACTCCTAGTTCTTCCATCTTGAGTTCTTGTTTATTTTTCCTTTAGATTTTGGTTTTTCCCAAGTCCTAGTTCTTCCATCTTGAGTTCTTGTTTATTTTTCCTTTAGATTTTGGTATTTCCCAACTCCTAGTTCTTCCATCTTGAGTTCTTGTTTATTTTTCCTTTAGATTTTGGTATTTCCCAACTCCTAGTTCTTCCATCTTGAGTTCTTGTTCATTTTCTTATTGCGAATGAATTTTTAATCGTCTAGTTAATATCGATGGTCATAGGCAATAAGTTAGTGAGTAGAAAAATGGGCAAAATAATGCAAAGAAGTTGAGGGCTTGAGATTTATTAACCCTTAGTTTACTTGTGTGCTTTTTCTTCCATAGCTAGTGGCGTTGGCTCCTCAGTTACCCAAATTTTAATTTTTTTTTTTTTTTTTTTTTTTGGGTACTGTTATTTATAATAGATTATAAACTCTAGTGTTTGTTTAAATACAAAAAGTTAAAGGGCAAAGGTCAATTAACAAATACATTCGGTCATCTATGGGTTGAAATTTGGATGTCTAAAGCAGGCTTCAAACGGTCAGTTAGGCCTGTAAGTTCGGCCTTTTGAAGGAGTGTCTGGTAAAAATAAAATAAATCACTTTTTGAAGGAAAAATAATAATAATTAACTTCTTGAAAATATATAAAATAAAAAATTAACAGTCCACTGCTAGAAATTAAATAATAATTTAATAATGTCCACACTGAAAAAGGCACCCCGTTGTCGCACTACTCGAAACAAAACTTAAAATGGCTAGGTAATTTTTCTGTTATCTCAAAGTTGCGGGAACAAAAATTTAAATACTGATTAATAAATTATTCTGGCACCGGCAACACTGACTAACCAGACGTAATCTTCCCGTTGTTGGCAGTCAGGTTACGTTTGGTGCCTCTACACTCCGCCAGAAAGCTGGCTACCGTTACATACACTACATTCGTCAGGCCAGCCGGATGACCGAACATATTTTCCTGCGACCGCCTGAACACTCTTGACTGACAGGCCGCCCGGAATATATGCCGTTCAGGTGATCAGCTTTCCGGCGGACTGTTTCGGTCAAACTGTCAGCCCTGCCTGACCGTGTGTAGCCTGCTTTAGGGTCTCATAAAACAATGAGTGTTTTATCTATTAAAAATCTGCTCTCTAAAGTTAAGATTTTACCAATTTATTCCTTTTTAAAACCCGGGCTAGAAGAATGTTCCCCACCTACCTGGAGTATTACGGGGATTTTAGTGAGCTGACAGAGAACTCACTGGCGAACAAGGGCACCCACTTCTATTGTTCTCTTATCATCTGAACAAACTTTGATAAGCGGAGCACTTCGAAACTTCTGTGCTCCCTTTTGACAAGGTTTTTTAGTTAGCTTCCTCTTCTTTGTCCTAGTATAAAACTCGCTGGAAGAAATTACGTCGTTTCTAAAAGAATGATATAAGGTTAAGTTTGATGTGTCCATCGTTGTTACATTAATACTGTGAATTCTATTGACGGATATCAGAGTTAGATGTTTTTAACGTTTTTCGCCTTCTATTAGACAAGAAAAACCCTTAACACTATCCCTGCGGCTGGGTACCTCAGTATCAGGTGCAAAAATCCTAAAAAAATCTTTCAGTCAGCCGATTTGAAAACGGAAAACACTGTTGGAAAGCCCAATCAATATTCAAGACCAATGTCTTTACCTGGAACTATGAAAGTAAATACCCTCTATTTACGAGCCTTTTGAATCTAAAGGGAAACGTAATGGAGGAGTTTCCTTCCGATGGAACACTCGTAAGCGGGTAGGATCGCTAGTGTCCTTCCGTAATGACACTCGCAGCCAAAGTGTTAATTCAAATTTCTATTCGATATATATATATATATATATATATATATATATATATAAAAATCAGTCCCGTAACAGGCCACAAGGGCCCAGAGGGGCAAATACCGTAGAGGTATCTGATTCTTGACTATACGGCACACTAGGGAGATAGTGTGGTCAATACTATGCTCCGGCCGCCTGATTTTCCCCTTGGCTGCTTCGACTTCTAGAGTCATTAGCACCCAAGGTACCCATTATTAATTAAATTAATTAAAGGCTGGGTGAGCCTAGGGACGATCTGGGACCCCAAATCCAACCCTCGAACGGCAGCACTAGAAGAAAAAATCTTTTGTGCGCGCTCGGGTTTTGAACCTGGTCCTCCAGTTCATTAGTCGAGTGCTCTACCACTGAGCTAACCTCGCCCCCTATATATATATATATAAATATATATATATATATATATATATATGTGTGTGTGTATATATGTATATAGTTTCCCCTCTTGACCAGCTGTGTTCTTATTCTCCATGCTGCAATATTTGGCCAGTTTCCTCTCCGGCTTCCTCAGGATGACTTCATCCATCCTTAGTGGTTGACAATTGATCAGTTTTCTGTCATAAGAACATTATTTATAGGAATATAAGTAAGCTTTCGGACATATACTTTACGTTTGCTGGGATTTCTCAACTTATTCTGTTATATATAGGAATTCTTTGAAAATATAGTGGTGTTCAATTTTCTTGGACAACGTTTGTATAGATATTGCCTTAAAAATGGTTTCATCAGATTTCCCGTGCCTAATTATCCAATGAAATGATTACTTGGAAGCCCAGTAAAGCAAAAACTTAAGCGTTACCTTATTCCGTGCCGCAGGTTGCGGCATTTTTGTGTCAAATTTCATTAAAATGGGCTCATTTTTTGAGCCTGTCAAGCTCATAAGCTTCTTACCTTCCTTAGGAGGGATTCAGGAAACGCTCTAAAACTAAATAAAATAATCTTGTGATTCTAAGTCTAATTACGCCGACAACTAGTCCAGAACTAAACCAGTCACTAAAGCAATCAGTTTAATGAGCACTGTCTAAAGCACTAGTTAATGGAAAGCTGTGTAATTAGTTCTAATTTAGAAGGAGATCTCTGGACTAGATCATGACAAGACTTCTCAAGGGTTCTCCATCTTAGAAATAGCAAGGATATCTCCATCACTTCTTATCATCGGGGTAATCCGCTAAAGGGAACGGTGCAGTTATATAATTGTTTGAATATTATTGAAACCTATATAAGTACTGAATCCGCATATTGTTTCAATATTATTGAAACCTATATAAGTACTGAATCCGCATATTGTTTCAATATTATTGAAACCTATATAAGTACTGAATCCGCATATTGTTTGAATATTATTGAAACCTATATAAGTACTGAATCCGCATATTGTTTGAATATTATTGAAACCTATGTAAGTACTGAATCCGCATATTGTTTGTATATTATTGAAACCTATTAATATCAAAGAATTATATGAATTAGTGTAAAGTTAGAGATGGCCGATCTGAATATATCGTTTTTTTTTTTATAACAATATATAATAATTTTTTGAATAGATCTCATAAGGCCCATTGATCTATCTAGAATTGCTTTAAATTTTAATGAGGCTTTTTGGTTACTTTTTTCCCAAGTCATAAACTGTATCATCTGTTATGAAAAATGGGCTGGGGATGTTTTGGAAAAAAACGTGTCACCTAAACAAACCCGTGGCAGCCATATTGGTAAATTTTTCTATTGTTAGGTTGCAGATATATTTTTCATATTATCAAGTATTCGAATCGACTTATTTAGGTCGATTCGTAGTAGTGATGGGCGATTCTCGAATGAGAATAGATTCGAATCAAAATGAAATTGGAATTTCTAAGCAATCGTGACATTTATCCAAATCGAAAATCGATCCATATCATTGACCGTTCTTCTGAGCGTAGAACGATCTTTTGAATCGATCTGGACTCGCCGATCATTTTTGGGGCTCGATTTAAATCGAAATCAAAAGATCTATTCATATAGGTACGAGAATCGCCCATCACTTGCGTAAATTCATGGAAGTAATTTCGCATTTTCGTTTCACTCTAGGATAACTTTTTTAGAGTGAAATCATTAGCGCCAAATCCTCTCTCCATAGGGGGAATACCCACTATAATGTTGACGCAATAAGCAAGTGTAGAATGGAACATTTCACGTTTGAGAACCCATGGATCACGAAAATAACAGTGGTTCAAATTTATGTGAGTGTGTTTTGGTGAGCTCTTTAACTGGCTACAAGTACACGAAGTTGAGCAGTAACTTTAATCTGTTAAATGTTACGTCAAAATTGTGACAATCTTCACCTTTTATAAAGGAACATACGGATAAAACTGTATTAATAATAAAAACATATTCTTGTAAGTTTCATAGGTTTAATTTTCCGAATTGTTCCAACCATTGCCGCTACGGTTTCAATAACGAACTTCAATGAGAAAGTGAAGAAAAGATATGTCGTAATAAACAACCCTGAAAAAATAAATAGAAAAGAGCCTATAGAATAGTCTACCTAGAAGAATCTTATGAAAAAAGAATCTGGCGGAACTAAACCATAAACCATTTACGTTCCAGATCGGGAGACGAGTTGAGCGAACTAAACAATTTTAAGAGTCACTTATATTTTCTCCACGGAAACTCCGAAAAAAAAATATTAAAAAACGGGAAAATAGAAAAAACTAAGAAGCGGAGCGGATGATTCTCAAGTGTTAGCGGTCTTGTAATCTATCTGCTGTTCAGACTTTTCAGGCAGGTCCAAGAGATATGGCGAGGAAGCTGAGTATATTAGTTGACTTTCAACACATTAACCGTTTTTTATAATATATGGTTCAAAAATCGTTCGTCTAATTCTAAAGTTCTTTTTCGTTAACCTTAAGGATCCGTCTAACGGAACATGATTTTTTGGAGCGGAATTCCGGTAAAAAAATCGTGGGACTTATGTTTTCGAGTTCATATCGTCGATACAAATGCAAAGTATCGAATGTGAAAAGTTGTTGGTATCTTATTGATGACTTTATATATATTTTATCCTATGATATATTTTAATTAGACTTATTGCACATTCGTTAGATTGATTATCTGTAATTGAAAATTATTTTTCTTTCATTTTCGAGAGTTTGTCATAACGTAAATCGGTCCAAAAGCAACCAGAAAAATTCGAAATGAAAAATGCGTTTTTTCACATTCGATACTTAGCAATTGTATCGACAATATGCTTGCAGGCACTCGTTTCGTAGGTTCTGAAACGTGGTAATACGAATGAAACCGTTTAAAGGTAATATCTGGAATTATGAGAAAACTTTGTTCAAATAATTTTCCAAATTAATTTTCAGTATTAACACACATACTGAAAATTATTTGTACCAATTTGCAAATTTCTAATATTTGAAAGCGATTGGATAAAATAGTTGTTCATCCTAATTTTCGGTGTGGTCGTCTCACATTAGGATAATACTGCCCACGGCTCATACGCCTCTAATCCTTCCTGCTAGTCGCAGGGTGTGGTTGGATGGCGTAAGTTAACTCCAAGTCATCCTAGAATCCTTCCTAACAAGGAAGGTATTCGGCTGACAACTGGGGACACCTGAGGCGTTCGCAAGTAACCAGTATACAATTATATAATACAATTGAATTGTAGATAGGAATAATTCTGAATATATTATATATATATAGCAATTTTCAATGGGGGGAATGTCAATCGGAGAAATAAATGCGTTTTTGTCACTTTTTTAATTGGTTGTTTCTTATTTAAATAGTATTAAACAGTTAAATATGCATTTTAGTAAAACAAGGTAAGAACAAGATGAAACACATTGGTAATATCCTTTTCGTCGAGTGGATTGTCATCCGTTTAGGATGCTGTCATCTTGTTGCGGCGCCTTAAATCGTCCTTCTTGTTGAGATTTTATTTTGTACTTTTGACGAAACATCAAAACCCAGCAGTAACTGCTTCCATTCCTTTACTAATGGCACGTTGGTTATGAACGGAAAAGCGCAAAGTTGACGTAGTTCCGCACTTTTTCAACTATCACCTTTAAGAACGACCGTATTATTTAACTATTTCCTGCATTTGACAGCTGATAGGTCTTCGTATGTGTGATTGCAATAGTAGTAATGAAACTATGATAATGATGTATTTGTTTATAATTCAATTGAATAAGAATAATGATTAAGATAAAGAAGAAAGCTTGTTGTTTTATTATAGTTTAGTTATATAAGTATTAGGAAGTGATACTTCTTTCGTCGTTTGATACAATTTTAATTAATAACTCTTTATTTAAAGCGCAACAAACATTTATTGAATACATTTTCTACCTTAGAAAACGCATAATTTTTTTAAAAGGGCAGTGCAGCAAGTATAAAAAAAAAAACCTTTACTGTTAGTGACACAATTTTTTCTATTATGATTATTATTTGAGGAGAGACCGTAAAATGAGCGACGAAAAGTACTCCTTTCTCTTCTAAAATTACTGCTTTCTTATCGTACAGTTAAGGAGTTAAGACTTACAATTTGCGTGAAGCCCATTGTTATGAGCCCTAGTAAAAATACTAATCTGGGCAAACAATTGTGCACAATTTTATTTTTCTTTCAAGAGGGATAGTTGTGCACTTTCTGGGAAAGGCTATAGCTGAAAATAATGAAAGGTTCGGTAAATATTAATTTTTTTTTGTTATTTTATTGATTCTTTTCTTTAGATTTTTCTTTGTTTTTTTTTTTGTGGATTACCTTTTATTGTTCCTTATTTATTCTGCGTATATATTTCTTCGTCAATTTTTTATGAAAAAGTACGCTTCAAGATTTATTGTCGGTTTAATACCCTTACTTATTCACATTTTTTTATTTTTATAAATCACTATCCGTTACCCGGCGTGCCTTGCTTCGCCTACTTTCTTCATCTAGAAAAGCTATAAAATAATTTAGAAACCACATATGTTATATTAACATTTAATAACGTAAATATTTCAGGTTCACAATCAAACCCGTGACCTCCAAACTGAGTCCTAGACGATTTTAACCTAGCCTATGCACTCTCCACCTACCTGTGTGCCAAGTTTGGTCAAACTCAGTCAAACGGTGTAAATTTGTATAAGAACCAAACAGACAGCTGATAGACGACTTCGACCTAGCCTAGAACAGTCCCGGATCAAGACCTTTCTGCGTGCCAAGCCTGGTCAAAATTGGTCAAACTGTGTGGATTTGTAAAAGGGCAGACAAACAGCTGATTTTTATGAATCTATAAATTATTAAAATAATGTGAATTGAGCCTTTTAAGTATAGGTTTATTATTTGAGACTATTTGAGCTAATCAAGAAATAATGCCGACCAAGGATATGTAAAAGAAGCTTGGCGTTCTTGCTTTCAAAATCCTTAATTACATCCTCAGATTTCTTAAGATTGCTGAGGTTTCTCAGATAATAAGAAACTGCTAATAAAAGGAGGTATTCTATGTATAAAAAATATACTTATTTAAACATATATAATATATTATAGACTCCAGAGGATAACTATATAACTTTATTGTTATCAATTCAAGGAATGGTTGGAAGTTGGCTACGTGAAAATTATTATGTCATAATTTCAAGGAAAACGTCAGATTTACAAAAAAAAATATATAAAAATAAAAATATAAAAAATATTTTTCGGTAACGTTTAGGTGAGCATAAATGTGTGTCACTTATCTATGTTCACCTACAAGTTATCTTGGTATATAAATCAAAATAAGTGCGACCCCTAGAAATGTGTTGCTCAAAAATGCCGAAAAGTTCCATATATATATATATATATATATATATATATATATATATATATATAAATATATATAAATATATATATATATTTTTATATATATATATGTGTGTGTGTTCTTATAATAATTAATAATATATGTATATGTTCTTAAAGATTTGTCGTTTTCTCCTTGACGAATCCCAAACATTCATATTACTTCTTATTGTCTCTTATGGGCGTAAATGAGGGGGAGGACTGAAGGAGATGCAGCCCCCCCCCCCGAAATTTTGATTTAATCGATAAAAATGTCACAAAAAACTCAAAAATAAATTAAGTAAGATTACTTTGGGTGTAGAACCTATAACTTGGCTAACTATTCCAAGTTCTAGGTTGCTAGTTTTTCATACCCCCCAAATCCCCCGGTGGTAGAAGCCCCCCCCCCTCCGAAATTGTTTTCTATATACGCCCCTGTCAACTCAACGCTCACTATCTGCACCTTATTATATATTATGTTGTATTGTATCGAGAAAAAAAACCCTCGCCTTACTATTCTAATGGTAATTAAAATTATAGAGCTGTGCATATTGTTAAGTTCATATGACTCAAGAATATTCAAAAGTTTCCTTAAATCCTTCATAAGAGTATTGGAGAAAACTATGGAGACCACTAATATTTTACATTTCCCAAAACAATAAGAACACTAAATTTCTATAATACCTAATTAGACCTCCTTTTTTTCATTCTCTTCCTATGCACCACAATAGCATCGAATCCCTTTGTCTTTATAGCTGTCTAATTCTTTGAGAGATTTTATTATTCTCCCTGGGAAATAAGAAACATTTTCAGGCTGTTTCTCCAATTTACAAACAATTGTTTTTAGTGGGAATAATAATTCATGATCGTTCGTATAGTGCCGGTCCCTCCGATTAATATGGGCATTAGTAAAACATTTTACATCTTGGAAAAAAATGTGTTTTTCACTTCCCAAATCAATAAAAATACAAAATTTCTCTAATTTTATCATTTTTATTGTGTTGCATCGACTGCTTTAGCATTAGTCTTATTCTTTGAGAGACTTCCTTATTCTCCCTGAGAAATAAGAAACATTTTCATGCTTTTTTTTATTTTAACAAAAAATTATTTTTGATGAAAATAAGAAAGGAAAATGCACGATCGGGCTTGAAGGTAATTATTAATATCTTGGAAACATTTTTTATTTAGTTTTATTAAATTGCTTGATTTGTATACATGCGTTTAGACAAAAAAAAAGTGATGAAATTGTTGGCAATGTGCACAGCTAAATTGGCCTTCTCTTGGCTAAATGAAGGGTGTGGATGTTCTGGTTGGCTAAGTTCCAGAGAATCCATTTAATGATGAAGCTACTGGAGGTATCTAATATGTTTTCATTATATATTTCGTTTATTTAATTTTTTATTTATTTATTGTATGATCATTATAATAGCCTAATTGATATGAGCAGAATTTGAGAATTTTGGAATGGTTTAGTCCACGATGGAGGTCGATGCTTGATGAAGCTTTGTTCCCCATCCATGCTCTTTTTTAGCTGTATATGTTTCATATTACACGCAGTAATGTTTAGAAAATGGTGTTTTTTTTTTCTCTATTAAACTGTAGCATCCAAATAGCAACGGATTAAAGTTGCATGGATGAAAGATAGCATACAGTGCTCTGCTTGTCAGATCTCGATGTTTGCGCTGTTCTGTTTCCTTGCAAGCTATAATGTTTCTACCATTGCCAAGATGCATGGTTTGTTGTTGTGTACTTAGTACACAACAACAAACCATGCATCTTAGAATGCGCTTAAGACACTGTAAACACTAGGGTTTTGATTATTTGCCAGATCTGTTGGGTCATGATGTCAGAGCCTTCCCTTTGCCAGCTCATTTAAAATCGATCCTTTTCTACGAGTTACCGAATATGCCAGTCCTTTCAATATTGATGAGGAGTTTTAAATATGTATATATACTCCCCATCAATATTTTTAATTTGGCACTGTACATACGGACGTCTGCAGACGCCTCTTCAGGAACTGCACCTGTGTATAAAGAAGCCCTGATCTTATAATGGTGGTGTGTGTGTACACCTAAGAGAGGGTGGGACACTCCCTGCCCACTTTTTGTTCATATTTTGCTCACATTTTCTTCACTTCCGGACACTTGCTGCTCAGTCTCAAAGTGGCCAGGAAGTGCATTAGGAAGGAGACGTACATACATTTAGAATTTTATCTTCTAGTGTCTTTGTCGCAGGGTATGATTCGAGATACTTTGACAGGCCCGAAAACTGAGTTTTACCAAAATTTTGACCTCAGAATATATTTAGAACAGATTTTATTTCAATTGGACACATTCGATTCAATTATACCTCTTACGTTTTAACTGTCCACTCTTGCTTCCACTAGAACTTATAATTCTAAAACCCAGAATATCACTCATAGATAGATCAAAAAAGTACCAAAACTTATAGTATTCCAAATTCATATCCATTTATCAATGTAGATCTGACGTCCAGAATCAATGTTAATTAATACAATCTTATAAAAAATATTTGAGGATGATCAGGTTTTTTGCTTCGTATTTTTTAGCTCTCGTGTATTATCCCTCTCCGTGGAATCTTTCTACGGAGCCGCAAGTTGAGGACCACAAAGACCAGTTCTTTGCGGCTAGCGTGACCGAACCAGCTTGTTAGTACAGCAAATAGTACCGTAGCAAAAAATAATAAGCGAACCTCGAGCCAGGGTTCGGCCTCTAGCTGTCCGTCGGAAAGTACAATTATGTCCAAAGAACTTATGCCAAACATTTATGTTTCCATTGGACAGCTCAAATTATTTATATGCATTTGTGATACCAATTACTAACCAGTTTACTTTGAGTCACTACCTGTGTAATTCAATGGGTCACCAAACACGACGCTAATGGTTAGTGACTGGTTGCCTGGGTACTCGCCGTCCGGTCACTATATCAGTTACTAACTTGAATATGATGGATGACCAACAAATCAATAAGTTGCTGGTGGGGGAAGTTGAATGATATCCTATTTTATACAATTACCACCTTCCTGGTTATTCAAGGATTCAAGGAAATACGAAACGAAAAAAGTGTGGGCACAGGTCGAGAACGTCGTAAAATTGACTTACATATCTATTTTGAAAACATTTTTCAAGGTATAGGTGTGATTATGGAAATGGGCGTAAATGGAATATAATTGTTGGAGGGGGGGGGGCTTGTAACGCTTAGGGGGTATGGAATACTAAAAATCTAGAACTTGGAATGGTTACTAACATGCTATTACACATAATTTTTTTAACGTTTTTATGAAACTTTTTTGCCGAATAAATTCAAAATTTCGGGGGGGGGGGGGGTCCCTTCAGATCCCCCTTGTATACGCCCATGTGTTATGGCTTCATCACTTGACTCTTCCGAATTTTTACATACGACATCCTTGATAACATTCATCATTTTGGTTTGTAATGAGTAGCCTCGTGTTTAAAGCCAAGTCACCAAGCAATCTGTTACTGGTTAGTAACCCGAGTTACCAAATGGTTGAGTTACTAACTAGTAGCAAATAATTCCAGCACTACGGTAGGTGCCTCCTGCTAAATATCTGAACCGAAAAGGCTTTAAAGTCACTGTGTGCAGTTACTGTTAAAGTATTTTACAATAGGGAGATAATGGGGTCAGGCCACCCAATTACCCTTTTTCTTATACCTATTAATAAAATAATTAGATGAAGATATTTAGCCCTTGATGTGTCAAGAAGTGGTTGGCACTTTGCCAGAAGAAACAAACGTCATGTTTTAGATAGATTTCTCTAAAATGTTTTAGTTTCTCTTAGCCGAATTTCAACCATTTCTTGACTTATTATCATTAATAAAATAATTAAAAGCTGGCTGGGCCTAGGGACTGTCTGGCACCAGGAATCCAGGTCGTCGACACTAGAAGATAAAGAATATCCTTCCAAATGTAAGTCTCATACTAAGCATAAAAAGTTGCCATATATTTTTTAAACCCTTATGTCTTGATAGAGTAATAGTGTATGTACTTGAGATTGACCGTATAATAAATTTCCTTTTTTTTACCGGAAGTGGTCCGCTCAAACTAAAAATTCATTGTAGCACTTTCCTCCGAAGGAAAGTAGCTATTGACGGAATTTTCTTCAAATCTTTATCGATCCTACCTAGTAGACACCGAAAATGACCCCCGTTAAAATTTATATATATATACATATATATATATATATATACATATATATATATATATATATATATATATATATATATATATATATATATATATATATATATGCGTGTGTGTCTGTTAACAGGATGACCCCCGTTAAAATTTATATATATATATATATATATATATATATATATATATATATATATATATATATATATATGCGTGTGTGTGTTAACACGATAGCGGCAAGAGTTTTTGTTTTTTCGTCACGAAACTTGGTATATAGCATTTAATTAGCAAACGATTGAACGAGTTCGTTAACCACCAAAGTCGGTCCACCGGAAGGGGGGTTTACCCCGAACCCAAAACACTAATTTGACTATGTCAGCCGTAATATTTGTTATATTTCAACGAAACTTGGTATTCGTAGTGGTAATATAGAGAGAAAAGTGAGATATAAAAATGAACTAAATCGGTTCACTAGAAGGGGGGGTTTACTCCGGACCCACGATAGCAATTCGCCACTATCAGCCGTGATTTTTGGTATATTTCGACGAACTCGGTATTCGTAGTGGTAATCTACAGGTAAATATGTGTTGTAAAAATAAACTAAATCGGTTCATTAGAAGGGGGGTTTACTCCGGACCCAAATTCCTAATATACTCATACCGGTCGTAATTTCTGCTGTATTGTAACGAAACGCGGTATAAGTCCGTGGGTAGCTCATGAGAAAGAAGTGTTGTAAAAATGAGCTGAATCGGTCAATCGGAAAGCGGGGGTTTAATTTGTAATATATTTCAATAGAAAAGCCCGCCAGACGTAGGGTCACAAAGCCGCCGCAAGGAGCGCTTTCTACCACTAGAGTGACTGTATCCTGTTCCTGCGTTAGATCAAAATACGATAATATGAGGTTTTTTGTATTTATTACGTAGTGTAATAGGTACCATGTGTAAACATAACTCTGGAAGCAAATTAATAATTGATCAGCTACTCATTACAAATTTAAAAGAGAACTATTCATGTTTTTATTTTATTTATGTAGGATATTTTAAGCAAATTGTTCTGGAAAGCAGTCTACACTACCCAAATTCTGAGGAAAGTGCTTTTGTAAAGTTGAGCCTTGCTATTTCTCTCAGATTCGGAGCCTACATATTTTATATTGTTTTCATTAATAATAGTAATAAAATATGATATTTGGCATCATATTCACTTTTGAAGTTGCTCTGATCGATAGTTTCTTTTTTTTTAATATGTTTACAACAGAGACATTAGTATTTAAGAATCATAAGGTTTTTCATTTGGGCCGTGATATAAACTTATTTGATTTTTTTTTTTTTTTTTTTTTTTAACACTATAAGAAAGGAAAACCTTTCTTATAGTGTTAGATTTTTTAAGCAAAAATTTCGAATTGAGCTAATCAAAAGGACTTAAGTAGTGCTGTTGATTAGCTAGTAATTTCAGTGCCGAGCTCTTTTGAACATCTAGTTGTGAAAACGTTGTAGTGAGGTGTACATAGTGCTTTAGTTCAGTAATTATTTACCTCAAGTTTATATAAACTGTCTCAGCGAAAATTCTACATTACGAGAGGCAAGTGAGTGATAGGAAGACAGGGATATTTAGAACTATTGCAAAACTCCATATTTGGAAGGTTTCTGCATGTTCTTTAGCAGCCTTCTTCAGAACAGTTAAGGCCTAGTGGATGGAGGAACACCGAAGCTAGTTGTTATTTTCACTATGGTCACTAAGGCCTCTCACACAGTGTTGACTAGTCGGTGACTCAGTTTCTCTTCGACCAAAACATAGACAACAATGGCCACGTTTTGAGAGCGACCAGTAGTCGTTTGTGTTTGTGTATCCCCAAGCCGCCCGGGCAACCGGCGATCAAGTGAATTTAAGCTATAGAATGTCAGATTCGCCGGTGAAGTTCGACGTTCTATAGTTTAAAGTGGCGGCACACAATCGACTCCCGGTCGCTCTTAAAACCTGCATAATAATACTGATAGTACTTTGGTTTTAGTACCAACGCCTAGCTTTGGTCTACCTTTATCCCCGTGGTATTCATCGTCGATTTAGATTGCAAACCTTTCTAAGTTTAAAGTTTTAGGAATTTTGTTCTTTGCTGAAAGCCAACTTTTCCTGTATTTGAAAGAACAATAACAACGAGCAATCAGGGATTAGTTAGGATTCGGCTAAGAAAACATCAATAGCAGAATCCCAAGTAATCCCTGATTGCTTATCACCTCGATCTTCATGTTGAGTAACAACTAGGTAGGTACGTCTGGTCTAATTTTTGGGGTTCGCTTATTAAGACCTGTTGCTCCAATGCTTTTCCCTTGGCTTGTTCCTTGCACCATGTAGGTCTTGTTATTTCTTAACATAGAGTGTTGGAAAAAAAAGATCCCATTTCCTGGCACGTTCTAAATGGCTGTCTATAATATGAGGGACAATGATGCTGTGATAAGACAAGAGGGCGTTGGCTGGAATGCCTTCAGCCCCTATATGAGCACAGCTCTGGGCCTATAAGGGGTAGGGGTGTTCGAGAGACCCTTTCCTAGAGAGGATAACCACCGTCGTACTTCCCCTAATGGGCAGGATAACCTCCACTAGTGGTTCCTTATCTCTACCACCGCAAGTCAGGAATGGTCTACCGAAACGAGAGGTTACCAACTAAGGCAAGGTATCTTAGTTCGTAATTCTACTTCCTTCCGCTTTAGTTTATTTCGACTTCATTCCTCGGCCCCTCGGCAGCAAATGATCGGCTGGGATCATATCTTCAGATCTATACTGACTAACCTCCAGAATGGGATTTAAGCTTACTTTGTGTAATATCTAAGCATTTATCACTTCTCTACAGACATTTGCTGTTGCTTAGTAACCATAAGGTTATAACACATATTTTTTAAATGTACTGCATACATTTGCATTTAAATGTTATCCCGTCATAAGAACTTTGTGACTCAGGCTGCACCTACATTGGACCCGTATTTATCCCGATCCGATATCGTTTGGTCGACAACGGCCGACGTGAGTGCCTACATTGGTCTCGACCCGATCCGATTCGATTTAGTCACAGCTCGTCTGTAATGATCTCGTAGTGAAGTGAAAATGAGTGATTAAGTTAAGAAATACCACCTAATAAGCATAAAAACCTTCGATTAGGTTGAATGTTGGAGGTAAGAGAAGTATTGTTATTCATATTTTAAAATTATTTATAAGAAAGGTAACTAGAAAGTTATAAGCATTGGAAGGTTATAAAGAGTGGACGGTTATAGACGTTGTATGGTTATAGACGTTATATGGCCATGGACGTCATATGGCCATATGGTTACAGACGTTATATGGCCATCGGATTGGATCGAATCGGGTCGGGTCGAAACCAATGTAGGCACCTCCATATAAAACTTACTTTTATTCGAGAATAAAACACAATTATCTATTGCTAGCTTATCACGAATAAACCAAAAAAATTTAAAATAATGAAGAGGGATGTCAACACTCGTGAGAGTTCACCTTTTTGGATTTGGCTTGACGACTGACGGTATTATGAAGGTCTCAGCAGACTAGCAAGATGTTACATCAAGCAGGCCTCATTATTCATTATGGGACACACTGGCTACAGGGCACGATTACCTGCAGAGCCATTTACATAGGATAGGTTTAGTAGATTCTCCAACTTGTCCACTGTGCTGTCGGGAGGACGGAACGGCGGATCACCTTTCACATTGCTCAGCCCTACAGGCGAACACGTGAGATGACACCACAGAAGGACACGCACGGCTTTTCTGGGAGCCACGACGTCGAATGGCTGAAAAGCCAAAGACGGGCGTTGGATGAAGAAGAAGAATATTTTGGGCACCCACGAATAACCGAGTAGCAACTATTTGATAGCAACTATTTGATAGTAGCATCGTGTTATTACCACATCTTTTTACTGATTAGCGGGCTTTGATATTAGTTTGTACACAAAGAGGTTCCAACTCTATCGTACAGGATGTAGGAAGGCCATAATGCTACTGTTGTCTCTTATTATAAAAATAAACAACAAAAAAACCTACAAATTTAAAATGACAGAGCATGTAAATGTCTCCGAATCTTAAAATTAAATAATTCCTGATTATTTTTTATTTATTTTTTTTTTTTTACTGATATATCCTCAATGAAATAAATGAATTTACATTTAGGCAGCGGTCTACAATTCAGAGTTTCTTCTCCATGGTGTTTGCTTGATGGTATCATCGCCAAGCATCAAGGAGGCCTTGGCATCTTTGTAAGATGCATCATCAAGGAGGCCTGGGCAGCTTACCAAGATTCAACTTCAGGGAGGCCTGAGCACCTTACAAAGTTGCAACATCTAGGAGTCCTTGGCAGCATAAAGGAGGCCTGACTAGCTTACTAAGATGCGACATCAAGGAGACCTGGGCAGTTAACCAAGTTGCAATTTCAGGGAGGCCTGAGCAGCATACGAAGATTTGACATCAAGGAGGCCTCGGCAGCTTACCAAGATGCAACATCGGAGAAGCCTGAGCAGCCTACCATGATGCTACTTCAGGGAGGCCTGAGCAGCTTACCAAGATGCAACATCAAGGGGGCCTGGACAGCTTACCAAGATGCAACATCAATGAGGCCTAAGTAGCTCACAAAGATGCAACATCAAGGAGGCCACTTTAGAGTGAGTTGTGGGGGGAGGGGGTATTTGACTTACCTTACTTGTGACATGTTCAAAGTCTGGTTTAATGACGTTCGTGCTGTTTTATGACACCGGACCTCCACATGATAGCACTTTAATCCCACTAGGTGCATCGACGACCAACCAAGTGGTAACCATTCGTTAGAACTGTGGCCGATTCGCGTCGTATTAACACCACAGCTTTTTACTCATTAGCGTACGAATTAATTATCAAGGAATTTTAAACAGTTTTTCTAAATAATTTCAATGTGAACAGGACCCTAATTTCAGTAGACCCTGAGGAGAAAACCTCTGCGGTGTGTGAGGAACCAGTTAAATGGGTGGAATTTCTGGTCAGTTTTCTCTCATAATTAGAGGAACACTTAAGAATTTTCTGTGTTTATTTTATAATCTAATGAGGGGCCTAAGTATATATTTACTTGAGTTTCGTCCGCCAAAACATCTCATTACCAACTTTAGTGAGTATGATATCATGTAAATGATGTATTATTTCGATGATGAGATTTCTCCTAGGGTTTCTTCGACAAATTAAAGGTAATGATTTTTTTTTTTAATCCTGTGAACCATCTTTGAATTTTGTTATAACCATTTTCTCGGGATCAGGGAATAATCTTCCTTTTTCAATTATCTTAATAAAAAAATGCTGCATATATACATATCAGATCAGAATTCCCTAATTCTTTCACGTGTTATATTGGTCAAGGTTATATATATATATATATATATATATATATATATATATGTGTGTGTGTACACACACACAAACGACCAACCCACATTATTGTTGCCTTGGATATTATTGTTAGTTTATTTAATGGCAAATCAAAGAGCTGTTTTATTCGAAATATTCAGTGTATCGGCAACAATATACCTATTTAAAACTAAATGTTTACAGCGTTATTATAAGCTAATTATAAATAAATAAATAAATAATAATAATAATAATAATAAATAAACAACAGATTCCAAAGAGCGCGCCTATTCAATTTAATCATTGTTTCTTCGACAACAATATACTTCTATAAGACTAATTTTTTGTTAACCGTGTTACTAAAAGCAAATTGGAAATAAAAATATGTCAAAAAAGAGCGGTTTTATTCGAATTATTCAGAGCATTGACAGCAATATACTTCTTTAATACTACATCTTTACTGTGTTATTAGAAGTGAATTATTAAATTATATAAATTATAAATTATTAAATTTATTAATTACTTGGTCGACAGCAATATACTTCTTTAATACTACATCTTTACTGTGTTATTAGAAGTGAATTATTAAATTATATAAATTATTAAATTTATTAATTACTTGGTCGACAGCAATATACTTCTTTAATACTACATCTTTACTGTGTTATTAGAAGTGAATTATTAAATTATATAAATTATTAAATTTATTAATTACTTGGTCGACAGCAATATACTTCTTTAATACTACATCTTTACTGTGTTTTTAGAAGTGAATTATTAAATTATATAAATTATAAATTATTAAATTTATTAATTACTTGGTCGACAGCAATATACTTCTTTAATACTACATCTTTACTGTGTTATTAGAAGTGAATTATTAAATTATATGAATTATAAATTATTAAATTTATTAATTACTTGGTCGACAGCAATATACCTTTCTAAAACTAATTTTTCATGTGCTATTACTAACTAATTGGAAATAAACAGATATCGAAAAAACAGCGTGTTCATTTTATTTATTTATTTTTTTCCAGTTAATCGAAAAGGAATTAACTGGAATTTTTCTCGCGAGGAATTTTCTCAACGAGCCCTGAGATGAGATAATTCCTGCCGCCGCACAGTGGGGCGAGTATAGGCCGGACATTCATTATTATCTCCGGTTCTACTGGTCCTAGAGTATTGCTTTGGTGCCATTTTAACCCCTTCAGTTCCATTGTCCAGCCGGCTGGACATAACTTCTTTACTTTGTATCACACTCCCTATGGCCGATAGATGTTTACTACCACTTTGGTTTGAAGCTCTATGTATTTTTCTTCCACTTGACATCTAATATTAAACGATTCCATTCGATTTTGAAAGGTTATGTGTAAAAAAATTTCTCTGCTCCACCACGGGCAGTCATGGATTCTAAAAGTTATTGACTTTTCTTTACATATTTAGCCCAAATGGTTTCTTTTTAGTGAATAAAACTCCTCCGAATTTAATGTACATGATCTTTTTAAAGGTTGGAAGTTCAATTTTATCAATAAAGTTTGTACATGGAAAGTCAACCCTCATATTTGATGTAACTATATTTTTTATCTATTTTTCAAATATTTACTGTTATATTTTGTTTTTATGTTGTCAGAATTGTTTTTTTGAGTACCATAATAATCCATAACTTTTTCTGAATGGTATGGGCTAGAAGGCGCCCAAACCATTCAAAAATATCATCTTTCCGTTCACATGATTTTCAAAAAATATATTTTTATTAGTTTTTTTTTTTTTTTTTTTTTTTTAAATAATCAAATATCTCTTTTTGAGACTAGACTGTAAATATTTCAATTTCATTAATTTTCATTACTACTGTGTGCTGACAACAATTTCATGTCTAAAATTCTAATCTATTTTTACAATACCTTATGATATTTGAGCTTTTACAATAATATTTACTAATAATTTCTCAAATTTATTTTTTCTGAATTAATTTCTTTTAAATTGTTAATAAATTGTTGCTTTAATTATATATTTTTTTAATATTTCGAAATTTTGAATTTCGGTTTTCATCCACAAATTGCATTACTTGAGAACCAATGCCCAGTATACTGGACATTACATAACTCATGTCAGGTTAACCATAAAATTCTGAAAAAAATCAGGAATCCACACAAGAGCAATATACACAACTATGGCAAGAAAATTTTATTATCAAGAAATAAAAATTCGGACCTGAAGGGGTTAAAGCCAATCCAGTACTCAACTAAATCATCGGAAATTTTGAAACAATGACGCCAGTTGTTATATAACGCGCAGGACGAATTTTTAATTTGTTCATACACATTATGTTCTCTTGCTAAATAGATAATATGATTTGTAAGCACATAATATCAACATATGTTAAATGAACTTTTTATTTTTTAATGATATTTAATAAATAAATAAATAATGATATTTAGGTTCACAAACACAAAAACTAAAATTATAATCAAAAATATATCTAGAAGTAAAATTTTTCAACAATCGATGTATTTAATTTAATAGATGGTTTTAAGCTGGAAGAATATAGAATACATATTTCTAAAATTTTAAATATTTTTTTATCTTTAAATTAGAAAATATTTTGGTTCTGGAGATAACGTTTCTAAACAATATCGATCGTTGGGTGTTCGTTTTATCTGTGATAATAAAGGGTCTGAATAAATTAATTAATGAATTAAATTGATTGAAACGTTTTGATTGTGGTACGGGATGACTTTTTTTATATCATTAATAAAACCAGTTACATTATCTTTACATTCCTTTGTGAATTCAAATAGTACGGGTCTACAGTAAAGGGTGGTTGATATTTTTTAGCACTTTCCTCCGAAGGAAAGTAGCTATTGAGGTTGGACTCATGACGGAATTTTTGAAAAATTTCTTCAAATCTTTATCGATCCTACCTAGTAGACACCGAAAATGACCCCCGTTAAAATTATATATATATATATATATATATATATATATATATATATATATATATATATATATATATATGTCTGTTAACACGATAGCGGCCAGAGTTTTTGTTTTTTCGTCACGAAACTTGGTATATAGCATTCAATTAGCAAACGATTGAACGAGTTCGTTAACCACCAAGGTCGGTCCACCGGAAGGGGGGGGGTTTACCCCGAACCCAAAACACTAATTTGACTATGTCAGCCGTAATATTTGTTATATTTCAACGAAACTTGGTATTCATATTGGTGATATAGAGAGAAAAGTGAGATATAAAAATGAACTAAATCGGTTCATTAGGAGGGGGGGTTTACTCCGGACCCACAATACCAATTCGCCACTACCAGCCGTGATTTCTGGTATATGTCGACGAAACTCGGTATTCGTAGTGGTAATCTACAGGTAAATATGTGTTGTAAAAATAAACTAAATCGGTTCATTAGAAGGGGGGGTTTACTCCGGACCCAAATTCCTAATATACTCATACCGGTCGTAATTTCTGCTGTATTGTAACGAAACTCGGTATACGTCGTGGGTACCTCATGAGAAAGAAGTGTTGTAAAAATGAGCTGAATCGGTCAATCGGAAAGCGGGGGTTTGATTTGTAATATATTTCAATAGAAAAGCCTGCCAGACGTAGGGTCACAAAGCCGCCGCAAGGAGCGCTTTCTACCACTAGAGTGACTGTATCCTGTTCCTGCGTTAGATCAAAATACGATAATATGAGGTTTTTTGTATTTATTACGTAGTGTAGTAGGTACCATGTGTAAACATAACTCTGGAAGCAAATTAATAACTGATCAGTTACTCATTACAAATTTAAAAGAGAACTATTCATGTTTTTATTTTATTTATGTAGGATTTTTTAATTAAATTGTTCTGGAAAGCAGTCTACACTACCCAAATTCTGAGGAAAGTGCTTAGTTATGCAGCTCCTGCGTGACGGACTTTTTTTTCATTTTTCCATAACAGTGGTTCATTGCCGACATTAATTATTTTTATTGGCACCACACTTTTTACAAATACAGCTGAATTGTAGTACTTTCCATTGTGTCTAGGCGCGAGACATCAGACTGATTTCCAGGAGGAACGGAAGGAGCCACTAATTGGATTAGTAAAGGCGCGCAGCTATCAACAGAAAAAATAACATATCTACTGAATAGGCAAGCTTAGGCAGGATCTGACAACACTATAAATTAGACAATATACTCCTAAAAGAATACCAAGTCAAATTTTTTTGGGCAAAAACCGGCGATTTGCGAAATTAATTAAATAAAAAAAATTCTTCTTGATGTAAAAAAAAGAAAGTCCGTCACGCAGGAGCTGCATAACTAAGCACTTTCCTCAGAATTTTTGTAGTGTAGACTACATTACTAAATAATTTGCCGTAAATAGCCTATATAAATAAAATAAAAACGTGAATAGTTCTGCTCATTTATATTTCTTATGAGAACTGTTCAATTATTAAATTTGTAAATAATTTGCTTCCAGAGTTATGTTAATAAACGATATTGTACACAATACAGCAGAAATTACGAACGGTATGAGTATATTAGTACTTTAGGTCCGGAGTAAACCCCCCCCCCCCCTCCAAATAATAACCCGATTTAGTTTCTTTTTACGACCCATTTTTCTCTGTTGATTACCACCACGAATACCGAGTTTCGTCGAAATGTAACGAAAATTACGGCTGGTAGTGGCAAATTAGTAAATTGGGTCCGGAGTAAGCCCCCCCCCCCTCCTAATGAACCGATTTAGTTTATTTTTACAACGTATTTCTCTCTTTAGATCAACATAACGAATACCGAGTTTCGTTGAAATATAACGAAAACTACGGCTGGCATGGTCAAATTAGTGTTTTGGGTCCGGGGTAAACCCACCCTCCCGATGGACCGATTTTGGTGGTTAACGAACTCGTTCAATCGTTTGCTAATTGAACGCTATATACCAAGTTTCGTGAAGAAAAAACAAAAACTCTGGCCGCTATCGTGTTAACAGACAGACACACACACACACACACACATATATATATATATATATATATATATATATATATATATATATATACATTTTAACGGGGGTCATTTTCGGTGTCTTCTCGGTAGAATCGATAAACATGGGAAGAAATTTTTCAAAAATTCCGTCATTAAGTGCAACCTCAATAGCTACTTTCCTTCGGAGGAAAGTGCTAAAAGAAATTAGGTGAATTTTTAAAATTCTTTTTGGGCAGTTTTTCATTAATTATAATACCCTTAATGTGTACTGGAAGCAAAAATAATTTATAAAATAAAATAAGAGCACACGACCAATTTAATAAGCAAAGGTGTTTTTCGACATAGCAATAATAATCGGGCTTTATGTAAATACCAATGCAATACTATGGCTAAAAATCAATTTTCTCAATAGAAAAATGGTTATTTGTTACTAACAGTGCAACCACAATGCCAAATTAAAAAGTTAATTTTTTTCCCAAATGTCCAACATTACAGTGGGATCGCCCCACTGCGCCGGTGGGGATCGAACCCACCATCTCTCGCTTATGAATCTAACTAGGCCACGATGATGGAATTGAAATAACACCCCTGTTCGGTGTAATTTTTTTTTTTTGCTACGGTGACAGGAATTTAGTTTTTCAAAATTTTTGTGCTATCAGACGCAAATTTGACGTAAGCCGGGAAGGAAGAACAGTTTTATTCCAATGTTTCTAAGGTGTGATAGATGTATTTCTTTAGAACTAATATTTCCAACTGTCAAAATCTGAAGAGCAGATTTTTTCCAATTTTCCATTGCGGTTCAAGGAATGTACGGACTTTCAAACTGCGAATTGTTCAATTTAATTGAAATCCTTTATGTTTTTCCACAACAGGAACAGACTCTTCAACCAGATGTTGGGTAGAGAAATGTGCAGCTGTCCCCGGATATTGGGGGTGGTGAACATTCCAGGTCTCGTGTTTCCCTCCAGTTCTAACACATTTACAAACCTTTTCTAAACATTAGAAAATGTTTTAATAGTTTAAAATTAATTAGTTATTAGTTTAAATAAATCAGCATAATCCATAAATTGTTTACTCTTTAGGGGTAGCAATATTGGTTCAATGACCGGAATTTCAAAAACAAGCTATTTTAGGAGTGGGAGTTCATTTAAAACCCCATTTCAAAAAGAAATATAACTACTTATCGGAAAAAAAGTGCGTATTTGCCTGAGATTTTGGAAACTATTGAGTCAGCTGTTTAGAAACACCTAATTTGAAATAATTACAACTATCTTTGTTAGAAGGAAGTTTATAAAAACAAAATCATCACAAAATATGACACATTTCTTTATCAAAATGTGATCTGCATTTCATACACCATACCAGGTGCCTCTTTAGCCGCCAAAATGTAGACTACTATACGTTCTGGTAGGGTACCCAAAAAAGTTCCATTCCGCATGCACGAAATTTTGTGAAAAATATTCCCGAGGGGTTCATCATTTGCACTCACTTTTCAAGGAACAACACGATACGTAAAACATTATAAAAACTGATAAAAACTGAAGGTCTGACAAAGGAAATAGTGTCTCATATTTTTCAAAACGTTGCTGAATCTAAGACAAAAACGTTTAGGGGTAGATTTGTCTTTGTATTATTTGGCTAAATTTGTAAGAAGAGTTTCTTGGCTTCCGATAACCAGAAGGGTGTGAAATACGTGGTTTTATTTTAATAATGACAATAGACAACAAACTAATAGAAATTAAACAAACAGTCGGTAAATGGTCATCCAGCATAAGGCAGAATAGAAGAGGAGTTGTCTTATGCCGCCTAAGAATAGGCCATTCACGGCTGACGCACGTACACCTCATGACGAGACAGGACAGACCGACATGTGAAGTATGTAACACCCCACTGACAATAAAACACATCCTGACTGAATGTCGGTTGAGAGAAAACTATTGACTTACCGGACAACATGACTGAACTACTCTTCAGATAAAAGCCAGTATATAGACAAGATATACACATATTTAAAACATACAAATATATTTAACAAACTGTGACGATCTGTCTAACATTATTTATACAGGTAATCTGAAAAGCAGATATATCTATCTTTGAGAATAACATTACACCAATCTATTTCAAGCATTAACTAAATCTGAACATAAACAATACAGACACAAACTAAACTGTTTGCTATGAACAAATTGCAGCATTAAATACATTTTAATTGGTAAATTACTGTATAGCGAAAAACAATAACAATAATAACAAGCAATGTAGTAATAATGTGCAATATTAGTATATGGATAATGATAAGGAATAATGTAATAATAATAATGTGTAATATAAGTATATATATATAATAATAAGGAATAAATGTAATAATTATAATATTAATGGCCAACGGCAATAGCCACGTTGAATACACCGGTTCCCGTAGATCACCGAAGTTAAGCAACGTCGGGCATGGTCAGTACCTGAATGGGTGACCGACCACGTGCTGTTGGCATTATAAAAGGGTGGCAACCTATAGATAGCCCGGCGCTAATGGCCAAGTTGTACATGAGCCGTAAAAAAAAAAAAAAAAAAAAAAAAAAAAATTATATTAATGAATAAAATAATTATACAGATATAATAATATACGCTATAAGTCTATAGATAATAATAATGTATAATGTAAATATAAACAATATAGATATAGTTCAATAATATACGCATATGTATATATGTGTGTGTATGTGTATGAATTCTGTAATCGTGCAATCATCATTTATTATCAAATCATCATATCTCCATTTATTGTTAAATCATCATTTATTTGTAATCACTGTTTTTATCATTTATGTAATCATCATTTATTGTGTAACTAATTTTGTAATCATCGTTCATTGTTATAGAATATATCGCTAAAAACTGCGAAACTTTTAATAAATAAATAAAAAAAATTAATAAAGGATGGACGCGATTACTTCCATTTATTATTTTATTTTTTTAATTATCGTCTGGAAGACCAATGAAAACCAAAATTAGGACTATGATATTGATAAAAAAAAAATTGAGTATTTTAATTGTTCCCTAGAATGTGTTCTGGTTATGAAGCAACTCCGGATCAGACTCTGCATCCTATACAAACCTGAATTCTGAAGTTTCATGTTATTAGAAACTTTATTTTTGGCCTAATTGTTTCATTTGAAACTATATCTTGTGCTACATTAATTCAAGCGGCCTAGTGCAAAATCAAATTCAACCTAAATAACGCCGATCTTCGTGAAGGATAAGATAAGGTGTCAGATGAAATTTAACTTTAGTATGATGAATGAGGGGTTTGGTGTGGGCGTACCAAATCAACTTCAACAAAATAATTCATCAACAATGATGAGACTTGTTTCACCATTGTTCCTCATCAACTACAGGACAATTATAAGACCTCTTTTATAATTCCTTTCGCCCACTTAGGCCGAAGGACAATGCTTTCTCGACACTTTTTTTTTTGTTTTTTTCTTTTTTAGTCTTAATTATGATAACGTGTAGTACTTGTAATTCGTTTATTTGTTTATTGGTTCTGTGGGTGCTCGCATAATGAGCATTATCGCACTAGTATTTCTGAAATGACACAACTAAAAATAAAGCTCAACTGAAAATACGTCACTATGTACGTGGCTTAGCATTAAGACAGGAAGGGTGACACAAATGCCCTCTGGTATACAAGCACTGAAGCTAGGTACATACAGTTTTGATGGTTGATAAGGAGATATTTACCTTGGATTTCATTGTAATAACTAGAGCCCGGAAGTTAGGCAAAGTGCCTTTTTTTATCTGAATGGATATATTGAAGAATCAGATAGAAATAAATATGTTTCCGTGCATTTAGGAAGTGTAGAGACAATTTTTATTTTGCCTATTTTGGCTATTTTAAGATTTAAAGCCTTTTTTTGCCTTTTTTGCTCGTTATGTAATTTTTTTCTGCGATTTAAACATTTTAAAAAGCACATAAAGAATTTCGAATTTCAGTTCGTCAAAGACCAAAAAGGTTTCACAAATTAAATTACATATTGCCTTCCCAAATATCAATTCGAAAGCTTATTTTCCCAACCCATGGATTGAACCTCTGTAAATAACAGAACCTTCCTTAGTAGAAGGAATGCACAAGCATAACGAATAGCAGGAAAGAGAGAGGATGAGAGAAGTACGTCTCCTTCCTCACACCCCTTTTCCTGTGACAATGGTGTAGTTACCTGGTGTCCGGATTTAGAAATGATAAGATAATGCAGAGGAAGTTTTTCGATGATGAAAAACATTTTTTCTTAGAAGGTCTATGAGAGTTGATACTTTGAAAAAGCATCTTGTTGTTGCTTGTAAGAAGGGAAAGTAAGAGTAAGTACACTAATTCTGTGATAAATTGATAATAAAGAAATGAATGAGTATTTAAAATACATATTTACATTAATAATGAGTGAAATTTCTCTTTGCCTTCACTCCTAATTAATTTTAATTACAGTACTGCCTATTTTCAGTATTTTAAGTACCTTTTGACCTGCCTATTTTAAACAAAAATAAATGGCTATCTTCCGGACTCTACTCATAACTATAGCGGTGTGAATAAAACCAATTTTGAGTTATCACTTTATAAATACTAGTGAGATATATTACAAGGGTCAGTTTCCATTAGAGATTTTCCCTACCATTTTAACATGCACGGTGTTAGATCTCTTGAAGATCTAAAATGAAATATACGTAAGAAATTGGCTTAATTCAGCCCTCAAATATATTTTTATTTTCAAGCTACATTTGGTGATGCATGCCGCATATTAAGTCATTGACATGTATGTTACAGAAACGTTTCGGCTATAAGCCATTTTCAATCTGTAAAACATAATAGACCTTACTTCATAGGATATTAAATTTTAAATAATAAACATGAAACTTAGAATACACAAATGTATCGACAGCTGGCCTGTATAAATGTACACGATCTCATATTTAGGACATTACAATCTTCAGACCTTATTTTTTTTTTTCACTGGACCATGTGCTTTGTTTAGGTTATGTGCTTTTAGCCTGAATTAGGAGGAAATCTCTTTTTTATGAGTAGGTACTAGAGAACTGCACGGATAAGTAAAAAGTAATCGGATAAATAATCGCCGAGTATAAAACGGACGATGCGAGTACATACTCGGCATCGTTTCGAATTGGCATCGCCGAGTATAAACTGGACGATGCGAGTACATACTCGGCATCGTCCGGAATTGGCATCGTCGATTACTTTACATTACGATTACGAGTAATACTCGTGAGTACTGCATCGTAATCATCGTAAATAACTGTCGACTTCTCGACATTGGAGGCAAGAAAGCAACAGATGAATTAGGTAGTAAATAAGGGGATTATAGAGTATTTTTTTTTCTTTCTGGAAATAGTTTCTGAGATATAAGCGATCGAAAATCGGGATTTATAGGACTCACTGACACATAGGAGGTATTTCCCATGATGCTAAAGACTTGAAATTTTGCAGGATGATAGATATGAAGGTGTTATTAAAGGAAAAAATAGAAAAATCCTGAAAAGGTGTGTTTGACGCCGCTTCTGGAGCGGTGTCGTGCCAGTTTTGTACTTCCTTGGGAAACCCGTCATTCCGTCCGAAACCCATGATGTGGGGTATCAAATGAATCGTTTCGGAATGAAGAACCTATATTTGATGTTTTAAGAAACATTTAGAAGCATATAGGCTTGGTCAAAATCTTATACCAGATGTCTGTCTGTAGGTTTGTTCCTTATACAAATCTGAACCGTTTGACCAATTTTGACTAAACTAGGGACACAGGCGGGTCTTGATATGGGGGGAATCATAAGCCAGGTTAAATTGTCCATCAGCTGTCTGTCTGTCTGTTTGTTCCTTATACAAATACACACCGTTTGACCGATTCTAACAAAACTTGGCAAATCAGTAGGTCTTGATCCTGGGATTGGCATAGACTATGTCAAAATCATTAATCAGCTGCCTATCTGTCTGCTTGTTTATTATACAAATCCACACAGTTTGACCGATTTTGACAAAATTTGACACACAGGTCGGTCTTGATCCGGGGAGTGTCATAGGGTAGTTCAAAATAGTCTATCAGCTGTTTGCTTAACTGTTTATTCCTTATACAAATCCACACGATTTGACCGATTTTGATGAATTTTTCGTGTGGGTACTTCCGGATTGTGTCATGAGATCAACCTTATAAGCGGGTTTCTTACCTATAGAGGGAGGGAGGAACCGTGCTAATATCTTTAGCGCGGTTCCTCCCTAAAATCAGTCTATCTCCTTGATTTATTGGGCGGATAAATCAAGGGATGCGGATTAAAGAGCGTCGGTTTATTGTAATCAACAGTGATCAGCAGTGGCACGAACTTAATCGCTCAGTCGTTTTTGTTTTTTCGTTACAAATATGGAACTTAATGGTAATAATAAGAGTGCTATGTACAGGGTGTACCAAAATAATGGTCATCCGTTGACCAGAATATTCTTCAATGCGAGATCGGAAAAAATAACCCCCACATTAACTCCCGCAAAATTGACCTTGAAATTTTATTCAAGGTCAATTTTTTTTTATTGCATATTTTGAATCTACGAGTCAAGAGGAAGAAAAAATTCAACGGAACCATAGGTCAGAAATGACTACTTAGGGTCAAAATGACCATTAACAGCGTATACGTGAGCCATTCCATTCCAATCGACAAATGGTCGCTGATTTTGATCATTTATTTTTTACATTTTTTAGTAACTTCACCTTACTAAAAAAATTTGAAAAAGCATCTTCCAGTATAAAAAAAAATATGAGTGTATTGAAAAACGGCCCTCTCAGCGGCATTCATTGAAGAACCATAACTCACATTTTACAATAGACAGGAATGCCTTCTTGAGGGTATTCTAGAAGCTAATCAAGAGCTCTTTGCTTTAAGCTTTCAATCGCTGCAATTACTCATTAAGGATTTCACAGGACAAGTAGGAAGTTCATGAACAATCGAGTCCCTCCCAGAATAGAGAATAGAATAATTGCCCTCGCCTGATCCAGGCCTACTACGGAGCTGAGAAGATTGGCCCAAGCCTCGGGAGTCTCGAGGATGACGGTATGTCGGATCCTTCAGAAAAGAACGTCTCTTGATAATTTTACAAATTAAGTTTTTTGTTGTTTTTTTAGAAAGACTTTTTTGTCTACCCAAGGGCGAGGGCAATTATTCTATTCTCTATTCTGAGAGGGACTCAAGGACAGGCTGGTTCATGAAATTCCTACATAACCTGTGAAATCCCTAATTAGTAATTGAAGCGATTGATTGAAAGCTTTAAAAGGCCAAGAGCTCTTGATTAGCTTCTAGAATAACCTCATGAAGGCATTCCTGTCTATTGTAAAATATGAGTTATAGTTGTCCAATTAATACCTCTGAGAGGCAAGTCTTTCAAAATACTTATAATTTTTTTATAAGATCTAGAAGATGCTTTTAAAAAAATTCAAACGAGGTATTTTTGTGTAAGGCAATGCTAGTGGAACATGTAAAAGATAAAAAATGATCAAAATCAGCCACCATTTGTCGATTGGAATGGAATGGCCAACTTAAACGCTGTTAATGGTCATTATGAGCTTAAGGAGTCATTTCTGACCTATATTACCGTTGACTTTTTCCTTCTTTATGACTATTAGATTCGAAATATGCAATTAAAAAATTCCCCTTGAATAAAATTTCAAGGTCAATTTTGCGGGGGTTAATATGGGGGTTATTTTCCCCGATTTCGCATTGGAGAATAGTATGGATAAGTTTTGTATGGTCCTGTTTAAAAAAAAATCGTAATTGAAAGTGATGGTGCGTAAGACGAGCTACCATTTGTAATGTGTAGTAAATGTTAACATATTTTGTATACGGTGCTAGTCCACGTATTTCAAGGAAACATAATATATTTTTAAAACAACAGCGTTTCCACATATTATGTGGATTAGAGTAGAGCTGGAAAACTCTACATCTTAAATGCTGATATTAGAAACAGGAAAAAACGCGCGTGAATGAGAATGACAAAATAAAAAAAAAAAAAACGTTACCAAGAACGTCTTTTTACATTCGGCAGGACAGGATTAACGGTTATATCTGCCTTTATTTATGTTTTTTTTTTCTTTTATCACCTTAAAAAAATGTTTATTTCTTATATTACCTTTATTACTGATTCTTCTGGATTTTAATATAGACTGTATTACATTGTTTTTGTTTACGTTACAATTGTATAGTCACTGTAGTTTCGTTGAGTTGTAAGTAATACAGTGGACTTCATTACACATGGCGAGGCGAACCAGTATATAACGTAGTTATTCACGGCGATACCGATACCAAACCTACAATACTCCACGATGCCGATGCCAAACCCCTCTGTACTCGGCGATGCCGATGCCAAATATTATTTTACTCGGCGATGCCGATGCGGCACGATGCCGATGCCGGTGTTCGGAATGAGTATGAGTACACATAAAGTAATCGAGGTACTCGTCCCATGAGTATACCTACTCGTGATTACGCGATGCCATACTTACTCGTGCAGGTCTCTAGTAGGTACATAGTTAATATCTGAAATGTAATTAATATTTATGTAGAAATTATATTATTTGATTAAAGAAATTTTATAGTTCATATTAGCTTAGAAATGCCTAACGGCAGAAATAATTTTGAGGAAGGCAAGTTTTTTTGTTTTTTTTTTTAATTTTTTTTTTATTATTTTTTTTTTTATTAGTTAAACATGACGATTTTTGGCTCGGGTCACCATTCTTCACTAGCAGAAGTGTGAATGGAACTCACCACCTCACTGAGTGGTTATGCTTTGGTTATCTTGGGTATCGGTTCTGCAATAACACTAGGACTGCTACTATGGCAGCTCCACTGCAATACGTCATTGTCGTCATATCATATATAATATATATATATATATATATATATATATATATATATATATATATATATATTTATATATATATTGCTTGAACTAAAGAGTCCAGTCTTTCATTGTTCTAAACCCCCATCGACAAAATCCCCATGCTATCTGCATTTCATTATTATGCGTAATATATAAATTTGTTCTTCCTACACCCAGAAATTATAATTGCTCCTAATTGTTTTCTAGTTTTATTTTTAGAGCGCCAGTCCCTCTTTCTTAAATTAACGACTTAGTAATTAAAATTCCAATTCTTCCACGGTTGACCTGTGTTTCCGCAATTATTCTTTTAAAGTAAACACCGTAAATTGGATGGGTTTATTTTTATTTAGTCGATTCTACTAATCATTTTGCCCTAGGAAATGTTTGTTATTCTATCCTTGACCTCTGTGAATTATAAATTGCCTATCCGAGATAGAAGCTAGGAAGTGGTGGAAGACATGCAACAGGTGGTTGGGTGATTGGTATACACTGAATAACCCCTTCTCTCTCTCTCTCTCTCTCTCTCTCTCTCTCTCTCTCTCTCTCTCCCTCCCTCTTTCTCCCTTCCCCTAATATTATTCATCAGGTAGATATAACGAATCTGTGAATACTTGTGTTTTTTTGCGAATTGTGGTTCTGAATCTGCCCAGCTTTTGTTAATACATAATTTTTAGGAATGTATATATTATGACTACATTCCTAAAAAATATGACATTGATTCAATGCAACTGCTGCAATGAACGAAACATTTCTTCAAACCTACTTAAATACAGAAAATCTTACGTCTGAAGAACCTCCTTCAGGAATGGAGGGAGTGTAATCAAGGAATCTTTCATGCGTGAAGGACTACCATTTCCCTTTTGGAAAATTTTAACATTAGATTAAGTTATTATTTTAATTATTATATTTTTGTGTAAATTACTTTAGGGCAGATCACCGTTGCTTAATAAATAGATCACCTAAGGTTAATAAATAATATTAGGTTGCTCTATTTTTTTGTAAATATTTTATAGAGAGATCTTTGACCATTGAGTTTGGTCGCGGTATCTTAACAAGAGTACATTTTTTATAACTAAATTTTTACATTAGGCAAAAAAGAAAAGGAATTTTTAATACAAAATGTAGTTTTATTAAAGTACCAAAAGATAACACCGAGCATGTCTGCTGTTTTTCTCTTAAAGAATTTGGATATGCTGCTTTCAAGAATTCTTGAAGTTCCTGTCTTCTATATTTCATTTTTAAGTACTCATAATAAAGTATCATAACAAGCTACAGAATACTATAATGTATATATATATATCTGTGTGTGTTTTGGTCAACACGATACAGGCCAGTTTTTTTTTACATGTAACATGGTATATAGTATTCCCCTAACAAACTATTGAACAAGTTCGTTTGCTGGTAATCTATCTAGTGGGGGTTTTACTCCGGAGCCTAATGAATTGTTATATTTCAACGAAATTCGGATTTCGCTATGGTTGTTTAAAGAGATAAATGTCTTCATTGAATAAAGTTCATTAGAAGGGGGGGGGGGGGTTACTCCAGACCCAAATTACTAATTTGCTCATACTGGTCGTAATTGCTGTTCTATTGTATCGGCATTCGGTATTTGTCGTGGGTATCTAATGAGAAAGAACTGTTGTAAAAATCATCTTAATCGGTTCCTTAGAATTTGTGGTTTATTCCTGATTTTGTTCAAATTGAATTGCCGCCATACCAGCATTGGTTGTAACTTCCACCATTAGCAGCATTATAGACTTTATATCCGGCTTCTCTTCGATATTGAGTCAGCTGTTCCTTGCAAATATAAAAGAGCAAAACTATTCATGTTTATATATATATATATGATTAGTTATGCAGCTTCTGCGTGACGGTCTTTTTTTTTAAATTTTTTAAAATGTTTACTGCAACATTTCCAAATTGGTCTTAGAATTTCTTCTTCTTCTTAAACTTTTACCGGAACGTATTTTATTTGTGGGGGTTCTTAAAAAAATAATGAACCTCATTATGAAGTCTTGATAAATACCTAACTAACTTGTAAGATATTATTATGATTATGAAATCTAATATTTTTTTTATTTTTCTGTTTCAGGAGATGTCCTGACTGGTGTTTGTTACGTCGGCTTGTGGGATGTGGAGACTCTTCTCACCTTCGTTCTGATCCCTCTTATCGTATATCTCGTCCTCGGCACTATCTTCCTGTTGGCTGGCTTCGTCTCGCTCTTCAGGATCCGGACGGTGATGAAACACGACGGCACCAAGACGGACAAACTGGAGAAGCTTATGATCCGAATAGGGGTCTTCTCGGTCATGTATACAGTCCCGGCACTTGTGGTCATAGCTTGCTTGGCCTACGAGAATGCATACATGGACCATTGGATGCTGACTTGGAACAAGGAGATGTGCTCCAAGCCCGGACAGCACACCGTGTACTCCATCCCATGTCCTGTCGGCGAACGGGCCAAAGATCCCGGCAGGAAACCGGAGTTCGAGCTCTTCATGATCAAGTATTTAGGGACTATGGTTGTCGGTATCACGTCCTCCTTCTGGATTTGGTCCGGGAAGACCCTGGCATCCTGGAAGAACTTCTTCAACAGGCTAAAGGGGCAGAGGTCCGAGGCGTATCTATGAGATAAGCCATCGGCTGGCATTCAGATGAGGCCGGTCGATGCAACTCCGAAACCTGAGGCGTAAACCTTGATGGTCCCTCCCTCACCACTGCCTTATACCTCCTTACCTCTGCTCTACGATAGTAGATATATATTTATTGTTGGTTCTTCAAGGTGCTGTGTACTGCCTTAAAAGAATGCTGTCCTTCAAAGAGAAAAACCAGAACCTTGGGACAATGTGGCGCGTTACGCCCCTCTCATTGTTGAGCTCGGTTGAGCTTGGACTAGACAAATTGGATTACGTTTATTCAGAAGCAAACATACGCCATTTTCGTTCCTTTCAGCTATTTAGTACTTTCGAATAGTTATTCTTAATATAACCATAGTGAAAATAATTTGGCAAATATTGCATAGTTTAAGCGAATGGGATTTGCTATGAACTAATTCACAGATTTCATTGATTAGTAATCTCAGAACACCGACGCTCCCGCTTAATCACTTTCTGATTAACAAGTTCCAATTATTATCTTTTGGAATATTTTTTTTTGTATAGTTAGGCAGCCAAATGGAAAATATAGATGAGATCTTAAGCGAAGTAAGTTTATAATCACGAGGGCTCCTGTTTCTTATTTGTTGGGTATCCAAGAAATAAGCAACCAATTTTAATAGACTCAAAAATCATAAGACCTCACGAATATCGTTTTCTTCCATATAATCTCTAAAACCGCAACCCACAAATATAGTACTCCAATCTTTGTTCATTGAGCTTGAAATTATTTAGTAAATTTTGGCATTCAAAAAAAAGTAACTTCTCAACATTTGTGTAAACTTGTAAACTGGTTAATGACTTGATGAGGAACGGCTTAAACTAGAAGAAATTTATTTTTAAGCCGGAAGGTTGAGAATGTACTTTTCCCGAACCAATACGTCTGCTGTTTTCGTAAACTCATGTTTAAACACTCTTCGATCCGCAAAAAAATTAAAAAGCTATCACCCTCCCCCCAAAATGCTTTCTAAAAACGAGTTAATTTATACATATATTACAAGCTCAAAGAGTATTCATCTGTGATTGTTTTGTATTGTTAGAATCACACAAAGCAATTATATTTTGCTTATTACAAATCCTGTGATAATGTTAATATTCATTGGTTTGGCTTGGTTAGTCTAAGCTACAGTAAGTTACCTGTAAATAATAGAATTATTTACACAAACTACTCATTCTAATGTGTTTCTCTGTAAGCTTTGTAAACAAATGTTAACATTTTTTAAATTGTATCCTACCACCATAAATCTGGAAAAGATTCAATATTTTATGCATAAATATAAATATATATATATATATATATATATATATATATATATATATATATATATATATATATATATATATATATACTATAAACATATTATTGTGTTCTTAATACATATATTCTTGTGTTTATGAAGGTATTATCTTGGAATTTATTCTATGAATTTACGCTAAACAAAATATTTAATCTGTTTGCTGTATTTGTATAATGTGAAAAATTGTATCGAAATGTCAATTAGAAGTACCTTTTTCAAGAAACAGTAAGCTCAGTAAAATGCCGAATTTTTGATTTTTCTAAGGACGATTACAATATATTAAAATTCTTTAAAGTAAGAAAAGTAATCTTTGACATACTTCATAACTTCATGTAGAAACTTGCTGCTTAGATATTTTTTTCTACTTGGCAAGCCTCAGCATTTAAAAATCAATTTAAAAAAGAAAATGCTTTCTAAATTCTACTTTTGTGTTTTTTTATTTATTACTGATGGCATTAGAAGTACATATTTGAGAAATATGTCTTATTCCAAAGCAACTTATCAAAGAATGAAACTTCTGATTTTATGTACACATGTTTTAATTTTCAGGGATTTGTTTTTATCTGCTTTTAACGTCAAAACTCAGTTGAAACACGATTCATTTTAATTTTTCCATTCAATTTTTTTTTAATGAAATTATCGGTACAGCATTATTTGAATTTAAGAAAAATTGTGAATTTTTACTGATATATGTTTCATTCATCACTTTTCTTTTTTTTTTTTTTCTTTTTTTTAAAGATTTTATTTAGTTGTTAAACAAGCCTTACGATTTTCTTATCACTGTGAATTTTCTATTTTTTGAAAATTAATTTTGGTAATTTTTGTTAATAAATATTAAATTGTTGTTGATTTTGCTAATTTGACTAAAATGTTTAACTAAATCTTTGCGCTTGGTATTTATGTCGTTTTTATGTTACTAATGCATTTTGAATTTACGAACAACCTTATAATTAAAAGGGTATAATTATTTAATTTGTGTTAATTAATTTCAAGGGTTGTTCATAAATGGATAATATGCACGTTTGTTCTTAATGCCACTGATTTCAGTGTTACAAGAATAATTTTTTGTACATTTGTTGCCAACATAATCTTCAGTGTTGTTTTTCCCCGTACTTTTTTTATATATAACTCGCTGAATTTTGTGTATATCTCATTGTTCATAGTTTTAGCTGTAATTTATGTGCTTATGTCTGTAAATATTGTATATGCATTTTTGTTTTATTATCAAAACCCTCATAAGTACAAAAATGGAAACCTATTTTTGAAATATATCACCTTTTTGGTGAACGACTGATGTATATAGTCCTATAATTCCTGTATATATAAATATGTTTAGATTTTAAATTATATTTTTAAACCACAATTTTTAAACGCTAGTTTCCCTTGTAAAACTTGTAATAAATTTTCTTTAATTGTTTATATTGTGTACAATTGTATTATAAATGTATAAGATTGTATTTTAGCTATGTCCTCAGTGCTATAGATGACTAGAATCAAATTTATTTATTATATTTTAAATCTTTCTTTAATGGCCCCTTAGTTAAAATATTATTTTTGACGCATGCTGAATTTCGAATGATTTTAAGAATGGTATTATTGAATTGATAACTTCATATTTTTGAATAAGGACATAGTCATTGACGAGTACAACTCATGTTAGAAGTTTAACAAACATTTTAAAATTTGTTATTTTTTTATGAAGTCATGAAATTGATTATTCAATGTAATGAGAAGTGTTTGAATCAAAAGATGGTGCTCCTTCTATTTTAATATGTTATATATAAAAAAAAATATTTTGATAAATTATGATTGTATTGACTACAACTGTGTTTATATATACAAATTATAAAAATAAATAAGTTATTGTCAAATTTAAGTTATTATTCTCCCTTTTCTCCTTGGCATCGTAATATATATATATATATATATATATATATATATATATATATATATATATATATATATATATATATATATATATAAATATATACTTTAAAAAAAATGTAACAAAAAAAAACAAAAAAAAAAACAAAAAAAAAAAAACAAAAAAAAACGTATCAATAAGTGTAACATCATGTTGATCAACTGATTAACTTGGCCTCTTATGTCGTAATATGGGTTGTAAGCGGACCACTCTTGCATGGTGTGTAAAAAAAAATGGGTTTGGTTATAATGGCCCTTCTGATGTAGGAAGTACTAAATAATAAAGTGATATAAAAATTGAAAACCTTAATGTTTAACACGCCATTATAAAAAATATATAAAAAAAAATTGAAAACGTTTTGTCCTGTATTTTTTGTGACCGTCGCCAAATACAACGAAAGTAATATTTGTTTTTTCCTACTTACAACCGTATTTGACGATGATCTTGTCTCGAGAGAGACGTGCTAACGGGTGTATGATGGTTGGCGCGCCATTAAAACGTCCTTGGTTGTAAGTAGTTAGTTCTGTTCGCCATAAGCTGTTAAGCCCCCCACAATCCACGCCTTATTAGCCCTTCACTCCCTCTCTGCCAGACTTCTGCTCTTGAAAGTAATAGGATTTTTCCTAATTCACTGGAGATGGGTTTATCGACAGACAGATTACTAGCAACCCCTAATGTTGGATTTGTTCTATACATCAACAGTATAATTTATTATTATATACTTTCTTCAGGAATGTGATAAAATTGAGTACTGTCAGCCCTAATCTGTGAAACTGAACTCATTCTAGCTCTGAGGATGGTAGCAGGAGCTACCGAAAGCGCTCAGCATGGAAAACAAACCTTTGTGAAGGAACTGGGCCTTTTTCATTTATCTAAAGATCTTCCTTCTCTGCCAGTACTTTCAAAATTTAGTACATTTTAAATTTTTACAGACCAGTTCTAAAATGTATTGTTTTTTTTTATTAACCCGACAGCATATAGGTCAATTCCTTTAAATAGTTTTTTTTTAACAACAATTTCCAAAAGGTTGGTATAGTACCTATTTCTATGATTACAAAAAGGTCATATGACTCAAGTAGCTTCTCACTTAGCCCATCATAATTTCTCATTGGAGAGCTAAATCTATTTCTTCGTTATCATTTACTGATATTGTTGAGATTAGGTCATATGATTAATAAAACTTTATAAAACAAATGAAGGATGTGCAGCAATAAGGAGGCAGCTCCTTCTTTCACATATTTAGCAAATTATAAATTTAGTTTCTTGATAATTTTTCATTTTTCATAGCCGCCAACTGTGTAAGTCCATAAGGATTCTTTGCTACTTTTTTTTAGAGTGGTGGTGTTAGATTTAATGATTCGGAGCTGCCTTCTTATTTTGCCATGTTCTATTAAAAAAAACAAAATTTACGACATTTTCCACTCAAATAAATAAAATTTACTTGTAATTTTTAAGGGGGGCGAGGTTAGCTCCGTGGTAGAGCACTGGACTAAGAAGCTGGAGGCCTGAGTTCAAATCCCGAGCAAGCACTAAAGATTTTTTCTTCTAGTGTCTTCGTTCACCGGTTGAATTCGGCCTCCCTGACCGTCCCTAGGCCAACCCAACCTTTAATTAATTTAATAATGGATACCTTGGTTGGTGCTAATGACTCTAGCAGTCGAAGCAGCCAAGGGGAAAATCAGGCGGCCGGAGCATAGTACTGACCACACTATCTCCCTAGTGTGCCGTATGATCATGAATCAGATACCTCTATAGTATCTGCCCCCCAGGGCCCTCCTGGCCTGTTAAGGGACCGATTTTATTTTTTTGTTGTAATTTTTAAGAGCAGGGGTTAGTACTATTTTAGTTTATGTGCTGTGATTCCGCTATTGGAGTGACCAGAGCTGCTTCCTTATCCTACCAAAAGATAGACATAATTTGTACATCTAAGATAATGTTCTGACCTGAAAATCCCTAAAAACTGATCTGCCAATGTCTTGTGGCAATTAAGGACAGAGAGAATACTAATATTTTTTTTTTTTTTTTTTTTTTTTTTCATAGAACGAGTAGGAAAACAATTGTTTATACTTAGATAGCCAAATCATTCAATTTCTAAACATTGGAATCCTTTTTTTCCCTTGATTTCGGAATCTACTCCAGATCTACTAGTTTGTTTCTAAGCTCGTTTCCTCACTCCCTACATAAAGAGGAAACCCGCTTATTATATACATCTGTTGACGCATTGCCGATGAGAAATGTCAACGCGTCAATCACCATAGGCCACAGAAATATTAGTGTTTCAAATTTGTATTTGTATGTCTGTTCGAGCTCTGGACCCCACGAATAAGGTACGAATTTTAATTTTAATTAAAAAATATTAGTAACAAAATCCGCCCTACCTACAAACTTTTTAGCAAAATTTGCACGAAGATAATTTGACGTGAGTGTTAAAATGTTATCATTTTTAAACCCGTATGCGTGTGTGTATATATATATATATATATATATATATATATATATATATATATATATACACATACACATACATACCACTTATATATTATTTAGTATAAGGATGAAATTTCATTTTTTTTTTTTTTTTAATTGTATGGTTCGTGTCAAAATTACTAAGGACTGAGTCATCCTTTACAGAAGCAGACTCAAATATATAAAATATGTAATAATTGAGACACAAACCGTACAATTTAAAAAAAAAAAAAAAAAAAAATGAAATTTCCTCCTTAAACTAAATAATATCAAATTTACAAGCAAATCATCTGAAGATTATAATTTATGAAAAAAATAATGCAAAATCATACAGATAATTGGATTGAAAATGGCGTATAGCCGAAACGTTTCCACAACAAAAATATATAAAATATATAATAATTGAAGACTGAATAAGCTGTTAACAACTACCTAAAACATCTTAGTTTTCAACTTAAGATCTACACACACACACTCATATATATATATATATATATATATATATATATATATATATATATATATATATATATATATATTTCGTGAATCGTGTGCAAAATTAGTTTTTTTGGTAACGAATTGATTTTAAAAGCATTTCAACTAGTTTATTTTCCACCTAAAATCTCGCTTTTCCTTGGTGTGTTGTTGAAGTACACTAATAATAAGGACGGTAACACGCAACGATGACGTAGTTTCTACGAGTCAGACTTGTAGTTTTAACCTTGTTTAAATTTAGGTTAAATAAGTCCCCCCTCAAAAACATAAAATAAAAATCAATGCGTTCTTTATATTAAGACAATTAAGTATAGGAAAGAATAAATTTGAATACTATGTTTCGGAAATATGTTTGTTTATTATTAACTCCATATTCGACATCCTGTTTTCCCATAGCTGGGCGTATATAGAAAATAATTTCGGAGGGGGCTGGGAAAATTTTGGGAGCTGAGACCATCTCCGGTGTATAGGATAGCCAACTTAAACGCTATTACATCTAAAATAGAATATGTTTTATGAACTAAATCATCTTATTTATTTCATTTTTAAAAGTTTTATGAAATGTTACCGAAAACCGACTAAATCAAAATTTCGTGGGCGGGCTGCAGCCCCCTCTCCCCCCCCCTTATATACGCCCTTGGCTTATAGCTTGTAAGACCCCCCACAATCCGTTCCCCTACACACCCTACTGCATACCGCACCGCTGCTCTTGGAGTCAATTGGTTTTTTCCTAATTCACTGTTGGCTTATCGACGGACAGATTGTATTCCAGAATCTGCTCCAGGCTACAACTGTTACTTATTGGTTTTTCGCCTTTTTCAGGTGAACACAATTTGTCTTCTTAAAAACTGGCTAATGTTCTACTCTAAAAAAGCATTACATTACATTCTATGTTAAAAAAAATATGAGGCCATATTTTTAACTTGACCCCGTATTGACCATTCTCTACATTTCACAAATGCAAGAGCATTACTCTTGACAAACAAAAATAATAGGTGTAAAACATACTAACATATTCCGGAGTAGAAAAGCAATTATAAATACCCAGTTTCCTTATTTCTGTCCGACGGGCATAACAATATTTCATTTTTTTTTTTTTTTTTTTTTTTTTAAATAATATAGCGTTTATCTGCACAAATTATATTGCACAATATTTCATATAACCTTAGATCTAACATTGAAAACTAACTTCTATAATTGGAATACTAAATATTTACAAGTTAAAAGTGCCCGTACACTATATCTGTAGATTTGGACTACGAATTCCAAATCATGAGATATTCCTCTCTATGAGACAGCCTTGAGGCTAGATTTGATCTTTATAGTCCATCGAAGTAGGATGTAAAACCAATAGATTAACTGTACAGTCCAATGAGGACAGGCCTGACGTGTATGGACAAGAGGATATTTGCTTCAAGTCCAGTGGGTCTACTATAACTGGACTGTGCAGTCCAATGAGGCCTGACGTGTATGGACAAGAGGATATTTGCTTCAAGTTCAGTGGGTCTACTATAACTGGACTGTACATTCCAATGAGGCCTGACGTGTATGGACAAGAGGATATTTGCTTCAAGTCCAGTGGGTCTACTATAACTGGACTGTGCAGTCCAATGAGGCCTGACGTGTATGGACAAGAGGATATTTGCTTCAAGTTCAGTGGGTCTACTATAAGTGGACTGTACAGTCCAATGAGGCCTGACGTGTATGGACAAGAGGATATTTGCTTCAAGTTCAGTGGGTCTACTATAACTGGACTGTGCAGTCCAATGAGGCCTGGCGTGTATGGACAAGAGGATATTTGCTTCAAGTTCAGTGGGTCTACTATAACTGGGCTGTACAGTCCAATGAGGCCTGACGTGTATGGACAAGAGGATATGTGCTTCAAGTTCAGTGGGTCTACTATAACTGGACTGTACAGTCCAATGAGGCCTGACGCGTATGGACAAGAGGATATTTGCTTCGTGGGTCTACTATAACTGGACTGTGCAGTCCCGGCCTTGAGTTTGAACTGAACTTGCATGGCCATCTTTAGAATGAATTAAAATTAACTGTTATTCTAGTTGTATTCAGAATTGTTCATAAATCTTAAATACCTGAAAGTGCAAATTGTAATTGATTATCCGCAGGTCCATTCCAAAATTTCTCCAAGGGCGTTTTAGGCTTAATTTCTAAATATATTAAAAATGTAGTAATAACAAATTAAATTCGTAGTGGTCAGAATTATGGTGATTTAAATCAACATATGTATCCACTAGCCGAAACGACTTGTATAACATAACGTTTTGAAGATTTGATAGTTAGCCGTCGAGGTGATAAGCAAAAATGGAATAGTTGGGATTCGGCTAAAAAGAAACCTCAATAGGATTTTTGAAAAAAATCTATATTCAGGACGTTTTGGCTACTCTTTGGTAGCCTTCGTCAGCTAAAATTACAAGAAACAAACAGAAAACAGTAATTAATACACAGAAAAAAACGTTTATAAGTAAGATAAATGACAGGTCTATAAATATAATTCATTTTGTTATAAAAGAACAATTTTTTGTTAAATTATTAGAATAATTACGATATTATTTATTTATTTAATTTTAATTTTAACGTCCATTTAATATTAACTACGAATTTTATAGGTTACCACCCTTTTCTAGCCAGGATAGGGGTGATGCCTTTTCTTTTTTTGGAAAGAAAAGCAACCACCCTTAGTGGGAATCGAACCCACGACCTTTGGCACGGAGTGTTAAGTGCTCACGTCTTAACCCTCACGGCCATCGGGTCTCCAGTTACGATATTAACAAACAAGTAAAGTGAACATTAGTGTATATCTAGAAATTAGTTCTAGAAAATCAATAGAAACAAATTTATCTGTTAAAAATTAATTGATATTATTATTAGCACCTATTTACCTTACCAACCACCAGTATGTGAAGTTTTTTTATGTTTCTATTGATTTTCTAATTGCTCGCCTGTGTAGGAAATAGAAATTACATAAATTTATTTTTTAATTTATTAATTTTAATTAAAAATATTCGTCCTGGTGCGTATTTATGATTTTACATTTTTATCCAGTAAAACACGTTTAGCCTAGATTTTATTTACATTTTTTCAATTTTAAACTTGAATCTTCAGTTATTTAAAAAAAATCCCTTTTTTTCTGGCACTCCTTTTTATCACAGTATAAAGGTATAAAAGTCTTTTAATAATTAAACAATTTGTTATGTTTTTTTAGCAGCTTCCACCTCAGCATTTTGTGTAATCTTTCCTATTTATATTTTTGTTAATGAATTACTTGTAAATTTTAGCAATGGATGGTTTCAAGTTAAAAATTAAACAAAATAAATTAATAAAAATATTGACCAATACTTCTTTTGTCAGAAACGATTCTAGGAGCATTAAATTTTTTTAATGTGTCCCATTCTATCGTTCCTTATATGTCAAACTATCTCGTTTTTCATATTCGAGACTTAGCTCTTGGTTTGTGGACGATACATACGGCTTGTCGCAATTCTTTTTATCGTATACTCCGTATACCGACGTAGTATCAAATAAGACCATTTTTCGAATAAGGCTATATCTGTAACCGTTTTTGAAAAAAGTAAAAAAAAATGTCTTTATAACTCATAATTTTTTTCGTGGGTACTTAGAATCACGGAATTCAATTGAAATATTTTCTACGTCTTGGAAATTCATCTCAACTAAGATTTTAAAATTTTGGTTATATATTTCATCAAGATGTACGGAACCGCGCTAAGATGACGCAGTTCCTGCGAGTCCGACTTTAATTTTAATATTTTACTTAGTTAATCTATCGAATACGTTCGTTGACTCGTTTGCTCGGATTTCTCATTCGATAGTTTGACATGATAGAGACGATATGAGGTTTGCACGTGGAGCATTGTGCTGCTGACCCCGCAGATTTTGGCTCTGTTGCATTCAGCTGTATACAAGAGACAGCAAATCGATGTTTCGAGGGTGACTGTCCTAGTTAAGGGACAATCACTGTCTCTTCTCCAATATTAATCTCGAATTCGTGCTTCAAAACCTTCCTTGCTTTGTACTTTTGCAAATTCTTTATAAATTTCATTGTCCAGAAACGCAAAATATTCAATATTCTTGATTTAGTGGTTATTCTCAAGAATTTAGATGTGGTTTTAATTGTTTATTTATAAAATCTATATTTAGAAATATACTTTAAATTTTTTAACATAATAGATAAATGTATTCTAATTATATATATATATATATATATATATATATATATATATATATATATATATATATATATATATATATACAGGGTGTCCTGTAAATGTCTAGTCATATTGTGGAAGGTGATAGAGGACCCTTAGGGGAACAAAAAATGTTATGTGACGTTTTTCCGAATTCTCGCACGTAAGAGAGAAAACGTCCGTTTTATTGTTTTTTCGACACAAACATGGTTTTTAGAAGAATAATCGTTGTAGCTCCGTCCCAGTTGGTTTTACCAGACAGGAAGTGAAACCAATCGAAAGCTGAGTAAATGTACTATAAGACTAGTTGATAGCAAACGTAAAAATGAATGGATGTAAGTATGTCTATCTTACCAAAAGAAAGCTATTCTATATTTCCCTACCAGCTTTCCATTCATGTATCACAACCCTGTCTTATTGAAGTATGGGAACAATTTAGGAACAAAAGATTAAAAAAAAAAAAAAACATGGATCATTGAAATGAAAATATTTTTTTTCTTCAGTTTATTCAAAAAGCTTAAAATAAATGTTTATTTTTATAAATATTTACTTAAATATTCAGTACATATAATTACTTAAAACAATAAAAAAAATTACTTCGGAAAATAAATAAAAATTCCTAAAACAGTAAATAAATAAAATACACATTTATTTTGAATTTGTTTATTACACTTTTCATAAGTGACGAAATGCCAATTCAATTCTGAAAGCAAGGTTTAACTCTCTATGCGCATAAATTGTCTGACAGACACGAGGGAAATTTCAGTGGTGTGTTGGCTACTTACTTAATTACATCTGGGTCACTACAGCATTTTTATCATGATGATTAGATAGTTAGCCGTCGAGGTGATAAGTAAAGATGGAATGGTTGGGATTCGGCTAAAGAAACCTCAATATGATTTTTGTTAAAAAAAAAAAAAATCTATATTTTGGACGCTTCGGCTACTCATTGGTAGCCATCGTCAGCTAAAATGACAAGAAAAACAGAAATTAATACAAAAAAGTTTATAATGGAGATAAGTAACAGAACTATAAATACAATTAATTAACTTATTATAAAAGAACAATTTGTCTAAAATTCTTAGAATGAAAATCAGAAGAAACATAACAAAAAAAAAGAAGAAAAAAGGCTATTATATTGAAGTTTATATAAGTATATAGGTATATAGGTGCTAATAGTAACAAACAGATAAGATACTACATACCTATGGAAATGCCTGGAGGCAGAGGAAGACCAAAGTTGACAGTTAAGTAAGCATTGTGGAACTGTCTAAGAAAAAAGGAATCTACTAGGGTAAATGAAACGGAAACAAACCAGGTGGTGGGAGGTCGGTAGGGATCAAAGGCCTGTTTATGACATTTTATGACAGGAAAGGAGAGAAAGGTGTTAATGGAAGGATACACAAGGGGCATGGGAAAATACTAGGTGGGAGGTCGGGAGTTTTTGAAGAGCATTTTTATGTGATCATCATACGCCACTTCTGGACTACAAATAATTTTTACTCAACTGAGTTTTTATTTGATTAGAATTTTCATTCAAATACATCATTTTTATTCGATATTGATAAAAATATAAAAAAAAAACTTCCCTAGTCATTGTATTTCTGAATAATGAATGAAATATTATTCATTATTCTGAAGGATTTTTGTCCTGCATTGATAATCATAAGGAACTTGTTACATATGTAGTATTCTTGCAATGATTCCAATGATAATTCTATGATGCTGATGAATTCTCATCAAGTTGGAGTTTTCAATGGTAATTTCTTCAAGAAAAAGCGCAAGTTAATTAACTTGCTAATAATAAAAACTCAAGCGTACTTCCCGGAGTAATTAAAAAAAAAAATCTTTTGTTAGTAGGATGATCCCAGTATTTGGGGCAGCCCTCGAATTACTCTTTAAGGGATAAGAAATTTAAAAAAACTACATTATTCTGAATAAAATAAAAAATAAAAAGAAGATTGTATTAAAATTGCAAGTGAATTGTACTACTTATGATTATGTAAACACATCCCAGGACGTATGTGGTGTCTATATTTTATCAAAAATGTATTTTTTTTAAAATAGGTCAGTACAGTATCTATATGTCGGCTGTCTTCAGAAAGTATATCTGTCAAGTCACGTGCAATGCCCACACAGGTCACCGGCAGTAAGTTAATAACTCATAAACAGTAAGGTCTACGTTAGAATGTTTACATTTTAACTTCTTGGAAAATATGTATCAATGACGTTAAATAAATTATCGTTGTTTGGATCTGCATATTCAACAGATTTTCATTTTAATATAATTATTTTTTTTAAATTTATATGTGAGCACCCCCTATCGAATGCGATTCGCCCTATTTTAATATAACTAACTAAAATGCGGCGCTAATGGCCAAGATTTATGTCGATGCGCCGTAAAAAAAAAACAAAAAAAAACAGCTATGGTACCACGGCCTGAGTAGAATATGCTATGTTTAGATTCGTGTGAAGGCTCTAAAGCATACCTTCCTGCTGGAGTCTACAGCTATAGGTACCACGGCCTTAGTTGAGTATGTGATGTTCAGGTGCTAAAGCATGCCTTCCTGCTGGAGTCCGCAGCGATAGGTATCACAGCCTGAGTGGCCAGATTTATGTCGCGAGGGGCCAAGATTTATGTCGATGCGCCGTAAAAAAAAAAAAAAAAAAAAAAAAAAAAAAAAAAAAAAAAAAAAAAAAAAAAATACTACTACTACTAACAACTAAAATGATTAGATATGCCTTCTCTCTCTCTCTCTCTCTCTCGTTCTATTAATGTTAATAATTTAAATTACTACAAAAAAATAATTTCTTGACAGCGTCATGACGTCTTAGCACTTTAGAGCCGTCCTTCGCATGGTCTAGTGGCTAGCGTGCTTGACTCTCATGCGGCAGATGTGTTCAATTTCCGCTTGTAATAATTTATGTAATATAAGGTTCGTTTCATTCTAGGATTTCCAAATAACATCAGATTTAAGCATGACTCACGATTAAGCGAGTTGTGTGAGTCGTCGTTTTTATTATTTATTAATTTACTGTGCGTCATGAAATTCTGGAAAGCAGAATAGCGTCTCTTCAAATTCCCAAATTAAATTCAGAACACCAGAAAATTAAATCATTTGTTTTTTAATATTTAAGAGACGCGTCTTCTAAGGTGTAAAAGTCAAAATTAAGAAATAAATATTTCACGGCTGCAGTAAAAATAAATAAAATGTAACTTATGTTTAAAATAAAAAAATAAAATGGTTATAATAAAAAACGCTATAAAATGTGTAGATAAGAGCGAGAGAGAGCTCTGCGGAGAAGGACGATGTCCCCAACCGGTTTGGTATACTCGACCGGTATCTCTTCTACCGGTAACACCAACCTCTTCTAGATCGAACAAAATTCCTAGAGTATAGAAGTGTTTTCTTGGTCCATATTCTGGCGTTTTTTGTTGTGGGAATGAAATATAAGGTACAAAATATGACAGTATTTATAGCTTATAGCTGGAGCCCGCAGCGATAGGTGCACGGCTTGAAAATAGTATGTAATGTTAAGGTGCGAGTGAAGGTTCTAAAGCAACCTTCCAACTGTGGTCCACAGCTATCATTGGGGGTGTATGGGTAACACGGCCTGAGTAGAGCATGCTATGTTAAGATGCATGCGAAGGTGCTAAAGCATTCCTCCCACCTGGTGATCGCAGCGATAGGCACCAATGCCTGATTTAAGTATGCTATGTTTAGGTACGTGTGAAGGTGCTAAAGCAATACCTTCCTGCTGGAGTCCGCAGCGATGAGTGCCGCTGCCTGAGTAGAGTATGCTATGTTTAGATTCGTGTGAAGGTGCTAAAGCATACCTTCCTGGTGTAGTCCACAGCTATGGGTACCACGGCCTGAGTAGAGTATGCTATATTTAGATTCGTGTGAAGGCGCTAAAGCATACCTTCCTGCTGGAGTCCGCAGCTATGGGTACCACGGCCTTAGTAGAGTATGTGATGTTCAGGTGCGTGTGAAGGTGCTAAAGCATACCTTCCTGCTGGAGTCCGCAGCGATAGCTATTACAGCCTGAGTTGAGTACGCTATGTTTAGATGGACTTACTGACTTACTAGCCAACGCCCACCCTTGGCTTTTCAGCCATGAGATGGCGCGCTGACCAGTAGAGACGAGTTTTGACGAAACCTATGTTGATCGTTTAGATTACGCGAGGGGCACCACGAGCAGGCGACCAACCTCACCCCCGCTATGTTTAAACGTGTGTGAAGGTGCTAAAGCATACCTTCCAGCTGGAGTCCGCAGCGATGAGTGAGTGGTATAAGCTATCTTAAGATGCGTGTGAAGGCGCTAAGGCGTACCTTCCAGCTAAAGTCCGGAGCGTTCTGCTCGAGGCGTGAAGGATACATTCACCTCCAACACTCCGTAACTCCAGACTCCTTCATTACTGCTTAAGTGGGTAATATATTTCTGTTTTATGCCCCTCCTCACTGCTGTTGTGGCAAATTAAAATTCTGCTTCGCTCCTTGCTTGGCTTGGCGCTGATGTCAGTGTAGACTTTACTCTTTTGAGATTTAATTACTCCCCTGGGTATTTTAGACTGCTTATCATCCTGTTATTAAATTTACTACGAACTTCGACGACACTAATTTCTTCCGTAGTTGGAACAAATAACTGTTCTTGCGAAACAATTATGATTGTCTTTTCCTTTTTAAGTGAGAAATTATGGCGTACAATTGTAGAATAAATGTTTGAAAGTTCGAAAAATATGACATTTATATTGAATTTTTCTTGACAACTCGGGGGTTTTGAGGTAACGGTGATTTTTAGAAGAATCTATATTCCTGTAGCTCTCTCACCTGGTATTGAAGTGTATCTGTAATGCTAAAACTGATTGGAAAGGAATGTGTTTTTACCCCAAGGAAAACACAAGTCCATACCCCTACTTTGAGGATACACTAGGTTCTGGGTTGTACTAAGTAAAAGAGCTAAGTACATTCAAGAATCGAATGATTAGTCTAATATGAGTAGACGAAATAATGGAAGCATTCACTTAAAAAGTAAAATGACGTGCTATTATGTAGATTTGTAAAGTTATCATATTTTAGCCAGACTGCATGATTCAATGGAAAATGTTTTTTATCGATTAGCAAAACTCTATCGTTTTTAGAGCTGAATACAGTATTTAGGTTATATTAATAAAAATAGAAATTGATCGACGTTTTAAACGGACATAAAATTGTGCTTGCAAAGGCTTTCTTCTTTAAGCCCTTGTTCTATCTATGAATGAAGGTAATAAAGAAGAAAGCATTTCGAACTGAAAGACCTGTTGTGCCCCTGCCAGGCTGCTGGGTAACCTTGCCAAATTCTTCTGAGGTGTAAGCTCAGGATATCTCCTCAATATATTGAAAAATGGTCTCATCCGATACTTTATTTAAGGCATTAAAGGCTATTATAAAGGGGTTAGAGTTGCGACTATGTTCTATATCTCGGTTTTAAGTGTTGACTTGCTCCTGGATTTTGGACGATACGTCTCCGAGGTTTTGATACTTTGACTTGGTAGGTGCGATATATTATCACCTCACTATCATTTTGATTCATAGATGTCGAAAATATAAATTAAATCCTAAGCAAACGTAGAAGTTCATCATGATATTGTCTAAACGCTTTGGTCTTTCACGAATTCGTCTTCCTTTAACGAATACAAATGAAGGAATCTGTATTAATAAGAAGTATTAAAGCGTTGTGTCTTTGTATTGTGTATTGAGCGTCCGTGAGCGTTGTATTGTGTATTGAGTGACTGGAGGCGAGAAGGCAGGCAGGAAGAGATGGCCACGAGGGCGTGCATGGCTCCCGCGCATATTTTAACCAGACAATGGCGCAGAACGTTTGATATGCCGCTTATGGCTTGTCTCTCTCACGCCTCCGCTAAACGCTCTATGCTCTCTTCTCGGTGTATTGTACTCATCATATCCAGTTTTCTTAGTTTTATTCTGCTGGGCAGCCAGTTACCTTTTAGTACGCGGTTTCTTTTCCGTGCAATATGTTTTCATTGTTAGGGATGCTGTGGCAATTTTGAAGCAGAAAATTGTTAAAAGAGCGATTTTTAAAAGGCTATCCGTTTATAATGTTTAGTGATGGGTGATCTGAATCGATCTTTTTAACACTATATATAGATTTTTTGAATCGACCTCCAAGGGCCGATCTTATTAAATAATCCATCCTTAAGGGCCGATTTTCAAAGAATCTATCCATCTAGAATACCGTAAAATTCCCTTTCCCCAAGTAAAAGGTAATAAAATAAAAATAACGTTTCAACTGTATGTTTCATCAACTTTTTTCTATTATTATTTTGTTCTATATTTTTCTCATTTGATAATATATTTGATATTTTAACCTACGTTCTGCTTTTGAAGCATTCCTGATAGCTGTTAGGGGCGAGATATTGAGCCTATTGAAGATCCTAGGCGAGTGACGACTTAAAAACGCGTGATTTTTTTTTAGCGCGTTTCCTCGTTCATTCCATAGCGTGGAAACCCGCTTATGACGACTACGTGCCGCAATCCACAAGTTTCGGCCAGATAACGTCACTTTTCAGGCCTCATAAGAATTACGAAAGTACTTACATACTGTATGTATGTATACATATATATATATCTAACAAAGAAAAGGCATCACCCCTATCCTGGCTAGAAAAGGGTGGTAACCTATAGATAACCCGTCCTAAAATTCGTAGTTAATAATAAATGGACGTTAAAATTTAAATATATATATATATATATATATATATATATATATATATATATATATATATATATATATATATATATATATATATATATACATGCAAATACCCTGGATACATATATCCTGGATATGTAGGTCTAAACAGTACATCATATTCTTTCTTTCTTTTTTTTTTAACTACTTTATTTTATAATTCCCCTGCATGTTTCGTGGGTCCATAACGCCACCCATAATACGGCCTGATTGATGCACACACACACACACACACACGCACACGCACACACACACATACACACATATATATATATATATATATATATATATATATATATATATATATATATATATGGAGGCGATTGTGGCTCTGTGTAGAGCATTCGACTCTAATTCTGAAGAACATGTCCCAACTTTTATCATCATTTGGGGTTGCAACTGGTTTCTCAGACTATCTAGTCTCATCCAGCCTTTAGTAAGTGCATGGAAATGGGAAGTAGTCGTTTGAGCATAGTACTAGCCACAGTATCTCTCAACCGTCTAGAATCATATCAATGCGATATTGGCGTCCTGTACCGTCAACCCTGAGTATTATTGTTCAGTGCTATTATAACACAATACTTTGGTAGAAAATTGCATGAACTTCAAAGAGATTTGCTGTATTCTGTTTTTCATCTGTGATTCATACACTACGATTACATCTTTCATACAATCATTGTGTTTGCCTGATGGAGGAAGCGTTGATCGTCGGGGTTTCGGTCAATGTTCTGATTTAATAAAACACATTTTATGGTTAAAATGTATATTTATTACTGCTTTCGTTTCGGCTTGCTATACAAGCCATCTTCAGGGCTCAAAAATGTTCTTTTCTTGAAACGGTACAGTTCTCAATCTTCTCAATAGCTCTGAAGATGGCTTGTATAGCAAGCCGAAACGTCGGCAGTAATAAAACACATTTTAACCATAAAATGTGTTTCATTAAATAAGAACATTGACCGAAACCCCGACGATCAACGCTTCCTACTTCTGAACGGTCGACCATATCTTCTCTATCAGTATTTGCCTGATGAGTGCATTAATAGTCAAATTCAAAAAGATCATTTTTCTTTTTGTTTATATGCTTCTTACACCTCTTTTAATCATTGTGTACGCTCCCTGAAGGTATTATTCCTCAATTAAAATCAGACGACCAGATCATTGTACTTACCACACTATCTTCCTTACAAGACGTATGGTTTTCATGAATGAGAAAAGTCTTTAATATCTGTTCCCTCATTTCCTAATATGGGCCTACTGTGTATACAAATTTAGGATAACATTGTGTATAATTCTAATAACTACTATTATCTGGTTTTTGCAAATAAAGGTTTTTAAGTATACTGAACTTAATAAAATTATATTTGTTGAGAAATTCGCTCTCTTAGTTCTGTTTTTATTTCACAAGATAGACCAGTTTTACATTTGATCTCAATTGCAGCAACTAAAGCGCCTCATTATTACGTGTCTTCTGAAATAAATAAAATCCATAAAAATCTGGTTGAGCTGCTTGATAATATTCTCATAGAACAGTTTTAAATGTAATCCTTATTTATTTATTTATTTTTTTTTTTACGGCGCGTCTACATCTAGGTCAGTAGCGCCGACATCCAGGGTGCAGCGAGGAATTTTACCAGCGAGCCGTGGGATGATAAAATTCCTGCCGGAGGTTGGGAATCGAACCCACCATCTCCCGCTTATGAATCCAAGGCGCTAGCCATTAGACCACGGGAGACCCCTTTTAATCCTTATTGTAGCAACTAAAGCGCCTCATCGTCGCCTGTTACTGTAAAAAATCCATAAAAACCTGGATGAACTGCTTGATATTATTCTCATAGAACACTTTTACATTTTGATCTTAATTGCAGCAACTAAAGCGCCTGATCATCCCCTGTAATATTAAAAATCCTTAAAAATCTGGTTGAACTGCTTGATAATATTCTCATAGAACAGTTTTACATCTGATCTTAATTGTAGCAACTAAAGCGCGTCATCGTCGCCTGTTACTGTAAAAAATCCTTAAAAATCTGGATGAACTGCTTGATAATATTCTCATAGAACAGTTTTATATCTGATTTTAATTGTAACAACTAAAGGGCCTCATCATCCCCTGTTATTGTAAAAAAATCCTTAAAAATCTGGATGAACTGCTTGATAATATTCTCATAGAATAGTTGTACATCTGATCTTAATTGTAGCAACTAAAGCGCCTCATCATCCCCTGTTATAGTAAAAAATCCTTAAAAATCTGGTAGAGCTGCTTGATATTATTCTCATAGAATAGTTTTATATCTGATCTTAATTGTAGCAACTAAAGGGCCTCACCATCCCCTGTTATTGTGAAAAATCCTTAAAAATCTTGTTGAACTCCTTGATATTATTCTCATAGAATAGTTTTACATCTGATCTTAATTGTAGCAACTAAAGGGCCTCACCATCCCCTGTTATTGTGAAAAATCCTTAAAAATCTAGTTGAACTCCTTGATATTATTCTCATAGAATAGTTTTACATCTGATCTTAATTGTAGCAACTAAAGCGCCTGATCATCCCCTGTAATATTAAAAATCCTTAAAAATCTGGTTGAACTGCTTGATAATATTCTCATAGAACAGTTTTACATCTGATCTTAATTGTAGTAACTAAAGCGCCTCATCATCCCCTGTCATTGTAAAAAATCCTTAAAAATCTGGTTGAACTGCTTGATATTATTCTCATAGAATAGTTTTATATCTGATCTTAATTGTAGCAACTAAAGGGCCTTATCATCCCCTGTTATTGTGAAGAACCCTTAAAAATCTAGTTGAACTGCTTGATATTATTCTCATAGAATAGTTTTATATCTGATCTTAATTGTAGCAACTAAAGCGCCTCATCATCCCCTGTTATTGTAAAAAAGGGTCCGTGCCGGGCCACGGCTGGGTCCCAGCCGGGACACGGTGAAACAAGCTCACCAGCATTTTCAATGGACTCGTTCACGCTACACCAGGTCGGGTCCGGGTTTTATGCGTGTGTGATTGCCTCACCTTGTCCCGGCCCGGACCCGATCCGGTCTAGCGTGAATTGGCCTTAACACAGGTAAACTGGTGTTAACCTAGTAGTAGTAATTTTCACTGCCCAGAGGAGGAAACATGAAAGCGGTTTCAATTTTTCTCTTTTCGAAATCAATTGAGATATTTTCCTGCGGAGAAATCTCTCCAAATTCTCTGTGAAAAGATTCAAATTGGCCTCGGTATTTGAGATAATGAAACGGCTCGAGGTTTCCAGACCATCAACCCGTAGAGAGATAATACCAGCCTTTCTCAGCAAGGAAAGTGCTCTAACTAGGGTTTCTAATGAACAGCGAGGATTGAATCAAGATAACGCCCGCTTCTGAGAAAGAGATCTTTAATTTGGGGTTTGCTTCTGAATGTTTCTATTCCACCTTTCTTCTAATGCTATATACTCCTAAAGCAATTGATGGGGTTATGTCTGTGGAGTTATACTTTCAAAATCAATTATTTTATGACTTAAATTTGGGAATGCCCAAAGTGAATTCCTCAGAAATGAGGAGTTATATAATAAAAACATATTACATATGAGTCAACCTTTTCCAAAAGTAGCCTAGTCCAAAAAAGGGGTCTCTTAAACCGCCTGGGAGGATTGTCTGGGTGGGATTGGGAAGATAGGGATTTGACCTTCAAGATTAGGATGGTAGGGCAATTTGGAGTGGAACATTTGGAAAGGGTTGGTTTTAGTAGGGTCAACGACAAATGGAATGTTAAGGTCATTGTAAAGGGTTTTGTTTGAGACGTAGACAGGGTGATAAATTAGTTATATAGTTTTATTTTATTTTTTATTTTTTTTTTAGTCATTAATGTTAGAAATAACAAATTGTCTGTTGATTGTTTTCATATTTTTATTTAATCATTCACTCACATATATACACAAAGATAAACATTTATATGGATGTAGACATGTATAGAGAAGATATACTTTATGCTTACTTTTTTCTTTTTTTTAAGTTCGTTATAATTGGACTTGGTGTGTAATAACCTATGTTATCTAAATATTTGCTTCCATCGCCGAGTAATACATATCGGAAATAAAAACAAACGAAGAAAAAACATCAACCCCCTAACAACAACTTTAGTGGTATCTGATTTTGACCATACGGCGGTAGACTTGGGAGGTTGTGTTGTCAGTAGTATGTTCCGGCCATCTAAGTTTCCCCTTTCTCAGGCACCGATTAGTAAATCGGTCTCACTAAGGTCGTTGGGTATTTTTATCTTGGAGTGCCGGACATCTATTGGATTGTCGCAGTGCTCACACTTGGGACGGCGCGCCCACCAGATGATGGCCATGTCAGGCGGGTGTGGCCTATTCTAAAACGGGTAATAACTACATCGTTCCGTCTATTGGTTTTGTCAGTAGGGCTCTTGATCATTTCAATTTTTTTTTTTTTTTTTTTTTTTTTTTTTTTTTTTTTTTTTTTTTTTTTTTTCAAAGTTCTTTTTTATTGTATTCAGACTGCCATTTCTCCTTGTGTTTCAATAGCCTTTTGAAGTCATTAATATGTAGCAAAGGGACCAACTCGGCATTCATCGATGCAGCCTGCCTCGCCAAGTCATCAGCCTTCTCGTTTCCCTCGATTTTAATATGTCCTGTTACCTAGACTTCATTTTTTCTGGCATTTATTTCATGCACCAATTCAAATCTTTTCAATAACAATGCATCTCTTGTTGTGTTTAGTGACGTATCCACAGATAGGCTTAAAACCCCGGGCTATCTATAGGATGAGAACAGCACGTTGTCGGTCACCCATTCTGGTACTCGCCACGCCCGACGTGCCTTAACTTCGGTGGTCTATGACTTTGGTGGCTATGGCCGTCGATTAATTATTACATTGTTTTATTTTATTTTCTTACATTTCATCTTAATTTTTTTTAGACTGGGACTGTTTTCTATGTGACAAAACTGTTAAAAAAAAACCATCGCTAATGTTGCGTGCTCTAAAAAAATAAAAAAATACTTTATTATCAACCATTAACGACGAATAACGATTTCTTGAAGGCTAGATGTTTGAAATATTAATTTTTTATGACAATTTTCTGCCTCATGTCAGAATATAGTTATATATTAGAATTTTGAAGTAATTTTGGTTAATACAGTAAAAGTAAGCAGTCATTACTTCCCTTGGCCTTACCTACCCCCGCATTAGGAGACGACCCTAGCTAAGGAAGGTAATAGGTTGAACGGTATCAGAGACCCGATACTCCAAATAGCCTAACCCCAGAACTCCTTTCCCGACGGCTCGCTCTGTCTAATTGTATGGTCTGCTCCACTCTCCACCCGCTTGGATAATTGGGTCGGGTTTAGATTGAAAGAGCAGTAGATCTTTTAACGAACCCGTCGGGACGATTGCCCTAGTAATGCTCTTGCCTGGAGAAAACAACACTTCCATTGCGACAAGCAAAGCAAATTCAGTTAACGCCACGAGTTCGAGCTGAGATGAAAAGTTAAGGGTGGATTCGTGAGTATGTCTTAAAAAAATATCTTCAAATCTACATGTATTCTACATACAGTACCTTAGTCTACAGTTGTCGCCAAATTTCAGATCTCACGATGTACACTGAAATTGTATGAAAGAAAATACATAAAATAGGTCTGGTCAATAAGGGCAAAAATGTGAGGCAAAACAGTTTTTCTCCAATATTACAGACTTTTAAATGCGCATATTTCGAAAACAAATATCTCGAAAAACCTTGAATAGAACTTGTAGCAAATTTACTCAGCTTTCATTTGTTATAGAATGACGCCATGTCGCTAGGGTGCAGGGTTTCTGAGATATAAGCGAAACCTAAAAAAATGGGACCTTCTAAACCCCCCCCCCCCTCCCCCCCTAGCAGCTCAAAGGCTACAGTCGGCAACTTGTGATACGTTGACCTCCTATCTAGTCCAAAGAAAGTTATTAAGTCATATATATATATATTCTCTCAGATTTTAACAGGCTTGGGGTCGTTAAACTAGTAATCCTTTCTTCACTAGTTTATTCTTAGGGCCGAACGGTTTCGTGCATATTTGTGCGCCTCTTCATGGGAACTTTTGTTACAGAAGCGCCTCTGAAGAGGCACGAAACATGTCAGGCCTAATAAATAAAGTAGTGTGAAGCAAGGATTACGTCTTTAAAGACCCCAAGCCATCGAAAATCTGAGAATATATATATATATATATATATATATATATATATGTATATATATGTATATATATATATGTATATATATGTATATATATATGTATATATATGTATATATATATGTATATATATATACATATATATGTATATATATAAATTCTTGTCCTGATATATATTTTCCACTTTTCCTGTTCTTTTTCTGGTAAGGTAGGATTAAAATTTAAGATAATATATTATATGCACAAATGTAAAATTATTTAATTTATATATATATATATATATATATATATATATATATATATATATATATATATAAATAGCTAACCCAAACGTCGTGTCGTGGGGCCAAACGAAATATCTTCTTTCAAAAAAGGGTGAAGCCTCTGAATCTTCACCGAATCCAATGCATTTTTTTTTTTAAATGATAGCAAATAAAATTTAGAATAACTTTCTATAGCCATTTTTTTGTTTCCCTTGTTTATTAAATTACGTGTAACTTATTTAAATTCTTGAAGTTTACAATTGAGTATATATTTTCTTTTAACTTAATATTTATTTATTTATTCATGGAGCTTCACAACGGCAAGGTGATTTCCTCACATAAAAATAATCAATTAAAACTATATAAAGGGTAAAGAATATAAATTCATTATATTCAATTTCAGAAAAAAAATTAAAAAATAAATGAGAAGAAAAAACAAAACAATAATAATAACATTAATATAAAATAAAATAAATAATTAAATCAAACCAAGTAATTGATTTCATAATTTAATGTATAGAATATAACAAAATAAAGAATGACAAATTGCGGCAGTAATAAATAATAATTTTTTTTTAGTCCAAGAAGAAAATCATTATTGTGTGTGAATTGTAACATATTTAATATAAAGACTTTATTTTCAATTTTGAAGCCTCTCCGGACACAACCACGCTCACACACACACACACATACACGCACGAACATCACACACGTGCGCGCATACACACCAAACATACATACACACGGTAGGTTGTGTCATATTTTGTCATTGCTTTATTTTATGTAAGTGTTGTAAAATGGTAGCAATGTGAGGGCTTTGTTGGGAAAATAATTCAGACATGTGATATGGTATAGTTAAGTAGTCTCGTGTTTTGCATTCTGTTAGTAAGTGTTTAATTGTCAGTGGCCTGTTGCATGTCTGGCATATAGGTCTGTCTTGTTTTGTCATGAGGTAGGAATGTGTTAAGTGTGTATGTCCAATGCGTAGTCTTGTAATTACAACTTCATCACGTCTTGTTAATTGCGTATTAGCTTGCCATTCATGAGTACTGCTTTTTATCTCCCTTAGGAGGTTATCTCTTGTACTGTACCCTGAGGCTTCCCATTCAAGACGGATATTTTCTGTAATTAGTAAATGTAAGTCTTCAGTCGTTAGTAAGTTTGAGTCCACTGATTCCCGTCTGCTGGCGTGTTTTGCTTGTTCGTCCGCAGTCGTTGTCCGTCCAATATTTTCGTGTCCTGGAACTCACAACATTGTTAGCAGTATGTTTTGTGATTGAAGTCTGATAAGATGTTCTAAAATTTGTATGATAATAGGATTTGTGTTGTACATGTGTATGGAGAGTAAACAACTTAACGAGTCTGAGCATAGTGTTATGTTCTGTGATGTAGTTTGTACGTTAGTTAGACCTAAGAGAATTCCATGCAGCTCAGCGGTGTATATGCTCGTGCTCTTTGGTAAGGTGACGAGATATTTTTCTGTATTTACGATAGCAGCAGCACCTACGCCGTCATTCATCTTAGATCCGTCAGTAAATATGTAAACTGTTTCTGTATTCGTCTCTGTTAAATGTTTGTACGTCATGTTTTAAAGCTGGTTAGAAAGTGCAGATTTCTTCTTAAATTTTGTCAAAGTAAGGACAATTGTTGTTTACTCTCCATGGAGGGATTGAAAGATGTCTGTGTGTGTAAGTTGGTTGTGTAAAAACATGTTCATGCTCTCTCTTAAGCATACAGCGCACTATGAGCGGCCGTCGTTTTGCTCCTCTTTCAGTGTATAGGTCTATGTATGGATTGTCTAAAAACGAGTTTCCACACTGGAAATTTAATGATTTTGATTTTGCAATAAATTTGAGACACATCATCTGACGTCTATTATCCAGTGGAAGCTCTCTCGACTCTGCATATAGACTCTTCACAGGACTGGATCTAAAATCTCCTAAAGCTATTCGATATATATATATATATATAACTTAATATTAGCACTGATATTTGGGTCTTAAAAGATTTACTAACTTACGTGAACAGATACGGCCTATTTACAATAGTCTGATTTATTTCATAAATTGCGGTTCTTGGAATGTAATTGGGAAGCCTAACATATTGTACATAAAGAAAAAGGGTACATGTCTGAAATTGATCGAACCACTTCAATCGCGTCCTTAAGTTTCAAACTATCAGGTGATGTTTTGGTTTGGTCCCATTACAAGTATTTTAATATACAGCTGATATATAATCGTTATGTCTCTTTATCCTTCAATCAAACGAAAAAAAACAGGTAAGAAGAGATTTGACGCAATCCGGAAGATCAGACGAGCATTTGACGTTTCTGAACTCACATATCACGAAAAAATCGCTGGACAAAATTTGTATATATATATATATATATATATATATATATATATATGTGTGTGTGTGTGTGTAGATGAAAACTAAGATGTTGTAAGTAGTTGGTAACAGCTTATTCATTCTTCAATTATTTTATATGTTCTACAACAACAAAAATTAAATATTGAAAATATAAAATAAATGAGGACTGAATAATAAGCTGTTACCAACTACCTACTGTATATATATATATATATATATATGTGTGTATATATATATATATATATATATATATAGTAGGTAGTTGGTAATAGCTTATTCAGTATTCATTTATTTTGTATTTTAGGTTAAATTTTTGTTGTTGTAGAAACGTTTCGGCTATAAGCCATTTTCAGTATCTAACGAGGGTCGATATCTAGGATTATGCCTTGACAGCCGACTGACATAAAGACATTATCTAGGACTATATATATATATATATATATATATATATATATATATATACATATATATATATATATATATATATATATATACATATATAATCCTAGATAGTGTCTATAACCACATAAAAACCTTCTTCTAATCCAGTCATGGTCTATTCGTATTTGCATCAGAGCCACAAGATTGATGGATCAGTCAGTAGGCAATAAGTGAAAGGATAATTTCCATCAGATTGGCAAGTTACCTAACAGTAAATATATATACTTAATACCGTCACGGTACTGTAATTATTATTCAAAGAAAAAGTCTGAGCTAATGCAATACCGATGGGGAAAGGGCTGTTCGCCTTGGCGAATATTATAGTCCAATTAGACCATTTATTACTTAGGAGAGCTTTATTTCATTTATTTATTATATATATAAAGAAATACCTGTTTCCGCGTTTATAGCTATCAGCCCCGGCTTCATTTGCATTCTAAAGGGTTTGCTCTCTGCCGACAACAGTTAGTTAGAAATGATTTTTCTCTATCGAATGCTACGTTCTGAGTAGTATTCCCTTGCACTTTTTTTTTATTACTAAGAAATCGCCTTCGGCGTCTATTTAGCGCATGATAATGGAGTGCTTCCTTCTTTTTATCCTGAATAGAAAATTCTACGGCTTATTTAAATTTAATTATGTGTATCAACTTCCGTAAAGTCATGTAATAATTAAGAAATAACAAATTAGAGGTATTTTTAACAAAGACAACCTATATATTTTTCAACAATAGGAATGAAGAGTGCAGAATTCAAATTTTCGATTTTATGATTCAACATAATCTCAAACATAAAAAAGTCCGACTCGCAGGAACTGCATTATGTTAGCGCGGTTCGGTTCATATCCCGAGTGTCATTTGAAAAGCTTAGAAAAGAAATAAACTTCTTTTTTTCTTTTTTTTTATACATCTCGTGAAAATTGTCAAAATCCTCTCGAAAATATAGAATAAAAGTGATATTTAGGCGTCAGGGAAACCGACAGTAGGTAACTTAACAGAAGCGGAAATTACACAATCCGGCTCTCATTCTAAAGCAAAGCTCTATAAATCAATACAAAATACAAACATGCATGGGCGTATATAAGGAGGGGGCTTAGAGGGCTGCACCCCACCAATCGGTAAAAATGTGTCGTAAAAACCTTAAAAATAACAAAAGGATCACTCAGTTCAGAAATAAAAATTTCTTTTGGGTGGAATAGTGTTTTAATTATCTAACTATTCCAAGGTGTAGATTTTTAGAATTCCATACCCCCAAAATCCTCTCAGCCCCCCCCCCGAAAATTATATTCTATACACACCTGAACATGCTTCTCATTAACTAGCCTTGTTTTATTGAAAAAAAAATCCAATCAATATAATAGCAACCAATTAAAAAATAAGGCATACAACATAACAAAAAATTAATAACTGAGGTAAACAGAGACAAAATAAAGATTTAAGCACTTATTTCTCCGATTGACGTCGCCTAATTAAAACTTTCTTCAGAACCTTTTTTGTAGAACATTTAGTAAGCTTTTTCGAATGGTAATCTTCCGCTTCCCAAGATTGTCAACGGTTTTCGTGATACTAACGAAAGTATACAAAAATACCAAAACTTTTTTTGTCTGTTAATAAAATATTTTATTCTAACCTTTCCTTTACTCCAAACGTAACAAAAATTTCAACATATTAGTGTTGATGAAATTCGAACATGCAGAAAATGTTTCAACTGTATCCCATAATTCTAAGTACCAAAATCAAAGACAAACAACCCATTCGTCTGGGAGCTACAGAGCGAACAGGCAAATATATATATATATATATACAAATTTTAACCACTAACATTTTCGGTCTCTATGGGTTCTGAAACGCAAATTTTCTAGTCGGCACTTCCGGATTGCGTCATGAGATCAACCTTATAAGCAGGGTTCCTCCCTATGGGGGAGGGAGGAACCGCGCTAAAAGAAAAAAAAAACTGAAAATGCGTCACTCTTGCCTATGGACTTAAGGTAGGAAGGACACAGATGGTTCAGTAGTCACTTAAGAAATACTTATTGTTGTGTAAGTTCAAAATATATCTGCTTTTTTTGGAAGGTGTTTGATTATTTGGGGTATAATTAAATAATGTCCTGTGGCATTTTTTGTGTGTTAAATGTGGGATAGCGTAAGTTATTTTCTCAGGATTGAAGGCCTTTGGAGGAAGAGACATTAGAAGGGGCTCATCTAGTTTGAGACTTGGAGGGAGTGGGTAGGATCATTATTATCATCAGGGTGAGGGATGAAAACATTGGAAAGGTATTGGCCAAAGGTTGTAGAAATTTCCTCATCAGATTTGGTCCATGCGCCATCCTCCTGGCAAATTGGGTGGTGGGAGGATTGGTATAATAACATTTTTTTAGTAGCTTGCCAGAGTGAGTTGTTTGACGTATTTAGTTCCTTCGTGTAAGATTGAAATTACTCATTTTTTTTAGTTCATTTCTGAGCTGGTTTGTCAACTGAGTTAGTCGTTTTTTTCTGAGGGATATACAGAAGTTTGCCATGTTTTGCGTGCTCTTCTTTTTTACATTAGTAATTGTTATATGTCACCTGGTCGTATTTCTGGGTTAGATGAAGATTTTTTTCTTGTGGAGTTGAATAAGGATTGCTGAATGGCTTTATCAATTTCAATATTTGTTTTCAAGGATATATTTAGGTTCATATTATTTTCTAGGATTGTTTGAAAGGCTTGCCAGTCAACTGGACCATGTATGAGTGTCGGTCGTGGAGGAGAAGAATAGGAATCTGCATCGGAGTTGAAAAGCAGGAGGATTGGACTATGATCGGACGAAAGATCGTCCAAAGGGGAGATGGAAGTAGGGATTTGGGAAATACAAGTGAAGTGAAGAAATCAAGAATATCAGGTCGTTTTGAGCGAGAAGTGGGCCAATATGTAAGTGAAGAGGGTGTGATTATTTTTGCCGGGAAGGTAGAAAGGGTTTCTAATAAATCTCTTCCTCGGGAATTAGCGGCATGACCACCCCATTGGGGATGTTTTGAATTGAAGTCCCCGCCAATTAACGTGGACCGAGATCTTGAAAGGTGCTGGTGGAAAAATATCTATGTGGAGGGCAGTATAGGAACTTTTTTGGTTTGGAATATCATATTGAATTTGTACCGAGTTTTATTTTGTAACTGAACTTCTAGGATTTCAGTGGACACCGATGAGAATCAGATATCCGGATGAAGGATGGCTGCTTCCAGGGCGTGTAGGTCGTGATGAATGCTGGGGGTCGTCATCTTGATTACGGGTATCGTATAAATGTACAAGGTCTCTCTCTGCACGATTGTTGGCCTCGAAATTATCCTTTGATATGTACAAATGATTTATCCAAATCTCATAGTATTGAGGGATCGATCAAATAAATATGTTCTGATTTCGCCGGTCTAAATAAATAAATAAACTTTGTATGCCTTCATAGGAATAAAAAAGTACGTCATGCAGGGTTACATAATTAAGCCCCAGCTAAAAACTAGGGTGCTTAAATTATCATTTATAAATACAAAATAAATTATATTTGTGAATATATAAGCAAATATAATTCGGGAGATAAAGCCATCCATAAAACAATGGAACTCTAGCTATAGAAGCTGCCGGAGAGAAGAACTAGTCATTACAAGTCTTCGAATTGGACATACAATACATCTTAATCAGAACGTACCATATGACATGAATGAACGGTTGACGGATGGTAGTCCACACATACACACTAGTCAACAGTTTCGACACACTGCAGATTTATACTGACACATATAACTTATATAATTTTTTTGATTTTTATATGTTACGTGTACATAAGAAGGAGAAAAACAATTGTTAGTTATTTGAAGTATTCGGCATGTTTTTTCTTTTTATTTATTATCGATTTTTTATTTGGAATTTTACTTTTCATGTTATTTAAAAAAATTGCTTGCACCATAGGGTAACTGCCCCTATTATTTACACATGAAGCAAAAATGTCAAGCAATATTACTGTTTCGCCCTATTTGTTAAGAATCCACTTTCTTCAACGTGTTTTATGCCCGCCTGGATCTGTAGAATGAATTCAGCCCCTAATTTTATTCAAAATTAAATGATTTCAGAGATTTTTTTTGTCATAATACGACGGAGACTTATTTCACCAGTTATTGAGAGGTGAAATCCAGTTTTTTAAGATATTGACTCAATTTCAATGAACTAGAAACAAAATCTTTTTTATACATTTTGTAAAAGTTCCGATGAAATAATATAAATCAGTATAGTTACTCCAAAACTACATTAGCCATTTAATTGACTGATAGGGTTCTTATTTAGAGGGCCTACTGCTCTGCCTGCTGCTCATGGTTCATACAGCTCGGGTTTTCGAAGTTACTCCTCATGAAATGGCGTATATAGGAAATAATTTCGGTAAGGGATATGGAAAACTAACCATCTAGGACTTGAAATAGTTTTAGCCTACCAAAACGCTCTTTAACCCAAAAACCCAAAATAAAATATTTTTTATGACCTAAGTGATATTATTTAAATTATTTTGAAGGGGTTTTTGGCGCATTTTTACCGATCAAATCAAAATTTCGGGGGGGGGGGGGCTTCAGCCTCATCATTTTCCAAAGATCAAAAAGAGATTCATCTTCAATATTCCCAGCTCCTTCAGGCGAACTCTTGGACTTCTTCAAGCTTTTTTTTACCAATGATGTGAGATTGATAACCCTAGATGCATCTGTTAGGAGGCTTATTTTCTCAAGGACTCGCATTAATGGGTTCCTCAACAGATGAATGATGCTGTGGTCCCAAGGGTAGAGTCTACATTTTCTGAACCCACTATCAACCGTAGAATAGTCGAATGTTTCCTTCAGTAAGGGAGAAAAGTCGTTTTTCTTCAAATTTACGTTTACACGTTCTATTCGCCAGTTGTGTTCCTTATATTTCCAGTTTTCTTTAAAGGTAAGAAAGACTGGGACGTCCGGTCGTCCCAGTCTTTCTTACCAATGGACGCGTCCATTGGGTTCACAAAATGTGTCGTTTGGAAGCAAAGCGAAAATGATAAGCCAAATGGGAAGCTTGATCGTCTATATAAATTATAATTGGACGAGCGAAGTCATTTCTCTCCAACCAAGAATCAAATATATTGGGAAAGTATTCAATAAATGTTACACCAGCCATCCACCCATTTTCAGATTCAACCACCACCCCAACTGGCATGCTAACCAGAATAATTTGATGCCATCTTTCATACTAGCTATAAGAACATTCAAACTCCCTTTGCCATCGTTATTTACAGTGAGGTATACTTACTTTTATATCCCTTTGGAGTTAATACTTTTTTACGTTCAGGATTGAGAAAGGTGTTCTCATCGCTTTTAAATATACTTCTCGGATCCTTCAAAGCGTCGAAGAAATCGTGTTTTTTCTTCCAGGTAATTATCAGTATCTCGAAAACAATATTCCATCTGAAGCTTTGTCATAGATGCCCTGCTTAACGATAAATGTTCAGCAATTCTTTGAGCTAGGCTCGAATTTTACCTCTTTGTTCCTGGTCGATCATTTAAAAAAGGGGTTTCCCTTTTCAGGTTCAGAATTATCTTCTGGACACTATCTTGGAGTTGCTGTCTAGTGAAAAACCCAATCTTTCTAATTTTCTCAGCCCAAAGAAAAAGTTAAGCCTTCTCTTTTTTTGTAAACATTACAGTATTAGCCCTAGGTTTTTCTTAGATAGCTGACTTACCACTTTCTCTAAACATCAGGGGAATACAAGGAACTTATTGCACCTGTGGCTAGTGGCACACTATTTTGACAGCATTCATTGCTGCTAGCATTTGACACTCCTCAAATTAATTCTTGGATCAGGAGCAGTCTTCTTTGGATTTCCTTTGGGGCTTCTTAAATTTTTCTTACGCCCAGTGTATCTTATTGGAGCCATATTGTAAGCCTGGAGACCAGATCCATACTTTAGACCTTCTCAACCTCAACAACACAATAGAATCACAAAAACGACAGCCGAGTCAGAAAAACACGGGTAAGTACGCGAATTTGTCATAAACTTCAAATTTGCATAAGTAGATCATGTCAATAACTGGACCTACAGGTTATCAATAATTAGAAAACGTTATTCCAGATATTGACACCTTCTTTGTACCAGTTATTGACACCCTCTGTCAAAGATTTCATCCAAATTTGAGTTATTGACAGTGTGTCAATAATTGGAGAAAGGTAGTTTTTCTGTTTCCTATTATTAACACCTTCAAAATGCCATTACTTCATTCAAAATGAGGGGCCTCAGTTCAAATCACAAGCAAGCGCTAAAGATTTTTATCTTCTAGTTTCTTCGTTCGTGGGTTGGATTCAGACTCCCTGACAGTCCCTTGGCCAACCCAGCCTTTAATTAATGTATTATTGGGTACACACATAGGGGAAAATCAGGCGGCTAGGGCATAATAGTACTGACCACACTACTTATTGTGCCGTATGGTCATAAATCAGATGCCTCTATAGTATCGCCGCTCTGGACCCCCTTGGCCTGTATCCAAACCAAAATAAAATAGCATTTATTTTGACTACTGGAACTTCTCTCATTCTGACACAGTTTTCAGACAGGGTATTTGTCCTCAACTCGCCTTTGTAGTCATTTTCAATTGCACATATTTCTTGATAAAAACGCTCTGCGCTGAGAGCATGAAGCTTTTCCGGTGGAAAGTCAAGCGTAAGAATTTCATTTAAAAACCTCTAGCTTCATTAGAATGCAGATTAGCCTGTAATTACCGTATTTATGGACCTTAGAGTTAGCCTAATTATCTTATTAAAATTTCGATATCGTATTGAAGGGTCCTAAGGATTTATAAAAAAAAAGAAGTGAAAATGAAACAAAAACAATAGAAAATAAATTAGAAATTGTTCTATAATCTATACTTCAGACGTCGAGTTTTTATGATGGAATAGAGTGAGGTTGGAGAATCAAAGGAATGTGACACCTTCAAGTTGAATAAATTGGTTTCCATATTAGGTTGCTATTTCTTTCGTGTCTCGCAGCCCATTTCTTCAGAAAGTTATGTGGACTTTCTTTTTATAGAATATTTTGCTCCTGAAATTAGAAGCTGTTCTCCTTATTGTTAATTAATGAAGTTTATTTTGAAAATTAATAAAAATGCTTATTTTGTATATGCGGCATTAAAAGTATTTATGTTAGGCCATCCCTTAGTAATTTCGGGTTTTTTATTAATAATTTATTTATTTATTTTTTTAATATATATATTTTTTTAAGTTATAGAATAAAATCAATGAAAAAGTAGCTTTTCGATTGTTATAATAGGATTTTATTACACAGTAGCCTTCAGAAGTTCTTCGTTTCCCGCTCTACATCGTACAAACCACCGCTGCACTTGTCGCTCACTAATGACGTTTGCGCTATATATATCTAAATATTTTAATAAGTTGAAGCAGCGGGTCTCCCCGAGGTCTAGTGGCCAATGCCTTAGATTCTCATGCGGGAAATGGATTCGAGCCCCGTCGGCAGCAGGCATTTTTCTCATTTCAGGGCCTCTTGAGAAAATTCCCTGCTACATCATTGATGTTGGCGCTAATGACAAATGTCGGTGCGCCGTTCAAGCAGCATTTGCTCCTTTATCGAATTCATAACATTGCGTAAGTGGTGTCTTCGGAGATCTATTTCAAGTGAAATTTTAGCGCAGAATACTTTTAGTGCACATGACTTATTCCCCCCCCCCCCCCCCCTCCCCATACTTAATGCATCGTTTCTCTTCTACCGATTGGTGTAGAGGAGTATTTAAGTTTTCTCAGTTTTATTTGGAACTCTAATCCCGATTGTTCTCATCTATTTACATAGCCATATTGCATATTATTTAGCCTATTTCATTCTGTGGTCAAACAGACCAAATACTTTGTTTGACTTAGAGTATTGAGTTTGCTTCATGTAAATTGCTTCAGTTGTTAACAGCATCAGGTACCACAGTACAGCCTACTCGACCTCCCTTACATGCTTCCGTGGAGAACGTTCCTTGGGTTATTGGGAGATGGTCGTATTGATGTAATTAGGAATCCACCAAGGTGGCGTGGTTTCTGATTCACTCCTGCTTATTTGAGGGATGTTAATATTGAATTCTTCATGATATTTCATCACTCTATTCTCGAAAGAGTTAGAAATCGTAACACAGTTTGGTATTTCATTCGATTTGCCAAAACAATTTTGATGGACAATGTGGTTTGGTAAGCCTTGATTAGAAGCAAAATATGTCAAGCAGGTTGGTGTTCTTAAGGATAGATGAGGCTCCCCACTTTCTGCGTACATACTCTCTCCACTTTCTATATACATATGTGGATACTGGCCAACATTTTTAAAGCTGAGCGACTAGCAGAGCTGTAAACAGGCGAGGCATAGTCCACGGATCTGACGAGTGTCCTGCAAATATTCATCAGTCTTCCGGTCCCATTGTGTGTTGGCAAGAACTTTCAGGAAGTTGATCGAATTTGTATTATCATCGTTTTGCATTTTTAAAATTAATGTAACTATCCTCTTTACTGAGTGCTTAGGCGTATGCACTCTGTGCCTAAGGTCCGTGGGTTCGATTCCCACCAGAGGCGAGGCTTTTTTTTTCGAAAAAAGAAAAGGCTATCACCCCTATCCTGCCTAGAAAAGGCCGGTAAACTACAGTTAACTCGTCCTAAAGTCGTAGGTAATAATAATTGGACGTTAAAATTTAAATAAGTAAATGTATGTAGAATAATTCTACATACAATTATTGTATGTTATCACAGTAATCCGTTTAAGGCTACACAAAATTTGAAGCTAAAAGTTTATACCAAATTTGCATTCCAAGTCTTGAAAATGTCACGAAAAAGTGTTGAAATTAGCTTATTCAAAAGTATGAGACACTGTGCTAGTGGGTCGCAAATTCGGTTCCCACTAGGGGTGGTGGCTTTCTTTCCCTAAAGAAATAGGCATCAGCCTCACCCTGAAAAATGGGGTAAAATTTAAATAAATAAATCATAAAGTTCTAGAAAAGCCTTAAAGGAATTCTGATGTCGCATTGCTTTGCCAATCTTTTTATGCCCTCATGGTTTTGCAAATTTTTTTTTAGCGAGCCCATCGCTAAGAAAAGTCAACCTGCTTCTGGCGAGACTTCATACTATAGTCCGCCCGCAAACAAAAGGACAAGAAGGGGCGTGGCTTTAGGCGAGCTAGGCATTTCCACACATGGGCTGGGTGCAGCGCTTGCGCACCGCCTTGTTCTTTCGTTTGCGGTAGAGCTATAGATCTCTATAGAATCCAGCGTACTAGCCACTAGACGACCCTCTTTTATTAATTGTATCCGGTCTGATTAAACATCGTAGGAATTGTACAATGCTAGTGGATGGAGCACGTTGGAATTCGGATTAAATGGAGCTTCGTATAAATGTAGTTATAACCTTTTAAGTAGAACCTTATATATATAGAACCTTAAGATATTTTGATATTTATTTATTAAGAGTATCGCAACTTTTGGCGATTTGCTCTTTATCAGTACATCAAGATATTACAAAATACTTTTTGCACATTGTGTATACAAGTCAGTCCATTTTATAGTATAGCTAGTACATTAGTGAGCTAATTAATAATAACAATAACATGTTTGATATAATATATTTCACAATAACAATACGGTAATATAATAGAAATTAAATAGTGTGAAAAAAAATTAAAATAAAAAAATAATAAGTAAAAAAAAAATAAAAAAAAGGGGGTAGAAGAGGTAAGATTATATTGGAGATAGGGCTTAATTTTTAAATGTATGTTAATTAACTTAATTCGCTTCCCGTTCGGGCTGTCTCCCAGGGAAGTGTAGACTCTTCAGAGGAGGAAGGCTATTACAAGCAAAATTTACCAATCAGTAATTTAAAAAAAAAAAAAAAATGTTTTAAAAATGTAAATAATTTTCTAAAGGCTATTTCGTTCATTATTTTAAATTAACTTTAGGAGGTAAATTGGAGATAGGGTTAGATTTTTGAATATAGGTTAATTATCTTTATGTGAGTTAGTATGGTGTTAATATGTGGACTATTTTCGGCAAGTAAGTCGTGAGGAATTGTTAGGTTGTCTCGTAATCTGGAGTCAGTAAGTATGTGTTTAACTGTTAATGTCTCGTTACAACATGCGCATACAGGTCTGTCTTGTCGTTCCATTAGATAGGAGTGCGTTAGTAAACTGTGTCCTAAGCGAAGTCTCGTACCTTATAGTTATTAAGCAAACATGGAATAGTTAAGATTCGGCTAAAAAGAAACCTCAATACAATTTTTGTAAAAAAATCTGTATTCGGGACGTTTCGGCTACTCTTTGGTAGCCTTCGTCAGCAATGAAAGTTCCGGGAGGTAGAGGAAGGCGACCAAAGAGTAGCCGAAACGTCCCGAATACAGATTTTTTACAAAAATCGTATTGAGGTATCTTTTTAGCCGAATCCCAACTATTCCATGTTTGCTTATCACCTCGACGGCTAACTATCTAATCTTCTTGACTCATAGTTATTGTAACCTATCGCTGTAGTCTTACATTGTACCTTTTTGTTGGAGCTTTCTGGGACCATACTAGCGTAGTCTTTTAGGAATTACTGCCGTGACATCCCTTTTAGTCATTTTTGAGAGAATCATGTTCCTTTCTGTCTCTCTACGTCTTATGTTGTATTATACATTGTTGTAAATTCCAAATAAATAAATAAATAAATAAAAAAAAACAAAAAAAAACGTCTTATGAAGACCGATCAGATGTTCTATTAAAGCAATGTAGTAAATATAAACTTTTACTGATATTATAAGCATATAGTTTTTTCCCCTTTTTGATGACGCCATGTTTGTGTTCATCCTTATTTGAAATCTCTACCCTTCAGCTGTACCCATGTAGGTTAAAATGATTCCAAGTCTTGAGGGGTTTCGGTTTCCTGCATCTTTTTTGTAACGATTCTTTAAATCACTCTAAGCATTGTAAGTGGAGCGGCTTAGATTTTTTTTTTTTTTTTTTTTTTTTTTTTATTTATTTATTTGGAATTTACAACAATGTATAAGATACATTTCTAGTAAATTATTGCTAGATTAAATTGACATGAATGTTCATGAGGTGGGAAGCTGCACAGTAGTAGTACCCACTAGACAGATTTTTTTTTTTTTTTTTTTTTTTTTTTTTTTTACAGATACTCTTTTTAGAGTTGATCTCTTGGCCACTTGCGTTTCAGTCGCCGAATGGGGTTGTGAGGAATGTGCTGGGAGGAGAAAGAGTTTATTAAGGAGTTAGGATGGCCGTGTAGGTTCGAATGGAATTTACGGTAGAGGGATTTGGCTAAAGGTTGGATAAAAGGGATATTAAGGTCATTATGGAGGGTCAAATTGGAGACGTAAAACGGAGCATCCGTTATTTTCCGGAGAACTTTAGACTGTAGGGATTGGATTTTGTAGGAGTTGGAAGGCTTTGTGGAACCCCAGAGTTGAATTCCGTAAGTACATATTGGTCTGAGAATGGTCAAGTAAATGAGACGTTTGTTTGTTAGTGAGAGATTAGATCGTTTGTCAAGTAGGTGCAGTAATAGTCTGTATCGTCGGCTGAGTTCTTGTCGCTTCTGGGTAATATGTGGCTTCCATGTTAGTCGTTTGTCAAGTATTAGTCCTAGATAGCGAATTTGGGATTTTTGCGGAATTAGAGAACTATGGAGGAACACTGGAGGGCAGGATGATCGCCTGAGGGTAAAGGTTGAGTGGCAGGATTTCAGGGGGTTAACTTTGATTCTCCATTTGGTGAGCCAGGGTTCGATCAGTCCAAGGTGTTCCTGAAGGAACTTGGATGTCAGGATTGGGTCATGACTGCAGGAGAACAGAGCTGTGTCATCGGCGAACATATGGAGGGATGTGCCGGGGTGAGTTGGGATATCAGCCGTATATGTGAGGTATAGGACAGGACTGAGGATTCCACCTTGAGGAACACCTGCAAGTTGGGGGAAAATGGGGGAGGATGAAGTGCCATAGGAAACTTGGAAGAAGTGGCATGCTGGATTTCTTATTTACTATGATTATTGAGATGACTGGCTATTTGGAGAGGTAGAAAATGTGTCATGAGAAAGGCAACTGGATGCATTAGTTATAATAACTGTTCCTAATCTCTGAGGTTCGTAAGTTAGTATCTTATGACAATAAGGGCAAATTATTTTGCTCACATGATTGGCTTGTATCAACTCTTTATTGATTATGGCCAGGTTTTCTCCATACACATTAACAATTGGTTTTGACTCTTGAACACAATCTATAAATCTTAAGTAGAACTCCATCTCGCAGAAGTGGCAAGTTATCATATTAGACATGATTAATTTTGTTATAAACCTGTTCTCGGCTTAGATTTAAGATTAGAAATTGACGGAGTAATAGATTAACTAATGATATATGATAACTGGCAGTACATTCTTTGCCTCCCAAGATTTTTATTTTCTAAGATTATTTAAAATAAATACAACCTTACTATTCTAGAAAAAATAATTAATTATCCACCAAATCTTAATAATTTCTGTATTTCCTATTATAATAAAAAATCCTGCTTCGTTAATCTCTAGCTATGTTAATAAACCATTCTGTCAACTTTCGAGACCTCAATAAGTCAACCTCTCCATATCTATGGGAACCACAAACCACATAAGAAGTATGTACAGCTCAGCTGTGGGTATCCGTTCCTTTCAGCATCTTCTGGCTGTGTGAATTCCACATTCTATAGGCTCCCATACACTTTAGGTTGTACAATAAGTCCACTCGCTATGCTCCAGGTTTTAAGGATGCATGAATATATATACAGAATTTAAAAACTAGAAGCACTAAAATTAAGTAAATTAGATGAAGATAGCTGTTATATATGACGATAACTTATTGCCACTCAATTGCTTGGTAGCCTTCTTCCGAATTCAATGCGTAAGGCTAGGGATAACTTTTAGATGACCTTATTATACATTGAACTTAGTCAAAAAATAATAACATTTACAGCAAAACATTAATGCATAAAAAGGCTAGACATTTACACTACTGCTCAAAAGCAAATGCTCCGGTCAGGAAATAGTTCGTTTATCCCAGTGTAGTCGCTATAAAAATTCTAATGTTTTTAAGATATTAAGCAACGTGGAATTCAACAACACCCGTTGTCGCCCGTATTAATTTATCAGAATGTAATAACTAGAGTCAACGGTCTTAGCCACATTGAATGCACCAGTTCCCGATGACCGACGAAGTTAAGCAACGTCGGGCGTCTCCAGGTATCTAAATATGTGGCCGACGACGTGCTGTTTCCATTATAAAAGGGTGGCAAGCTGTAGATAGTCTGCCGTTAATAGTCCATTCGGTACTTTACTCATTGATACGCTGTTAAACATATCAAAAAACAAGAAACCAATAACTAGCGGGTCGGGGGTCTCCTCATAGTCCAGTGACTTACGCCTAAAATTCTCACGAGGACTATGGTGGGTTTGACTCCCAACGGCGGCAGGAATTTTCTCATCTCATCGTTCGTTGAGTTGCTTCTTTCGGCCCAGAAGTCGATGCGCCGTAAAAAAAAAAACAAGTGATCTAGTGGCTTATGCCAAGGATTCTCATGCACTTTACCGATATGGTTCCTTTGGTTTATATTTTCGTGGGGAGGAGTATTAAATTAGGTACTTTTGATACATTATAAAATGTTGCTTGCAGCTATCCCGAAGCTGGTAGTTCGATGGTAGGTGGAAGTGTTCTAGTTGCGACACGGCGATATGTAATTAATTCTTAGCAACACTGGTCACGTGGGTGCTGGTTCATGACTCTCAGGACTTACTCAACCATTGGTAACAACTCCTGGTAACAAGTTACTTTCACTCCAGATAGTGTCGGCTTCCTGTAATGCTGGGCGGATCGGTGGACCATGAAACCTCACTGTTCGCAAATCTAGTTCAGGATTGAGTGTGGTGAAATTTATCAAGAGGTCTTGATGAACTATGTCGATGTGGTATTGAACGACTTACGGCCAGTCAGTCTGCCATATTCATTCTTAAAGACATGACTCGAATCGAAACGAAAAGGTCGATCAACAAAAAAGATCGGTGAGTTCAGGTCGATTCAAAAGTTCGCTCTTCTAGTCTCAGAAGGTCTATCTTCGATATTAATCGATCTTTGATATGGATCGATTACTTACAATGACCTACAAAATTAGTATTTAATTTTGATTCGAATCAATTCTCATTCGAGAATCGCCCATCACTACTACGAATCGACTTAAGTAAGTCGATTTGAATACTTGCTAACTTGAAAAAAATATTTGGAACTTAAGTAGAAAAATTTAAGACTATTTTTCATAAAATATAGTATATAATGTAACTATTGCTGTTACACCATACTAAAATATATGGGTATTATTACATACAGGGTGGCCCAGATAAGCGGGCCACAAGAGAAATAACAACTAAACGGTCTGAGATATCAACATTTTTCATAGGGACAATGTTGTTCTCGTCGAGATCTATAAAATGAAAATGAGAAAATAACACAATTCTAAGGGCTCAAATATATTTTCATTTACCTGTATTCCTCATCTGAAATTCCAAATAAAGGCACATGAATTAGTATTTTTGTTAAGTGAAGAGTAATTCAGCATAGGAGAATGTGTTCTGCACTCAACAAAACGATTCCCATTAGTGTAATCTATAAAATAAAATACATAAAAATTGGAGCTTTAGGCATAAGAGCTGCCAAAATTACAGATCAGGAATAACGAATGAATTTGTTTTTGCAATAAATACAATTTTTAACGCTGAGCAGATTTTCCTAAGCTGAATTAGCCCTTCCTTAAATAAAATACTATTTAAATAAATTCAAGTGCCTTTTTTTAGAATTTAAGATGAGGAATTCATGTAAATGAAAACGTATCATTACAGAGAACAACTTGACGCCTCGAAAACCCGTTTGCACGGTTCTTCCTGGTTTTGTAAGTACTTTTAAAAGCTATAATGCAAAATAGGGGTAAAGAGGAAACCCTTCCCTTCAAAGGCCTATTTTCTCATTTCCGAGGGCAGCATTTTATAGATCTCGACGAGAACTACAACTTTGCCCATATGGAAAATATTGATATCTCAAACCGTTTAGTAGTTATTTCTCTTTTGGCTTGCTTATCTGGGCCAACCTGTATATAAGTTCATCAAATTAGAAAAAAATAGAATAAAATAATAATGATTGAGAAAAATGATTATACAAATTAAGAGTTGGAAACCTTATTTTTATTAGGTAGCGTTAGAAGCGAAACGTAAATTCCTTCTTCAGGTAAATAACATAAATAAAATTCAGTAGCAGGAGGTGAGATTAAGTATTTGGATATTTGAAATAACAAAAACACTTGTTTTCTAGGTAGATCGATTATTTAAAAGGTCAGCCCTTGGAGATCGATTGAAAAAAATCGATATATCGATATAAAAACCGATAGCCTACCTCTTGCCTGGACGAGCTAAGTTATTGTTTTTTCCACCTCTCTTAGCAAAATATTATCTCAACTTGAGTTAAAACCGATGACATACTTATATTTATGTGGTAAATACGTTGTAATTGTCGACAATTTAATGCTGAAAGATTGATTTAAATATCAGGTTGTGCCCAGTTGACAAGGCCCTTTTTTCCGGAGCAATTAAGAGACCAATCATGCGAGCTAAATAGACCAATCATTATATCTAATAGGATGAGCCAATTTTCCTTCGACCGTTATAATTTCTATCTTTTCTTAGTGTTTAATTTCTCCGTGTTGTAATACATAATAAATCTTTATCCAAAATATGTAAACCTGGAATGATTGCTAAATCATATGCTATAAACTACTGAAAGCGTTTAAATACTGTATTAATACAAATTAATAAAGTTTAAAAAAAAAAAGAAAGAAAAGGCATCAGCCCTATCCTGGCTAGAAAAGGGTGGTAACCTTTAGATAGCCCTTCTTAAAATTCTTAGCTAATAATAATGGACGTTAACATTTAAATAAATAAATAATACAAATTATATATATGAGGAGCTTAGTATCAAAGTTGGACAACTCCATTTTTTTCAGTTTAGTGATTTTTGTCAATTCTCAAGTGAATTTTTATGCTGCATTCGATTTTACAACTGTTTTTCATTAAAAAATGACAGAAAATAGATAAAATAGCGTTTATTTCAACCGTTCAGAATCAAAATATGGACAATTCCAACATAGTTTGGTTTCAAAAAATGACGACTCCATAAGTAGCCAATGAGAAGCTTGCATTCATGCAATCTGCTCCCAACATGCATTGCAAATCCATCATGGCTGAATTTTTATAGTTACTTGTAATAAGTGCATTTGACGATAATTCTTATTAATAACTAGCTGTTATCCGGCACACCGTGGTTCCGAATGCCGGATTTTGGGACAAAACCTTTAGGTACTTGAATCTTTCTGATTTTGGTATGATTTTTGAAGAATTTCTTTTGTGCCGAGTTGAATGAGACCACTACCAATTCTATAGAATAATTATTTTATTAATAAAGGGGCTTTATATAACAACTGTGAAAAACAGCCGGTATTTAATTTAAAATATTCATACTTTACTTAAGTGGTAGAGCTATGTATCCTTCCAAATATATTTTCAAGACCTCAGGTGAATCAATTAACAGCTACTGTGGTACTAGTAACTGTTCTCGACATATTCCTCTTTATTTAAATTTTCGCGTATAACAAATAAATATTGACAGTTTCACACAAGATATTAAATAGATCTCATCGTTAATGTTCAGTTATTTGCTATTAAAAACTTTTCAACAACTCTGCAGAAAATAATAATGGTTAACTCGTTTTTCATAAAATTCATTTCAGTTTTGTCAAACTGTATTTAAATAACATTTTTCATGTAATTTTTAACTATATAATTTTGATTCAATACATTAGACATGATTACATTATATTAAAAAACCCTCGAGCATACCAAATTCATATTTGTTTGGTTTCAAAAGAGGATAGGTTCAATTTTCAAATGGCTCCCTTTGGTTTCAAAAACAGACAATTCCATGACTTGGTTTCAAACATGGACAACTCCACTATTTAAAGTGTAATTACGGCCTTAATACTTATATAATTTTGTGGTGCCTTTGAAATAATGTTTCTGAGGCCTATAAGAATAACATATAAAAAAATCACCATGATACTGACATCAATATAGTAGATATGTTTTTTTGCCTCTCCCGTAAAAAAAGCAAAAATGGAGTTGTCCAACTTTGATACTAAGCTCCTCATATGTAAATATATCCCGAATTTAAATGACAAAACTTCAGGACCGGACCGTTCTAGTGTAACATGCATAATATGCTATGCAAAAAAAGGTAATAAAGCTCAGAAAGCTGCACAAGATAATAAATATGTTATTAAAAATTTGATTAACTTTCTGAAATAAATCAAAATATATAAAAAAATGCGTAAATGTACTGCTAATGACCGTACTGGTAGAGGTAGAGTAATTTAATAAGATTTATTAACAGAATAAGTAATAAAGTCTGTACTTTTTAAATATGTTACGGGTAGCGATAATTATCTTTCCACGTTCTTCATAACGTCTTTCCACGTTCTTCATAACGTCTTTCCACGTTCTTCATAACGTCTTGCCACGTTCTTCATAACGTCTTTCCACGTTCTTCATAACGTCTTTCCACGTTCTTCATAACGTCTTTCCACGAGATATTCTTAATGCATGTTGATACGTTTACACTTATAGTTGATCTTTACATTTTATCGTTTGTTTACGTTTTTGGTTTCTTATATTATTCCCATACCAGTCACAGTCTGTTACTCAACAAAGCCATATTTCATGTCACCCATATTGATTTCTTGAAACAATTCGGCATTTCTCATTAGTAGCCTTCCCTCTTCCCCGCAGGGGTTCTGATGCAATTGAATGTTTTACTATCTTCTTTTCGTGGAAACTATATGTACACAAATCATATAAAGTCGACTGTATTCCTTGGTAGCCTTGGCATCGGGCATCCCCTAGGGTCCTGTTGACTGCGGCCACCTATACTGAGTACCCTTTTAGAATTTGTTAAGGAGGGTGAAGAACTCGTTTTTGGTCCTATGACAACCAGCAATTTCTGGTAGAAGCTCTCTGGGGCCCAGGCGCGATAGCTGAGGCGGAGTTGATTCAAGAAACGACCGAGGCGGAATCCGAGTGCTGGTGGTAAAAGCACGAACGAAGAAAGTTTGAATACTTCATCACTGGTGGTGAATAAGATATCAACGTTGATGCAAATGCCGACGAGATTAACTGGCGTTGCGTCAAACTACAAGCCCCATCCAAGTATATGTACGGCGACTTCACGATGAAACACTCCAAGAGTCATAACGATTTTGTTAGGTGTTTAATTGATTAAGAATCAATGGTCGGTATTTTGCGATTAAGTACGATGAAATCGTTAACTGCCTGGATGAAAACGCCAAGAAATGGCTGGCGACTAACATAAGAACTCACGTTCAAGAGTTCAGAACTTGCTGACCTGATCCCTTTGGCGAGAGCTGGCATCTTCGCGCCAGTTGGAAAGTAGAAATCGAATCGTCAGAGTAACAGAGGGGAGATACCGCATGGACAGGCTGCCCCCAGGGGAGCGGTCTTCCACCTCTGGTGTGGTGCCTGATACATTGCTGACGACGGTGAACTTTCAGGGTTTTTTTTGTTCTTTTTTTAGCGCTGGTATATGTTGACGACCTGATAATTACCGCAGAGTGCAAGATACAACCAACGTTGTGTGATCTACTAGATGCAGCATTAAAGTCAGTGGACGAGTGGTGTCATGGCAAGCTCCTTAGAATCAACCCATAGATTCGTTTTTTATGAAGAAGCGGAAGCTGGAGAGATATGGTACACATTTATTTTACATTTTTTTCTAATATATTAATATACCAATTATTTTGCTGGCTCGATATTTTTTATCATGCACACCTGTAGAACCACTACTCAGTGCGACTATGTACCCAATTTGTATGAACACCAATTCTGCTTTAGAGGAAAAATTCAATTGGCATCACGGACTTGGAAAACAATTTCGAGTTGGAGGGATTAGGTCTCCTTACTGAACATTGCAGATGGCTTTGGCACCTCTATATATGGGACCTCCCTGGACTACATGGTGCCGATGATGTCTTGAGGACGATGAGACTCCGTAGCATTTTATATGCAGGTGATCAAAGCGTGCCAAGAGATATCTACATTTTCCGGCGGAGTTCCTTGACAATAAAAGGCGGATTCCTGAATTGGATCTCGATACTCTCATAGGGTTCAATGGTAGTACGGGTCTGGTGTTATAATAGCCCGGGATTTCGGGTGGCGTTTATCCTTATCAAGCTGGTAACACGTATTAATTATAATTATAATAATTTTCACGAGTAATTATTATTAGATTATGTATAATAACAAAATACTTTACTGCCTAAGCCCTTCAAATACCATCCATCGTGCGCCAGTTATCCCTCGGAATATATGATTAACCTGAATTCCTGGCTATGGATCACCCAGGAGAAAGCGAGATAAGAGAAATGCCTGTCATTAATCTACTTATGAGGTCTACTCATAGTTGTCATACGCCGAGATAAAATAATATCTCAGCCTCAGAAGAAGGGTTACTTACAGAGAGTACCGCCTTATCTCATTCTTTGATATTATACAAATATATACGCCTTCATCTTGGGTGGGCTCTTTTTAGCTTTGGAACAGCTATAGATGGAAATTTTTGGAACACAATTTTGGACTTTGGGAAAAAACTCGTTTGCCGCATATTTTTTCCCCGTTTTGACCGGATAATTCTTCAGCGATGAACCCAAAAAATAACGGTTATAGGGTTGTAGAGTATTGCATTCCCTTCAATAGTATATATTACTTTGCTATTTTATGTATTTTCCTTCAAATGTAAAAATAATTTCAGTGTTCATCGTGAAATCTTAAATTCAGCGACTAGTAGTCCAAGCAACTAATAGTTATAGACGGGAATGTTTGGAACACAATTTTTGACTTCATAACTTTGTTTCGGCTTGTTAGGAGGTCAACATATCAATTTAATCAGGTTCATTTGTTATAGAGTAGTCCTGTCGCTAGGATGCAGGGTTTCCGAGATATAAGTGGAAACCCGAAATATGGGACCTTCTAAACCCCCCTCCCCCCGGCACAAAGGCTAAGGGCGTGGGCTATTGATATGTTCACCTCCTAACTAGCCCAAAGTTACGAAATCAAATATTTGGTCCCAAAAATTTCCATCTGTAATTGTTCGTTGTCTGGACTAATATAGGAGTTTGTGGATTCTATTTGTTGTAATATGACCCTCTTTCAAGTCTTATGATTATAAATATTACCTCTTCTCTTAACTCTCAGTTCAGTAACAGAGTTCCTTCTGCCTGCGAGTGAATTTCTCTTTTTATAATGATTGTTTCCTGTGATTTAAGAGAGCTTATATGTGTTACCATGTGCAGGGCTTGTCTCTTCGAAAAATTAATAAATAAATCTCACGCGATACTAAAATATGTGCTCAAAAGGCATAGAGATTTAAAATCGCTGGAGGATAGACCACGGGCAGAAAGAATAGAAAATTGGTGTCACCTCAGGAGGTTTATCTCACCTCAAATCATTAAAGATAACCTAACAAATTCAAGCTCATTAACTACTGAAATACATAGGGATTATGGGATTCAAGTCCTAGTCAAAGACACTCCCAGGATCAAGACTTACCTTTCCCCTGCTAGTCCTCGATGAAGAATCCCAATATTCTATTGAGGGTTTTATCTCCCTTAATTTATTCTCCATCACTTCCCGCGACATTGCCGACCAACTCTTTTCTCTTATAACGTTTTCTATCGGGTTGAAGACTTCTTTTGCAGTTAATTGAGTGGTAGTGATTTCGGTTAGCTGATGTGGTTAATCTGCTGGCCTCTCAGCTATTTCAGTTTGCATTCTCTTGGCTGTTTACGGTCAATTATTCCCTAAGCAGAAATTGATTCGGAATAATCTTAGCGAATTAGACAATTAAAGAGAACTCAGAAGCTTGGAGTCGTTTCAAGATAGGAGTGGCGGTGGCCTTTAATCTTGCTAACAAGGTTCCAGATATCATTCAAACAACTTTAGCAGACCTCGAGTCACTTAGTGATTAAGAGCTTCGCTTTGACTAACTTACATTTGGATCGCCTAATAGGCGCTATCAACTAAGACTTTTCCTGCCCAAAGTGGGTTTTATGTCTTTATTCAAATAAATTAAAGTGAATATAGTTCTGCCTTGGTATCTTAATAAAACTAATTTTGTTTTTTTTGAAAATTCTTTTTATTTTTGCCGATGTTTTTTCTCTGCTTTTGGTAGGTAACCATATTATACTAATCCAAGAGCTGGTAACGCAATTTATGTGAAGTGTTTTAAGCATCTTGACATTTTGCTATAGTACATCTCTTGAGTAGATAGGAAGGTATATATGTGTTGGTTAGGGGAAAAATGCGAAACAATTCTGGCAAAAGATATAGTTTTATACGTAAGCCAACTATCTTTAATGTAAGATTAAGACAATTTTACAAAGGATAATAAATATGGCAGACCCTTTTAAGGGCAATAACATTTAAAAAAATTAACTAAAATTCTTTTTATTCTAATATTAAATGAGTATTTTAATCACGCTGCCATATAACCGGTACAGCTGTACATGAATCACCCGAGGAAGAACCAATGAGAGCGCAGACAACCACAACTGTGCAGATGATCGGTGCTCTCACTCACGCTTATCTTATAGTTACACGCAGTGTATTGCTTTCTATTATGGGCAATATTTATTTTAATGTATGCTGATAATTAAACTCCACAAAAAGTGTCACAATAATTTTCAATCATGTTTAAGACGCTGTTTAAATCACAGCATGAATAAAGCACATAATTTAATATTAAAAATAGTTGGGTACTATAAATCATTTTTACTGATGGCTGTTTTACAGACCTGATGCAGCCCTGAAGCTCTTGCCGAAACGTCAGCAAAAATAAAGCGTATTTTCTTACTAAATCTGTAGTTTTATTACGATACCGTGACCTAACCCTTAAGCAGGCCACACACTACTCAGGCAGGTCTGTCAGTTCAACCCTGGACGGTCGCCCGAACGTGTATATATTCAGGCCGCCTGAACGGTCTTAACTGACCGATCGGCCGGAACATGGACTGTTCGGGCCTGCCTGACCGTGTGTAGCCTGCTATAGGATGGCGAAGGTTCACCATCTCATTGGTCAACGATCTCTTCAATAAATTTCAAGTTTCATCGATTGACATCCCGATTTCAAAGCATTTATCCATTTCGTTAATTGTATTCTTTAATATTTCTAAAAGTATTGGCTTCGACCTAACTCTCCTAATGCAATAATCTTTGTCATGTTGGCTTAAAAAAATTTCTTCGAATCATGATTGCTCCTTACTACTGCAGTGCTGCAGTATCATACCGTGATTCTGCATAATCCTGCCTCCTGGTATAGTTTGAATATATTTAAGAATTTGCTCTCAAACATATTCATATTTTTTATGAACAATTACAATTTTCTGTAATCCATATTCCATTTTTGGATGAGCGATCGATATCGACTGGAATTCTGGAACTCCTCCATAACCCCAAGGTATCATGTAATGCCAATAGGTATGCCTATTGTTAATTTACTGGCTGGCCTAACCCTCTAGAATAAGTGACCCCAAGCCTAGAGTAGGGGTTGAATCAGTGGGTGTACTGCGGGCAATACACCACTAATGAGGCATTACTCGAAGATCTCTTGCCATACCACAAGGCATGACAGGAGGTAATAAACTGGCAGGCCTAACCCTCTAGATCAGAATGTACCGTTCCCACCTTGTTGAGACGTCATCTATAGGAGTACTATTGGCAAAAACCACTTCCGTGGCAGTACTCTAAGATCTCTTGCCATACCAAAAGACATGACAGGAGATGAGTAACTTGGCAGGCCTAATCCTCGAGATTAGAATGTGACGTTCTTATCTTGTTACTGAGACGTCATGTATGAGAGTACTGCCGGCAATAAACCACTAATGTGGCATTACTCAAAGATCTGCCATACCCCAAGGCATGACAGTTTACAAACTGGCAGGCCTAATCCTCTAGGATGTGACGTTCTTACCTTCTTACTGAGACTTCATCTATAGGAGTACTGCGGGCAAAACACCACTACTGTAGCAGTACTCGGAGATCTCCTGACAAACGACAAGGCATGACAGGCGTTTATTAACTGGCAAGCCTAATCCCCTAGAATGTGACGTTCTTACCTTGTTGCTGAGACGTCATCGAAATAAGTACTATTGGAAAAAGATCTCTTGACATACCACAAGGCATGACAGGACTGTATAAACTGGCAAGCCTAATCCTCTAGAATGTGACGTTTTTTACCTTGTTGCTGAGACGTCATCTATAGGAGTACTGCGGGCAAAACTTACTACTCTGGCAGTTCTCGAAGATCTCTTGACATACCACAAGGCAAGACTGGAGTTTACCAACTGGCAGGCCTAATCCTCTAGAATGTTACGTTCTAACCTTGTTGATGAGACCGCCTTTGATAAGAGTACTATTGGCAAAAGATCTCTTGACATACCACAAGGCATGACAGGACTGTATAAACTGGCAAGCCTAATCCTCTAGAATGTTACGTTCTTACCTTGTTGCTCAGACGCCAATTATAGGAGTACTGCGGACAAAACGCCACTACTGCAGTACTTGAATATCTCTTGACATACCACCAGGCATGACAGGACTGCATAAACTGGCAGGCCTAATCTTCTAGAATGTGACGTTCTTACTTTGTTGCTGAGATGTCATCTATTTGAGTACTATTGGCAAAAACCACTTCTGTGGCAGTACTCGTAGATCTCTTGACACACCACAAGACTTGACAGGAGGTGATGTACTAAGGCCTAATCCTCTAGAATGTGACGTCCTTACCTTGTTGCTGTGACGTCTATATGAGTACTGTGGCAGTCTCATGCCGTACCAGAACTTAAGAAAAGAGTTAATTTACTGCTGGGCATAACTTTTTTGGATTTAATTTGACTTATTGATTTTCCCGTTTTGTACTTATTTATTTTGAATATATTAAGAAAAATCTCTATTGCGTCGTTCACACTGAAGCGATGTACGATACACGATATATCATAAGCGATAAGGCGCGACGATGTATTTCTAGGAAGGTTCAAACAGGGGGCGATAAATCAGCGCAATCTGTGGGATAAAAATATGTTGGAACACAATTGTCTTTACTTCAGTTGGATGAGAAGGAAATACTGGCTGCATTCCTACAACCTTAGCAACGAGCAGTATAGGTAGGTTGTTGTATCTTGAAACCTTTCTCAAAATAAAGCGAAATTTAGGGAGTTCTATCGAATGAATCCTGAAAGCTTTTATTTTTCGAAACATTTAGTGTCATGAACCCATGAATGAAAAGATACGCACTTAAGGAAGGCTATTTCTCCGAATGAAAAACTTCTAAGCACTCACGAGCTTTCGCTTAATTAATGAAAGAAATCACAGGACAGCCTTCTCTTCTTCCTGACAAGTTCGTAGTTCCGAATATCGTACGAAACTAATCGCTGGAGAGACCGACAAGCGGCACTTCAAGAGATATGTCGCTTGCGATATGTTGTGCAATCGCGCTGCTGTGAACCTTTGTTATCGCCTCCCATTACATTTTAACGATTTTGTCTCTGAGTGTCGCGTATCGCATATCATTTACGATATGCCGCTCCAGAGTGGACGACGCCTATTGCATAACTTACGATAGATTTGTTCGACCCTTCAAAATCCCTTAGGTGGTCCATTCCTAAGTATATTTCTTATTCTTTTGGGGAAGTGTCCCAATCGTTTTCCTTTATTATCCTGTTTTATGGGATCAGAGGCAGCGTATTTTACGCCTTAGCTTTTATAGAGACACCATAAGCCACGGCTTTATTCGGAATTTTATGCGCTTCGAGTGTGGTCTTAGGTCCCTACGGGTTGAGTAAATCGCCGCATAAACTCCCATTTACATAATAACCTTCCTCTGATAGAATTGTAAATTATTTCTTGAGGATTATGGCTTTTGGTTCTTCCCCATCTATCGCCAGATCCTCCTGATGGAATGTTGTCCATGTGCATATATGGGAAAAGAGACGCCGTCGTAGGTGTGGACCACCCCTACTTGTGGTAGGACCATATGGTGCTAAAATATATGCGACGCTATGAAGAATTCTTGATTTTATTCGCGTCTGTTCTCAGCCTTATATGGAAGATCAACATGAATATTAACGGTCCACAATGATGTTTTCCAGAGAACAGCCCACGTCTTGCTAAACGTATTTTGAACTGCACTAAATTATAACTATGCCATATTTTTACATACTGGAAGTATAAAGTGACAAAGAATATGTTTATTTACCGTGAGTTGGTATTTGCCTTCCTTCTGGACAAGTGAGAGAAATTACTAATAATTAGAGCAGCATGCAACCTCCATTTATTTAACCCTTTGATGCATAATTTTTTTCTTTTCGCATAAAAGAAATCTGAGAGGTAAAAATGGGCCTGAGGATAACGAGAAAATACAGCAAAAAAATCATGGATTTTTTTTTGTTGAAAAATTTATGAAAAACTGAAAGATGGCCTGTAGGCATCATTATGCGTAGAGGGAGGAATGTTTTTGAAAATGAACATGTATAAGCAGTCACATTTATTGAAACATATAAAGAATTTATGAGTTAAAGTTAAAAAGAACTCTCTTTTCATCAAAATCACAAATGGTAATCCTTGAAACATGATTTGCCTTTAGTTAAACACAAATAAAGTTCACATTTATCACAGTAACCACAAGTTTGGTTCTTGCAGTTTTCCATCCTGCATCACATCTTCTGAGAAACATCAGGCAGTACATCCTCAAACAAATCATTCAAATATGAGAAGGGATTATTCAAATCATCGCCATTTACCTCTAAAACATTGGCTGAAAATACGCGAAGGTTCAGAAAGAATGTCGACATCTTCATCATCCTCACTATCATCTGGTGCTGTGATTATATGAAAAATCTGTTTCTCCTCTCGCAATTATCGATCAGATAATGGGATCCATCGCTCGGACCTTAGTACCAGATGCATGATGGTGCCCACAGGAGACAAATGATCTACCACAAAAATTGGCATAAAAAAATAAAACTTCAATAAAACAAACTTTCACTTCTTAAAATAGTACTAAGGAGTACGATTTTTTTAAGGCCAGAATGGACGTTTTTAATAGTATTGTAGCCTTACGAAGCGGGTCCCCTCGGGGTCCTGGTTTTGTCAACATTAACTTGTTTATTCCTTCTTGGGAACAAAGTACAATGGTCAAAATCTTCGTCCCTTTGACAATGGGTTCATGCTTACAGGAAACGAAATAAATTTGAAAAAAAAACTCGACAGAGTGCTCTGGGAGTGTAAAATATAATATGATGCCTGCAGGCATCACGATGCAACAAAGGGTTAAAAGGCTTACAGTAAACAGGAGCCAATTTTTATATCTGTATCCATGATAGCTTAATAGTAATTTCAATTATTATTTTAAGTAAATGTAAATTCATATATATATATATATATATATATATATATATATATATATATATATATATATATATATACCAATAAGCAATTACTTGAGTATATTTAGATTCCCAAATTAGTTTTATTAATTCTTGTTGCAGTTGTTTTTTTTTAATTTTTCATTTTATTTTAAGTTAGTTTTTCGTTTTAAGTTAGTTTTGCTAGACTGAGAACACTTCCTTTATCATGAGCTCATCGCTAAAATTGCGAAGCTCAAAATGAAATAAATAAATAAATTTATATCGTAAATGAATTTGTATACAATTGGAGAGCTCAATTATTTTATATTTAACAAACAAAATGACCTTTTATACAGGTATAATATTTAATATCACAAGTAATTCATTCCACCCTTTTTTTACAATAACAATAATAATCAGTGGCGGCTAAAGGGGTGAGCGTGGAGGGACTTAGCCCCCCCAGAATGAAAATTCACAATATTTTTCGATTGAGTTAGAAAAATTAATTGTTTAGTCAAATTTATAGTAATAAGTTCTAATTAATGTTTATAAAATATTATAAATATGTAATAGTTATAAACATTTGATTCTACACCCCAGGCACGGTCGTAAGCCCATGCTAAATTAGTCCCCCCCCAGAAATGTTTGTCTAGAGCCGCCTATGATAATTATTCTTTGAAATATTTCACGTTAAATTTAATTAAATTTTGGTCGTGTGTCTATACTTTTATTTTTGTTATTAATTTATTTATTTCATTTTTCACCTGCTTAATATTCATTACAGCAACACATCTCAACACTCAACTGATAATCTCTATAAAATCATTTTTTGACGAAGCCTGGGCCTCTTTAACGAATCACAACATTAATAATAACTAGTATTTATATTTGTTAATCAGTTTCTAATTTATATTTTTTATCACTAATTGCGTTAACAGTTAAATAATCTGGACAATGTATTTAACATTAAAAATAATGTTGCAAAAAAAAAAAAAAAAACAAAAAAAAAAACATTTTATAAATATGTGTTGGTGTAGCGGAAAAGCAGCAAAATTAGGAGTTTGTTTTATATTATTGTTATTATTTGTAGTAATTACCTTTTTTTATAAAATGTGAGAACATTTTCATTTGACTTTTATAAGTTCCAAATTTAATATAGATTACTAAAATTAATATGTCTATCAATCTCTAATGCTCATAAACATCTTGAATCATTTGGTTGTTGATTATTACAGTAGAACCTCTCATATCCGACCATGACGGGACCGGGCCATGGTCGGAACGGCCAAATGGTCGGATATCGGGAGGAGGAAAATAATCGTCATATGCCATGTCGCAAAATCCATTTCTTTAGCCAACCTTCGCTAGAGTTAAACTTTTTAAGATCACCTCTCAACTTTTCATACAATTTTATGGATTTTTCATTAACGATAGGGCCTGACAATGGTGTTCCCTTGCTCCCTTTCCAGAGAAAACCTAACCCACAACGCTTCATCGACAAGTTCAAGTTTTTTTTTTGTTTTTTTTTTCTACATTTTTCTACTTTTTATCGCATTATCTGTCTCAACTTTTGTTGACTACGCTTCCAGATCTTTACAGTTTTTTCCCCCAGTCTTTTACCGTAGTCACTCCTACACCCAACTCAGAAGCTAGCTTAATAACTAGACTCACCATGGTCCAATCGTTGTAACACATCGTTTTTGTTGCACGGAATCACAAAGACGTTTACGTTTTTGGGTTTCCATTGTCACTTAACCTGTCAAATTAAAGCAACGCAAATTCTGTGATCGAAAATAAATATGTAATGGTGAAAAACACAAACAGTATTAACGTTAACAAATATAGAACAGTATAATACAATATTATAGTTAGAACACATTCCACATTAACAATCACGACAGAACTGACAGTTTGTTATAGGAAAACAAAGCATAGCAAGTCTGGCTCGCCAACGGAATCAGACGGCAGACGGTCGGGCACTAGGTCGGATATGGGAAGGTCGGATATGAGAGTTTCTTCTGTAGTTGTAGGTTATTATTTAGTGGGTCGCTTGTAAGTCATCGATTATGAACTAAAGAATACATGCAACTTCTGTAAGTTAAATATATTGGATACCCGATTTATATCTAGAGGTATTCATTTTCTCATATTTCAAATGTGTCTCGAGTACACTGAATTGACCTAAATAAAAAAACACTCTTTCTGGAATATTTATACACTTAAGGATAAAAACCTCTGGGTGTTTCCTTCATCTCGGGAGAACGTTTATAGCAAATTTAAAATTAGGAAGATTTTTTTTTTTTTTTTTTTTTTTTTTTTTTTTTTTTTTTTTTTTTTTTTTTGGCGTTTTCTGTCAAAATTTATGTTTGTCAAAGATTGGGCGCTATGTATTTATTTTGTGTTTTTATTCTAGTAATAACAAATTTGATGAATTTATTGTATTCTGTAGGCGTGATGTAGTTTGTCGAGAACTAGTTTTATTAAGTGTCTCAACTGATAAACTTGTTTCCTGAATGTATTCTTCTATTTTGTTGTATAAAATTAAGATATTTAGTTAGTCAGGAAATGTATATGTGTCTGTGTGTGTGTGTATATATATATATATTACTAAGATTTTTTTTTTTTTTTTTTTTTTTTTATATAGCTAATAAAATGTAGAACAACTTTGTCTAGTCAGACTTTTTTTTTGTTTCCTTTCTTACGTTTAAAAATGTTAAATTCACGAAGTTTTACAATTTAACATAAAATAACAGATCATTGTTCATCTAATTTAACTGATATGTTAGGATTAAATATTCAAATCCTGACTAGACTTGGAAAAAATCAGACTGAAACGTAAATTTATCCTTATTCAACCATGGGATTAATTGAAATAATATTAAGTATAGATAATAATTTCTATATGAACTATTTTATAAATTATTATAAGTAAATTACGTAGGCTACTTATATAAGGATTGTAAAACATTGTGAATTTAACCTGTTTACACGTTTGTCTTAAATTTTATCGGCTTTTATTTAAAAAAAAAAAAAAAAGCAAACAAACAAAAAAACGTAGAAATCGTTTAGGATTTTGAGGCTATAGCCTTTTTTAAAAAAATCGATATTTCCTTTGGTCCCTCTGCGTGGCATTTCGGTGACTATCCAGGTGTGATAGCCTCAGAGCAGGACGGTGTTGGTACTAAGGAACTTCTACAGGCAGAGGAGGGCCACGTCCAGAAAAAAAATAATATAATGGCCGTTATCAGTCAGCTGATTATAATCGAAAGTTTCGTGTTTGAATCGATTCCAGAAAAAGCATTGGACTTGTGGATAGCCTATCCTTTTGCGGAAAAGGACTACCTTTTCTATGTTTGACCTCCGGAATAAAGACCGCTCACGAACTACACCAATTCAGACTTGTTTACCTTTGTGCTAATGTAAAGTATTACTTTTTTTACTTGATGTATTCTTTGGCCTGCGTCTACTTTTATCTCGCCTTGTTCAGTCTGTAGTTTCTCTTTTCTTATTGCAAGTTCAGCTTTAAACGTTTAGTACTTCCAGTCACCTCATGGCATACATTTTTGAAGGTTTGGATTTATAAGTGTCCTGGTAAATATTCTAGAATATTAAAATAGCTTAAATATGATAGTATTATTTATCACCCGAATATACCCTGCCGTGACAGACCTGACACGAAAAAATGATTCTGAATTGGTAAATAAAAGCTCTTGTTAGTTTTCCATTAACAATTCATAGTTTAAAAAGATAGTTAGATGTCGGGAGGTCGTTTTGTTAATGACCATAATAAGATTGACCCCATGAGTCGACTTTTAGGTCGATAATTACAACTATTGTTTTTGTTATTTAAGGGGTAATACTACATTCTAACTTTTTTTTCTTTTGTATGGCCTTAATTGCTTATAAATAAAAAAAAAGTGTTTATCTGGCAGAAGAGCTTGTAGATGAGCTAAAAATTCGATTTTTCAACTTAATTCCCTTTTTAATATTTAAAAATTAAAAAGAAAAATGAATGAACTTCTCGGTACATTAAAGATGTCCTCATAACCATGCTTTTAAAACGAGCGATCCGCTAGCCCTGTCAATTTTCACCCGATAAACTTGTAATTTTAACTGCATCTTCTTTATGATATATATATATATATATATATATATATATATATATATATATATATATATATATATTTAACGGTGCATCGACAAATCTGGGCAATTAGCGCCGTTTACATGTTCAAAGTAGGTTCGGGATTTTTCTACTAATTGAATTATTTCGATTTTTTTTTTATAGTAAATGAAGAATTGTTCTTCATTTTCGGAAAATATATTTCTTAAAAATTCTAGGTTTTATGAAGAAATTTAGTGTCAAACGGCTCAACCACCACCGACGGGCATTGGATAAAAAAAAAAAAAAAGAAAAAAAAAAGTAATTTACAATTTGAAAAGCCGCACACCTGCAGGACCTTGGTGGTATATGCCGGGAAATAAGAGGATTTATATTAAGTATGTAACGTGTTTATACATATATATATATATATATGTGTGTGTGTGTGTGTATACAAACACATAACACATACTGCTTGCTCTACAAAGGCGAGGCCCCCCCCCCACCAAAGTTTACATATTAAAAACATGTTTAATCTCATTTTTGGTATCTACGTAGTGCGTAGGATCGCTGAAGATTATAGATTTTTTTATTTTTATAAATTCGTTCATGCTTGCCATCTCATTGGCTATGTCATACGGTAACTGCAGCAAATATTTCCTGAAAGAGGAAATAAATCAATTATTTTATAAATACAATCTAACTAATTAAACCTAAAGTTGCCGAAACATCTTGTTTCTACCAATTTTTATAATTTTTTTATTTTTATAAATTCGATCATGCTTGCCATCTCATTGGCTATGTCATGCGGTAACTGCAGCAAATATTTCCTGAAAGAGGAAATAAATCAATTATTTTATAAATACAATCTAACTAATTAAACCTGAAGTTGCCGAAACATCTTGTTTCTACCAATATCCCTTAGGCTTAAAGCTGCCTTTGTGTATTTATATCAAGAAAAACGTATCCATAAACGTTTCAGATGGATTTTGGGTCAATAGTATATTTCTTTTGAAATGCCCCATTTATCTACATTTCTATCAATTGGTAGTCCAGTAGATTCAAATGATCTATATAATTTCTATTCTGAAAATTCTTGTCGGAACAATGGCTTACTACTCCCTTCTGGAAATTCAGCAATTGAAGACAAGATAATGGTTGCGATCATTGGGCATGGACCGTAGACTGTTATTATATGCAAATATCAGTATTTATGGGTTCCAATTAAATAGTCTCTAGAGGCCAGGGCCCGGCCGTAATGGTGGGGGACAATAGAATTGCTTGCTAGAGCTCCGATTAGCTAACGGAATGTGGAGTTCCCCTTCCTTGCTTTTCCTTAGTCCAACATTACTATAGCAGGGCGTTTAGGGATATAGTAAAGTTCAAAATCGCATGCGCGAAATATTGAGGGTAATATTGCTGACGGTAACGCCAATCGCATTACCCTTTCAATGAACAATGCGCTACGTTAATGTTAATATCAGCCTTAAAAAAATATATTTCTTGCCTTTCAGTTACAGCTAGCTGCTACATGCTACCTAAATGTGAGATAGGAAAACAACTATTAACGTCAAATATTTCATAAGGGTCCCCACAAAAACAGCACAGAAATGTTAAACAAAACTAGATCAGCCCCAGAATCTAAGAGTCCCCACATTTGGCACTTTTTCGATACTTTATTTAAGGCATTAAAGGCAATTCTAAAGGGATGAGAGTAGTGTCAATTCGCGACATGCCGTGTCGTCCACAATCCAAGAGATACTGTTTGCCATGATAGGGGCGATATTAACAAGACTAATAAGAAAACTGTAACTAGTATTACCAACTCTGCCTTTACTGAAAGAATTTTAAAAAAAATCCGACTCGCAGGAACTGCATCATCTTAGCACTGTTCCGTTCTTATCTCTAGACTCATTTAAAATGATTAAAATAGAAGCTGTTATTATTTTGGGTCCAAATTTCTAGAAAGCATGAAGATTAGATAGTTAGCCGTCGAGGGGATAAGTAAAGATGGAATGGTTGGGATTCGGCTAAAGAAACCTCAATACGATTTTTGTTAAAAAATCTATATTTAGGACGTTTTGGCTACTCATTGTTAGCCTTCGTCAGCAATGAAAGTGCCGGGAGGCAGAGGAGGATCAAAGTTGACAGTTCCATCTTTACTTTCAAGAAAGGTCTTATTTACGATCTTACCTGGATGGGTCCCCGCCCTAGGAAGGACCCCGCTAAGCATTTGAAAAGCTATATCTTGGAAATCCATATCTCTAAGATTAAATTGTTTTTCTTATTTTTCTTAACCTGATTTATTATCAAATACATTATCCAACTATAAGCAGGTAAAAAATAACAAGGAATAAAAACAGACAAAAAGAACAGTTCGAATAAGCGAAATCAATTACTTTAAAGTTTTAAGCACTTAATTCTCCGATTGACATCGTCTAATCAAAACTTTCATCAGAACCTTTTCTGTTGAGCATTTAGTAAGCTTTCTAATCGTATTCTTCCGTTTACCAAGATTCTCAACCTTTTTCGAGATATTAAGGAAAGTATACAAAGTTACCAAAACTTTTTATGTCTGTTAATAAAATATTTTATTCTAACCCTTCCTTAACTCCAAACGTAACACAAATTTCAACATATTAGTTTTAATGAAAGTAGAACATGCAGAAAATGTTTCAACTGAATCTCATGATTCTAAGTACCCAAACCAAAAACGGTATTCAAAAACTATTTTTCCAATTTTCTCGAAAACGGTTAAAGCTATCGCCTTGCAAATGGTTTCATTCGTTTTTCTAGCCCAAGAAGCCTATAAAACGGGTGCTTACAAGCTTATGAACTCAAAAACGTAAGCGTTACGATTTTTTTGCGCGAATTTCGTCCCAAACGCCATCTTCCAGTGGACGGATTTTGCTGGTTAACGAACTTGACCTTTCAAATTGGACGACGGATTTTTGTACCAAATTTCATCAAAATCGGACGTTTCGTCTTCTACCTAGAGAGCGAACAGACATATATATATATATATATATATATATATATATATATATATACACACAAATTTGAACCACCATCATTTTCGGTCTCTAGGGGTTCTGAAACGCAAAATTTTCTAGACGGCACTTCTGGATTGCGTCATGAGATCAACCTTATAAGCGGGGTTCCTCCCTATGGGGGAGGGAGGGACCGCGCTATATAGTGTGTTATAGTTCTCATCTATTTGGCTATTAGTTGGCAATATGACAATAACGAGTGTTTCTTGTGGGAAGTGTAATGTATATTTTACAAATGAAGGGGAAAGAACAAGAAATGTCCATTTTTATCGAATTTCTAATTATAAGCTCATTATACAGTTTGATAGAGGTACTAAATAACTGAGACACAATCACATTGAAAAGTCTACACAAATCTGAGTTACACACGATGAAAGATTTGGCATACTGGGAAAAAACAAGGAATGTCCAAGCAGAAAGAGGAAAAAACTGGGACTGTCCATATTTATCATGTTTACGTTTAATGTGCATCAACTTTCTAATGGGAATTCAGTGTTCTTTACCTATCCAGAATTCATAGGAAGAAAACGCACTGATGAGGTTTATTCCTTTCTTTTTAAATTCATTTTCGTTTATTTTTAAGTACTTACATATTTTCTGTGATTCAGCAGGAGGGTGTGACTCCATCAACGTTACTTTCCCTATTAGAGGCCATTCATATCTTGATAGTGATAAAAATATGGTCCTAGTAAACCAAAAAGCAAGAATGGAGTTGCCAGAAGATTGGGAAGAAAACCTAAGAGGGACCAGAAGAAAACCAAAGCCATTCATTGTAGTCAAGGTAAAACAAAAATATATTCTCCAATGGACTAATTTCTTTTAAGAACAATATGTTAGAAAATGTCCGTTCCCGATACAAAAAGTGAGAGCGATAAAAGTTTTAAAAACTTAAGCCAGCTCACATCTTCCACCGGGATATATTCTATGGAAATTGGAACAATGACTGTATTTCTGCCAAACGATGAGCACCAAAGAAAGGAAAACAGAAGCTAAGGCCGGGTGAGTTTGAGCTGCCTTCTAGAGCGTACAAGAAACGGCTGAAACTGTCAAAGGCTAAATATGATGATGTACTACTTTTAAAAAAAAAATTGTCATCCAGACAACCATCATTTCTATACATTGCCCCATAAATTGTAGAAGTAAATAGGAGATTCAAATCTGCAAAATGCTGGACATTCCTTGTTCTTTTCTCCTAATAATATTACTTTTGTGGCAAAAATGTCATTAAAAGCTCTATTTTGAGTTATTTATTGTCGATTTTTTTTTTACATGCACAATAGGACTTATACTTTCTGATTTCTATATATAAATAAAATAAAATAGGTTGCTGTACATATTTTGGTAATTTTAAATACAAAAATAGCTTTTTCTCGAAAAGTAGATTTTGTTGACATTCCTTGTTCTTTCCCCTTACCCTTCAAATGTGCTTGACATTTACGATACATTAACCAGAAATCCCCAAAACACAGTTATCCAAAAGAAAACCCAATAGTTTTGAAAATAGACAGATTTTTGAATAGCTCTGCTACAAGTTCAGATAGAACGCTCATTTCTGTTCATTTAACTACAAATGATCCCAAAAACCCCTTAACATAGTCAAGCAATGGTTGGGATTCGGCTTGTAGAAAAAAACCTGATCTTCAGGCAGAAATCTGTATTGGACGTTTCGGCTGCACTTTGGCAGCCTTCCTCAGCTAAAGATAAAAAAAAAAAAAAAAAAAAAAAATCAGTCCCGTAACAGGCCACGAGGGCCCTAAGGGGCAGATACTATAGAGGTATCTGATTCATGACCATACGGCACACTAGGGAGATAGTGTGGTCGGTACTATGCTCCGGCCGCCTGATTTTCCCCTTGGCTGCTTCGACTGCTAGAGTCATTAGCACCAACCAAGGTACCCATTATTAAATTAATTAATGGCTGGGTTGGCCTAGGGACGGTCAGGGAGGCCGAATTCAACCCATGAACGAAGACACTAGAAGAAAAAATCTTTAGTGCTTGCTCGGGATTTGAACTCAGGCCTCCAGCTTATTAGTCCAGTGCTCTACCACTGAGCTAACCTCGCCCCCCAGCTAAAGATAAACACATTACAAATTAGAATAATCAGCCTGTAATGAGTGTTTTTTTAAATATCAAATGCACAAACTGATTGCATTTATAAACATTTATAATGTTTTATAATAAATCCTTTTTATGTTATTATGTGTACTCATTTTATGTTCTTATATTACTCATTCTATATTTTCGTTAAATGTTTTTAATTTGATTCTTTTTATCTTATGTAGAATTATATATTGGCTATTGATTTTGTGTTTACGGCTTGTAAATCGATTATTATTACTGCCTCGTCGACAATATGGCTGTTGTATAGTACGGTTGTTTATTACAGCCTACTCTAGGAGACTATTACCACATGCAAATATCACTATTTATTGTTTTCAATTAAATTGCAGAGAGCCATTATGCCCGCGGAATTGCAGTTCTTGCTGGGGGACAATAGAATTTCAATGGGACAGGAATTAGCATAGCCAAGATCCGGGTGTAGCAATGGCGGAGGGCTGGCAAGTCTTCATGATGGTGGTGTAATGCTTGAGGTGGGATTAGGGTTAGTTTTCGTTGTTTTTTTTTTTTTTCGTGTCTATGTGAAACTCTAAAAACCTACATTTCCCTAGGAAAACGTTTAGATCTTACTAGAACCACATCGGATTAGTAGATGATGCATAATTAAGCATTTTCTTTAGTAAGGTACTTAGTTATTATCAAATTTACATTAGTTCAGTCATCACATTTACGTCCTTACACGTACCTTGGGCCTACCTCCTTACCATGGAGATTCGTCATGCTCTTGTGACAAATGGGCGTTACACACTTCATGTTAATGGACACCAGCTCCAAGTACCTTTTCTCTCCGAAAGTTAACATGAGTAATATGGAGTAGAAAACCAAGCAACTCACAAGCAAGGAGCCGTGGAGTAGCCAGCCAGCTTGCCAAATCAATCATCAACCAACCCTACTTCCATCAATGTCTCAGCAACATCATCACCCATTCACAAGAAGCAGTTTTTTACTATTATTCTTAAAGTAAGAGCTTCATGTTAATTATATTTATATTATCTATTACTGTCGCATTTGTGACCCCTCACATTCTCCACACACACCCCTGAGCTACAACCTGGAGATGTACCATATCCCATGAAAAGGGATGGTATTCTATAAATTATACATGGTTCTCCGTGCCTTAATGTTTTTCCTTTTAATTAACTTAAATTAAAACGAAATAAGTATACTGGTCATTCAGTAGCTATTTTATTATTTCATTTATTTATTTATTTTTTTTTTTTTGCGGCACATCGACATAATTCTTGGCCGTCATTCAGTAGCATAATCAAAATAATTTCTGTATATTCAATCCATATTTATTTATAAGTACTATTTATATCTTAATTTATTTAAATTTTAACGTCCATTATTAACTGCGAATTTTAGGACGGGTTATCTATAGGTTACCAGCACCCTTTTCTAGCCAGGATAGGGCTGATGCCTTTTCTTTTTTCTAAAGAAAAGCCACCACCCCTAGTGGGAATCGAACCCGCTATTTATATATGTATATATATATATATATATATAACTGGTTGTTGGTTATTTTCATTCTATTTAACAGTTAAACGAGTATTTACTAAAACAACGTAAGAAAAGTGAAACCCTGTTATTGTGTTTCCAAGAGCGAGCGTTGACAAGGTGGGGGAAGTCGCCATGATACTGTCTCTTTCCAGTTGTGGCGCCTTAAATATAATTTGTCTTCGTGATTTGATTTTATTTTTTCACGAAAGTTCAAACCTCAGCAATATGAACCGAGGTAAGATAAAGCAGGTCCTGCGAGTCGAACTTTCTCAAATTTAGTTTCCTGTGTAAAATTATATTTTCGATAAAATATTTGTTTTTTTACGTGGGCGCCTTTTAAGTTTCTGTGATCAATTGCGAGATGTGTGTTGATCTTATGCACATAATGTAGAGTTGTTGAATTACTGATTCCATTGGTATCTGAATATTCCTTCTCGTCCTTTTCTGAATCTACTTTGACTTACAGATTCTATTTTTGACAGTAGCGGGTTTATCTACTCACTCTTTGACAGCTTGAATAATCTTTCATTAGTTTTTTGTGGAACCGAATGAATAGTTTGTTAATTGTTGATCTTGTCTGGAATGTTTTTAATAATCCCATTTTGGGATCTGGCTATTATAATTTCCTAAAGCTTGAAGTGGAATCAATGCGTACGATGAATTAGAGAAAGGTGGGTGGCCTAATCTAACGAAGCTGCCTGAGTTATCAATTATTAGGTTCTTTGTTATTTTATGCTATTTTTTTTATTTCCTCCAGCCATAGAACACAGTATGTGTAATCCAAGGTCTTCCTTTTTTCTTGATGTTTGTGTGTACAAAAAAAAAATTCGTTCGCCCTAGAAAGTATTTTCGAATATGATTAGCATATTCTGTAAATCTTTCGTTATGGTAATGCGAAACTAGATTAGTTAAAAGGAACAAAACTTGTGGCTGCTGTCATGTACCAATATACTTATGTATATATTAATGTATAAGTGAGTTTTTATACATACATACGTACATTGGAATTTGGGAAAAAAAGGAGTTTGTCTTAAAGAAAACATTACAGTAATTAAAAAAAAAAAAAAAAAATGGTAAGGTGTTTTCTTAAGACGGTTATATAACTTTTTTCAAATTCGCAATAAAAATGTATTCCTTGTTGTAATTCCGGTTTGCGTGCGCCATCGCCATCTATTTAAATGCTAAAAATGCAATAAAATTATCAATATTATTTACATATAATCAAATCACTTTCTATCGTTTAAATATTAAATTAAAAGTAATTGAGCTTCTAAAAAAAACTCCCTAATACTTCTGAAGTCGCATTTTTTATATTAATTCTAAATTTTAAATTTCATTTTTATTTATTATTTATCATCCATGACTGTAAGAGGTCGATAAGTATTTTGCAAAGACTATTGTCGTTATCAGTCAAGATGGACTGATTTATTGGGATGAAAGATTAAGGGGTGATCGTTTATGTAAGTAAGAAACAGTTTAAGCATGTGGTATTTGAAAAAAAAAAAAAATAGTCTCAATAGCTCCTTTTACTGCCAAGCTGTAGTTTAATGTATGTAAAAATACCCAATTTTGTGTAAAAACATTATGTATATCCCATTTTTTGTTTATAGGTGTATACATTTATATGATTTTTTTATCATCCCGAATGAAGTAAATTGGAGTGGACCTTGGTAAAGAAATAACAACGCATTCCTTATATTTGTCATTTTTCTCACGTTTATATATCTGAAATAACTCAGTATGCCATGAAAGGTCTCGAGCAATATTAAGGGGTTTCTTGGTTGGTATTGTTTCACGAAGAACAAGTTATGCCCTGAGTTTTCTGCCTGCATTTCACGAGCAATACCTTCACCGCCTTATTAAAGTTTTATGTTCTACCCTTCATCAGATTTTATGAGTATGAGGATTTTTTTCCTGGCTTAATGGATGCCAAAGGAGTCGTAGCTTTCTTTATGGTTCAGTTTTAAAAGCGGAAATTCTTTACTCCTCGCTGGTCAGTACGTAGGGACAATTTAATGCTTTTGAGACTATGATTTTTGTAAAATAGGCAGAAAGTCAGTATAAAAAATAAAATCACTTCTGCAAAATGGTTATTTTATTAAAAATGACTAATGGGTTTCACGTCTACTTATTGCTCTTCAAGGACTCTGAGACTAGTTAAATTAAGTATATACCTTAACTATTGCAAGTCCAAGACGTGGGGACCATCAGCTGTCAGAAATGGATAAGTTTTACAAGTCAAAATTTCCGAAAGAAATATTTTATTCATAAGAAATAATGTCGTCGATACAAATGCAAAGTATCGAATGTGAAAAAAAAAAAAAAATTTCATATTCAATCTATACTGATTGCTGTTGGACTGATGGACGGCAAAATCTCGAATCTAAGTTCACTCATTGAAAAGGGAAAGTAACCACTGTCAAAAGGCCGAATCTGCTAACTTTTTGATTGTCCAAAAGCAAAGTAATGAATACCAATTTTTTCACTCTAAAAAGTAGTAATTTTCACATTCGATACTTTGCATTTGTAACGAAGATTTATCTTTTTTTGTCAAATTATTAAAATTATTTACGTTTTTTATAATACAATTTTTTTATACATCTCTTAATTATATTCCATACCCATTTTTTATAATTTCGTGGTTTTAGTTGTTGACTGACCTGCCTATTTCATGAAAATAGGATAATTTTAAAATTTAGTTAAATATTGGCTATTTTTTTTGTTGTTGGTTTCATAAGAACATTCTAGTTCCACGATGGGTGGCTTATTGAATAATTGAAAAAGCTATATGAAATGAATTGTGTTTTATCTTGGGCGTATAGCATCGTCGGGCGTGGTCAGTACCTGAATGGGTGACCGACCACGTGCTGTTGGCATTAGAAAAGGGTGGCACCTGTAGATAGCCCGGCGCTAATGGCCAAGATGTAGATGCGCCGTTAAAAAAAAAAAAAAAAAAAAAAAAAAAAATCATGGGCGTATAAATAAATATTATCTTGGGAGGGGCTGGGAAAATTGCTGAGGAGGCCTGGCACCATTTTTGGGGCATGGAATACTAAAAATTTAGAACTTGGAACAGTTTTAGGCATTAAATAAATAAATAAAAATAAGAAAATATTTTTTATGAACTAAGTGTTGTTATTTAATTTATTTTTAAGGCCTTTATGACACAGTTTTGCTACCAAATCAAAATTTCAGGGGGGCTGGAGCCCCCTACCCTTATATACGCCCATGTGTTCTATAGACTTTCCCTAACGTTTAGTAAAACTTTTTATTTGGGAACAAAATTATTAGGAGCTTTTAAACGTTTTACTTATTAATTTGTCGAAAGTCCTTTACAGCTTAGCACCTATTTCAGTGCTAAATAGTGATTTATCAATTCAGGTTGCTTTGTGCAAGTGATCAGTTTAAAAAAAAAAAATCAGTCCCGTAACAGACCAAGTGGGCCCTGAGGGGCAGATACTATAGAGGTATCTGATTCATGACCATACGGCACACTAGGGAGATAGTGTGGTCAGAACTATGCTCCGGCCGCCTGATTTTCCCCTTGGCTGCTTCGACTGTCTAGAGTCATTAGCACCCAAGGTACCCATTATTAAATTTATTAAAGGCTGGGTTGGCCTAGGGACGGTCAGGGAGGCCGGATTCAACCAATGAACGAAGACATTAGAAGAAAAAATCTTTAGTGCTTGCTTGGGATTTGAACTCAGGCCTCCAGCTTAATAGTCCAGTGCTCTACCACTGAGCTAACCTCGCCCCGCAAGTGATCAGTATGAGTGTCGTAAATAAGGTTTTCGTAACAAAATCGTAGAACATTGTTCTCTTATTTGAAGCAAGATTAGTTTCTGATATATGCTGGCATTTTTCAGAAAAATTAATTTAAACGATTCCCCCTTCCTTCGAAAACTCAGTCACGCCTTGCCTCCCCAGAGATGTTGGGAATACTTTCTCTGCATCTCCTTCTTCTTTCCGCCAATCCTAGAAGATGTAATTCTTAGAAAACACTTTTGGTCATACATGCAGTTTCTAATACCCATGGAGTCTTCTAATTTCGGCATTTAAAGCAATTTGCAACCAATATGAGCCACTTCCAAAAATATTTCACGCTTCCAGAAACGGATTCTCACATAACCACTTGCCTAATCTTTGCCCTCCATAAATAGTCCCCTTTCCGTGAAGAATGGTTTCTACACGGAGAAAAAAAACAGCCTGCCGGCAGCCTGAAAACTGTGACTCAGTGCCAGTATTTTGAAATAGGAGATTTTAGTCTAAAATAGGATTTCACATATTTCAGCCTAAAATAGGATTCCACTAGTTAGAGTGCCCGCACTTTATAATAGAGTGCTGGAATGCTAATTCTGCATCCTATAGTAGAGTTCTCACACCCAAAGCTAGCATCTAACAATAGAGTGCCCAGCACTCTACTTTCAAGTGCGTACCCCTAGACTAGATTGCTGGCACTCTGATACTGGCTCTAGCAGCTTACCCATATAGGCTGCGAGCATCCTGATGTTTGCTTCCTGTATCCTACCCATGTAGGCTGCTAGCATCCTATATGGATGGGTTACATTGACCCCATCCATATAGGATGCTAGCAGCCTACAGAGAGATGACTTTATTATGTGGATAAAAAAGAATAAAGGTAAATTCAAAGTAATAATAATGAGACTTTATTTGGGTGTAATTTACATATACACTTCTTAACAAGTAGATATTTACAAGTAGGTATGAGGTATATACTTTTTAACAAATATAGATATTTACAAGTATTAGGTATTAGGTACAATGTAATTTGAACAATATTGAACAAGTAGGTCTAGAAATAAAATATTTTTTTTGTTTTCACGACACTTATAGCCGTATTCATAAAGCCGAAGACAGTTGATTTCAGCATCTGTTCAAACAGAAACAAAAAGAAATTTTTATTTAATTTATTTAACAAAAGAAAAGTTGATGTGTTTTAAATTAAAAAGAAACATAAATAGGCATTTTTTTTTCTAGTTTAAAATGTCACAGTAAATTCAAAGCTGCCAGGGAATTACAAAATAAATATAAAATAAGGTTTTAAAGGGTGGTAACCTATAGATAACCCGTCCTAAAATTCCTGTGGCAGAAGGTCACCTTCTGCCACAGACGAATATATTTTAGTGGTTTATTTAATGACATAATGGAGGCCCGGTGGCCGTGAGCACTTAACACTCCATCCCAAAGGTCGTGGGTTCAATTCCCACTAGGAATGATGGCTTTTCTTCTTGGAAGGAAAGGCATCAGCCCTAACCTGGCTAGAGAAGGGTGGTAACATATAGATAACCCATCCTAAAATTCGGTGTCAATAATAAATGAACGTTAAAATTTAAATAAATAATGAAAATAAAATAAATATAACCTCATCAAATAATTATGGCTCAGGGGCCCAGAACTCTTTAATATTTGACATAATTGTTTCAAACAAATCTCCATCATGCCGCTTCCTCCACAACCACTCACATTAATAAGAATATAAATGCTGTCTGCCACATTTCATCTTGTGCGGGTTTTTTTTTTTTTTTTTTTTTTTTTTTTTTTTTTTTTTTTTTATGTATAAAGACAAACCGAATGCATTCATTTTAAAAATAATATTGAGGGCAATCACATATGTTTTCGATTGAACGTTATAATCACTGAATACCTTATGGTTATAACAGTAACCGACTCTAAATAAAAATCAAGGTATGGAGCTTTGAAAAATCATTGTTCTTAGCATAAATATGCTTTAGCGATGACTATACTGAAAAAAAAAAGTTGCAAGAAAGTGTCACAAAATAGTGTCCGCTGGCGTTTGCGCATGCGCAGTGGCCACGCAAGAAAAAGAAGACTATGTTACACAGTACATTACATAGGTTTGGCGGGTGGACCTAAAGCATATTTAAAAAAAAAAAAAAAATCAGTCCCGTAAGAGGCCACAAGGGCCCAGAGGGGCAGATACTGTAGAGGTATCTGATTCTTGACCATACGGCACACTAGGGAGATAGTGTGGTCAATACTATGCTCCGGCCGCCTGGTTTTTCCCTTGCTGCTTCGACTGCAAAGTCATTAGCACCAAGGTACCCATTGATAAATTAATTAAAGGCTGGGTTGGCCTAGGGACGATCTGGGACCCCAAATCCAACCCTCGAACGACGGCACTTGAAGAAAAAATCTTTAGTGCGCGCTCGGGTTTTGAACCTGGTCCTCCAGTTCATTAGTCGAGTGCTCTACCAATGAGCTAACCTCGCCCCTAAAGCATATTTATGTTTCTGAATTTGAGCAAATACTCTAAAAGATATTTTTTTCTTTTTTCATTTCAAATATTCAAATGCTTCCTCTCATTTCTTGTTACTGGATCTCATATATGAAAAATTCTCATTTATTTAACTGAAGAAGAAATTTACATAACAGTGTCCCATGTCCAGTAACATACTTGTAATACAACAATAACATTATACAACGACTAAATACCTTCCGTTTCTCCAACTAGAAGGTATTATAATAAAAATAAGGTTTCAAACTGCTCTTAATTTTTATTACCATTTATCTATATTACTATTTTTTTTTAAATTTTATTTAAGCGCTGCACAGCCAATGTTGGGCAAAACTAAAAACTAAAACTAAAATTAAAACTAAATTCACTTTTTGGAATAAACTAAAACTAAACTAAAAATTGCAACCTAAAAAAAACTAAAACTAAAATTTTACTAATTAATGGATTTTAACTAAACTAAAACTAAAAGTAAATCTTTGGGAATTGACTAAAAACTAAACTAAAAATTTAGTTTAGTTTAGTTTTACTAAAATAACATGAATTAATATAAATCATATGATTTTTCGATAATTAAGTAAATTATTAAAACTAATAGAACTTGCTTAAGAATAAGAAATTGTGGCTTTTTCTCGTAATTTGAAAACATATGTTCTTTGATAAACTAAATTAGTTAACTAAAAACTAAAACTAAACTAAAATCACAAATTTAGGTCTCTTTTACTAAACTAAACTAATTGCATTACTAAAAACGGAGTCCATATGATTAATAATTATACAAATCTAAAACTAAACTAAACTAAAACTAAAAATATAACATTAGTTTAGTTTTAGTTAGGGAAAACTAATGTTAGTTTAGTTTACTAACGTTAGTTTTGCCCAACACTGTGCACAGCTATGGTGATCTTCCTTGAAATAATTTATATAAAATATAATAAATAAAATAATAAATTATAAGCCAAGTTAACGAAGTTAAAAATAAATGGTATAAAGAATGAATAATAAAAGAAAAATAAAGAAATATATAATCAATTAATAAAATAAATAAATACAGAATTAAACGCATAATTTTAATAGTAATAATAAATAGTAATCTTAAGTTAAAAACATTAAGTATATTATCCTGAAATAAGAAACTTTGACTTGGGTGGTATAGCTATATTCGATTATATATTATTCTCGTCTTTAAGTATGTCAGTATGGTATCAATATGTGGGGGCTCCTATCAGGTAACAGTTCACTGAGGCCTCGAAGAATCTGTTAGTTGTCTCTTTTAAGGCAGTCTGTTAGTGTTTTACAGTTAAAGATACGTTGCATGCCTCACATAGTGGTTTGTCTTGTCTTCTTGAGGTACGAATGGGTGAGTCGTGTATGTCCGATCCTAAGTCGTGTTAGTATTACTTCCTCGCGTCTTGTTCTTAGTTCTCCTGACCAATATGGCTGTATAATGCACTTTATTTCTATTACTATTATTTTATTCTATTTTTTCTCACTTGATAAACATATGTATGCAATAATACCCATACCTTTACTATGTAACAGTAATACTTTCATAATATGTATATTAGTTTTGATGCAAAATATGAAATTGGTAACTTCTAGGGTTATAGACAAGGACCGAAAATAACTATTTATTTTTATTATTGGGAAATAAAAATTCCATTGTAATTGATATATTTTATAATTTTTTAAAAACATTTTCTAATAATTTTTATTTCAAAAACTTAAAAATAAAAATTATTTGAATAATGTTATTTCAAAATTTTTTTAATAACAATTTTTGATTGCTTTAACTTTAAACATTATTTTAAATTTAAAAAAATATTAGTGCCATAATGAATAGAAAGTAATACACAAAAACAAATTCTAGAATATACAATATATACTCATACAAATCAATTGGATTTAGACGAACTTTGATTCACTCACATAAACAAATAACTTCTAATAAAAAAAAACGTTCCAAATCAAGTATTTATTTATTTATTCCGAGGATAAGAGATATTTAATAAATGATTTTCACTTTACCTAGAATTTTTATTATTTGGAAATAAAAATAAAAATTCCATCGTAATTGATATATTTTATTATTTTTTAAAAGAATTTTCTAATAATTTTTTTTTTAAAATAAAAATTATTTCATAACAGTTATTCATTTATTTTAAAAATATAAATTATGAAGTAATTTTTTTATCTCGGTCCTTGGTTATAGATATATTTTTCATATTATCAAGTATTCAAATCGACTTTTTTAGGTCGATTCGTAGTAGTGATGGGCGATTCTCGAATGAAATACAAATTTCGTAGTTAATTGTAATTAATCGTGAAATCGATTCATATCGTAGATTAATCTTCTGAGCCAAGAAGAACGATAATTTGAATCGATGGACTTTTGGTACTTATGGACTTTTTATTTTGATTCAAATGATCGATTCAAATTTGAGAATCGCTCATCACTACTCCCTACCTTACTATGTGTAGACAGTGATGTAAAATACCCGGGTAAATACAATGGGTATATACCCAGGGTAAATACCCACTTTCACAAATACCTGGGTATTTAAGTTATTTAACTAAACCGCAACTCGAATAATCGAATATTGTAAAATGTGATTGATCTCATCAGATTGGAGGTATTGCAACCCTGAGAAACTATTAACAGAATAATAAAATACCAGAAGACCCAAAATAATGATCTTTGCAATGATCCCTCTTGTCCCTACAGCTGTCTTTCCGTAAAATTAACTGATTTCAATCCCATGTTTGTACCTAAATCACACACAAAACCAATGGCATCAAGTATTTCACCAGGCTTCAAATTGCAACCTTGAGATGAAGGGTTCAACAAGTCTCCAGCAAGATGTCTTTTTAGCACTTTCCTCCGAACGAAAGTAGCTATTGAGGTTGCACTCATGACGGAATTTTTAAATTTCTTCGAATCTTTATCGATGCTACCTAGTAGACACCGAAAATGACCCCCGTTAAAATTTATATATATATATATATATATATATGACGAGCACTGTTAAAGGATAAATAATCGCCGCCCTTATTGATAACACCTCTATGGATAGCGACTCTTTGGAGCTGCTACCTTCTAGCGAGGTTACCAAGAAGCCGTTTATGTGAATGTGTCTAGTGTAGTGAAGATACAAAGAATGAATATATAAACGCATGCGAACTGTAAATAGGTGCACCTTAGAATTAATGTAGTATGTAGATGCATGTTTAATTTATATTATTATTATTATTATTATTTGCTAGCATGAGAGCTCTGATTTATTTATTTATGCTTGGCTTGTAGAATGTAGTGAATTGCTTTTTAAACGTTATTATTATTATCATTTGCACTTAAGTTTCTATGATTTTGTTATGTTTTAATAAATGCATGATCAGTAAATATTCATTGAGTGAAACCTTCTACCCGGCGTTTATAGCCGTTGCCAAAGAGGTTAAAATGGTGACCCCGACTTTAGAATTAAATTGAACTCAATGCAGTTCAGTGACGTCATTTTTCGTGAACGGTTTTATTGTTAATTTTTTTTGCATGTTAGCCTTTTAATTATATTATTGTCTTTCACTCAGTAAGTATTTACTTCAAGTTTCTTTTTATACTTTTGTGATCGTAGGAATAAAAAAATGCCAGACGAAGAAGAAAGTAAAATGCTAGAGAGTGAATCAATCTCTACTGAGCGGAAATTCCACCATTTCGGAAGTCGGAACCGGAACTGTGGTTTATTTGTGTCGAAGCTGTGTTTTCGCGTGCCAAAATTACTAACAGTCAAACCAAGTTTGAAGTTATCGTGCCTCTTCTTGATTTCGAAGTAATTCGACAGGTGTCAGACATTGTCAAAAGTCCAAGTCCTACACCATATGAGGACATTAAGAAGAGATTAATCGAGGTTTACGCGGAATCCGAGTCCAAGCGCATTCAACGGCTATTAGAGGGCAAGCAGCTTGGAGATGAGAAACCATCCCAGTTTTTGCGTACTATGAAGCATCTTGCTGGTGATTCGGTTTCCACAGACCTGATCAGAACTCTTTGGATGCGGTCTCTCCCAGTTCACACTCAGGCAATACTCATGTCCACTACACACACTAATGTCGACTTATTAGCTAGCATAGCCGATAAAATACATGAAGTCGAGCCGCCCAATGTCGTATCAGCCATTGCTTCTACCTCTCGGGGTGCTAGCCTCGAGGAAAAAGTCGATAGATTGGCGGAACAGGTTTCAGCGCTAGTTGCGGGAAATCTTCATACAGGGCGAAGTAAGAGCCGTGGTTCGCATGATCGTCGACGCTCATTAAGTCGTGCAGGTAGAAAGAATAAGGACGACTGGTTATGCTTCTACCATTATAAATTTCAGCAAAAGGCACGGAAATGCATACAGCCCTGCGCTTGGGACAAGAAGAAGCAGGACACACAACAGGGAAACTAACCGGGGGCCGGAAGTGGCGTTGGCCGGCACCGCAAGTACACAACGCCGCCTATTCGTAACTGATAAGCGGTCAAAGCGGGCATTCCTTATTGACACCGGTGCAGCGATTTCGGTGATACCTCCAAACAAGATGGCCAAACCCACACCTGATGACTTTGTGTTGTATGCGGCTAATGGGACAAAGATAAATACCTATGGGATGCGAGAACTGCAGTTGGACCTTGGACTAGGTCGGATTTTCCGATGGGATTTTGTGATGGCTGATGTCCCGAAGCCAATTATCGGGGCTGACTTTATGTATGTCTTCAATCTTTTGGTCGACCTCAACGGTAAACAATTGATCGACAAGATTACACGCAAGTCATCAAAAGGAAAAGTCGCAGAGGAGATTCCCACAATCATATCCGCAGTTCCTGATAGTCACCCGTACGCCTCTCTCTTACGGAAGTACCCGGATATCACGAGCCCTTCTTCTTCTAAGCGACCGGTGAGACACGACACTGAACATGTAATTGAAACAACCGGCCGACCCGTTCATGCCAAGGTTCGAAGACAACCTCCCGAGAAGTACCAGCAGGTGAAGGACGAGTTTCATCGAATGGTAGAACACGGAATTTGTCGACCTTCGAGTAGTCCGTGGGCTAGCGCACTTCATCTGGTCCCCAAGAAAGATGGATCCATCAGATTTTGTGGAGACTACCGACAGCTGAACGCACAAACGATACCTGACAGGTACGGGGTCCCTAATGTAATGGACTTCCGAAATAACTTACACGGGAAGAGAGTTTTTTCACGCTTAGACCTTGTCAGGGCGTACTACCACATACCCATTAGAAAGGAAGATATCCCCAAGACAGCCGTGACTACACCCGTGGGACTGTATGAATTCGTTGTTATGTGTTTCGGCCTGCGTAATGCGGCCCAAACATTTCAACGTTTTATGGATAGTAAGTTCAGAGACCTGGCTTACTGCTTTATTCTTATTGATGATATGTTCATCGCGTCGCACACTATGGAGGAACATCTCATACATCTGGAGGAAGTATTTAGGCGACTCAGTGAAAATGGTTTGACGCTAAACGCTGAAAAATGTGAGTTCGGCCTCAGCGAGATCAACTTCCTGGGATACAAGGTCACGCCTGATGGAATTGTGCCCCAGCCGGGGAAAGTCCAAGCCATAGCGGATTACCCGAAACCCCAAGACGTTAAGTCTCTACGCCGGTTTTTAGGAATGGCGAACTTCTATAGGCCATGCATTCCCAATGCGGCCAAGACTCAGGCGCCACTTAATCGTTTCTTGCATGGTTCTAAGAAAAATGACCGGTCGCCTATAAGGTGGAATGAAGAGAGCGAGGCGGCATTCCAAGCCTGCAAAGACAGCCTGAAAAACGCAGCTCTCTTGGCGCACCCTAAAAATAACACGGATCTCGCATTGGTATGTGACGCTTCAAATCACACCATGGGTGCCGTACTCCAACAAAAGGATGGTGGTCACTGGGTTCCACTGGGCTTCTACTCCAAAGGTTTATCTGAAAGCCAGCGCTCGTATTCTGCGTATGACAGGGAGCTATTGGCTATGTATTCCGCGGTCCGACACTTTCGACAGGTCATCGAGGGAAGAATATTTTCAATATGGACCGATCACAACTTTGATGTACGCCATGCATCAAAGAGCTTCCTCTGCATCTCCAATACGGATAAGGTGGTTGAACTTCATCAGCCAACTGACTACAGACATCAGACATATCGACGGTGAGCTGAATCAAGTCGCCGATGCTTTGTCAAGAGTTGAGGAATTAGACCTGACCAATGACTTGGAGAAGCTGGCGAAATTACAAAAGGAGGATCCAGAAGTCAAGTCTCTCAGGCGTAAACGGAATCTCCAGTTTAAGTTGCTCGACCTACCTGGAAGCAGCATACCGGTGTTATGTGAATCGTCTACTGCTCAAGCGAGGATTTATGTACCACAAGCGGCACGGAAGCCTCTGTTCGACGCAATTCACGGGCTTAGTCATCCAGGGATCAGGGCTACAAGAAGATTGATCACGAGGAAATATTTTTGGCCTCAAATGAACAAGGAAATTTCTCTTTGGGCCAAGTGTTGCATTGCCTGCCAAACTGCGAAGACAACTAGGCACACCGTCACCCCATCTGGGAAATTTTGTTACGCTGATAGGTTCGCACATGTACACATCGATATAATCGGCCCTTTACCCCAATCACAGGGAAAGAGGTACTGTGTAACGATGATCGACCGGTTTACCAGATGGCCAGAGGCAGTACCCATTGAAGATATCACGGCGGGGGCGGTTGCTCGAGCATTATACAAAGGATGGGTCTGCCGATTTGGAGTTCCTGTCAAGATAACAACCGATCAGGGCCGGCAGTTCGAGAGCGAGTTATTTCGCAGTCTCACTAGCTTCCTGGGATCCCAAAAGTTCCTTACGTCACCGTACCATCCTCAGGGTAATGGATGCATTGAGCGATGGCACAGGACTCTTAAAGCAGCCTTGATGTCCCATCTTGATGCAAACAACTGGGCCAAAATTTTACCATCGGTACTCCTCGGGATCAGAGTTGCCATTCGTGATGACGCAGACTACAGTGCAGCTGATATGGTGTACGGCCAAAGTTTGCGGTTACCAGGAGAGTATCTGACACCATCGTCAACTAAAGCACGAGCTGAAGAATCATATGTCTCACTTGCGGCCTGCTGAATTTCGCAAGAGTACTAGGAGTATCTTTGTCCACAAGGCGCTTGACACCTGCAGCCATATGTTTCTCAGAGATGACAAGATAAAAAGGTCACTTGAGCCTCCGTACTCTGGGCCCTATCCTGTAATCAGTAGGACCGACAAGCTATGCACGCTCAAACTCCCTAACAGGGATCTTACAGTATCATTGGATAGGGTGAAACCAGCCTTTGTTCTTGCCGATACTGAAGGGACGATCCTCAGTCAACCACAGCCTGTCAAGGAGCCTCACCAATTGATAGAATATGAGAAGACAAAGGACAGTAACGTTAGGAAGGACCATAAGACACCTGCTCCCATTCTCAAGACTCGCTCCGGTAGGACGGTTAAACCCAATGTGCGGTTCCTGGACGCGATTATTTGGGGGGAGTACTGTGACGAGCACTGTTAAGGGATAAATAATCGCCGCCCTTATTGATAACACCTCTATGGATAGCGACTCTTTGGAGCTGCTACCTTCCAGCGAGGTTACCAAGAAGCCGGTGATGTGAATGTGTCTAGTGTAGTGAAGATACAAAGAATGAATATATAAACGCATGCGAACTGTAAATAGGTGCACCTTAGAATTAATGTAGTATGTAGATGCATGTTTAATTTATATGATTATGATTATTATTATTTGCTAGCATGAGAGCTCTGATTTATTTATTTATGCTTGGCTTGTAGAATGTAGTGAATTGCTTTTTAAACGTTATTATTATTATCATTTGCACTTAAGTTTCTATGATTTTGTTATGTTTTAATAAATGCATGATCAGTAAATATTCATTGAGTGAAACCTTCTACCCGGCGTTTATAGCCGTTGCCAAAGAGGTTAAATATATATATATATATATATATATATATATATATATATATATATATATGTGTGTGTGTGTCTGTTAACACGATAGCGGCCAGAGTTTTTGTTTTTTCCTCATGAAACGTGGTATATAGCGTTCAAATAGCGAACGAATTCGTTAACCACCAAAATCGGTCCACCGGGAGGGGGGTTTACCCCGGACCCAAAACACTGATTTGACCATACCAGCCGTAGTTTTTGTTATATTTAAACGAAACTCGGTATTCGTTATTTTGATCTAAAGAGAGAATTCCGTTGTAAAAATATACTAAATAGGTTCATTTGAAGGGGGGGGGGGGGGTTTACTCCGGACCCACAATACCAATTTGCCACTGCCAGCCGTAATTTTTGTTACATTTCAACGAAACTTGGTATTCGTGGTGGTAATCAACAGAGAAAAATGGGTTGTAAAAATAAACTAAATCGGGTTATTCGGAGGGGGTGTTTACTCCGGACCTAAAGTACTAATATACTCATAACGGTCGTAATTTCTGCTGTATTGTAACGAAATGCGGTATGCGTCGTGGGTATCTCATGAGAAAGAAGTGTTGTAAAAATGAAGTAAATCGGTCTATTGGAAAGGAGGGTTTACTTTAAAGTCTGTTTCATTACAATTAACCAGCCAGACGTAGGTTCGCAAAGGCGCCACAAGGAGCGCTATCTCCCACTATGGGGACTGTATCCTGTTCCTGCGTCAGTTCAAAAGACGGAATGTGAAGTTTTTGTGTATTTATTAAGTAGTACAGTATCATGTATTAACATAACTCTGGAAGCAAATTATTTACAAAATTAATAATTGAACAGGCCTCATAAGAAATGTAAATGCGCAGAACTATTCACGTTTTTATTTTATTTATATAGGTTATTTACAGCAAATTATTCAGTAATGTAGTCTACACAAAAAAAATTCTGAGGAAAGTGCTTAGTTATGCAGCTCCTGCGTGACTGACTTTTTCAACACCAAACTGAATGTGTTTAATTTAGTTAGCACAAGTTTTCTCTCAGTTTTTTTCAAGAGGATTTTCTGGGATTTCTTGTTAAAAAAGGTTTCTGTAGATTCTGAAATTTCTTATGGTCTGTGTGAATCAAGGGGCCATTTAACTGAATGGCAGTGATAAGTTCAACAATTGGATCAAAGATGTTTTTCTAGTTTCTTAACCCGGACCCAAAACACTGTCATCAAGAATATGCCTTTTCATCTTTGGTAATATTTTCGCTTACTGTAATGGTATTACTTTATGAGCATAATTTGAAATAATATTAACAAGGATCACAAACCACTAAAAATGGTTTTGAACTATTATAATATACATGGAAAGGCTGTTTTTGACACCTGATAGATTTTTTTTTTTTTTTTTTTCTAACAGCTATAATTGTTTTTAATTAAATAATTTTTCTGTCAGACTTGTGACTTATGACGTTCAACAAATAACTGCCAGAGACTACAGCTACAAAATCTGCCATAAAACGTCATTGGCAATACTTATGGACACAACTAACTGACAATAAACTTCGGACCATAAAAAATACAGTTGAGGAATGGCCATCCAGTCTTCGCGGCAATAAACGAGAAGAAGCTGTCCCCGCTCGTTTACGGATTGGAAATACTCGACTCACCCACGAATTTCTTATGATAAGACGCCACAAACCAATATGCGACATATGTAACACAGAACATTCGATTAAACATTTACTGAATGACTGCCAGAGAAGAAGCAATTACAACATCCATTATGATATGCATGAACTCCTAGGCAATGATAGCCAGTACATCAACACTATACTGACTTACCTCAAGAATACAGGACTATACAACCTTATTTCATGAACGTCTGCAATGTTGGCTTATAAAGTCCATAATAATCGAATAGGCTTAATTAAAGCCTTTTTAAAATTAATTAAACTTCTCCAATGATAAGTCATCATCAAAATTCTTAGATAAGCATTAAGTTGTAAATAACCATAAATACTTGGACAGACTTTTAATTTTTTTTTAAATTTTACTGGGTAAGTAATAATGTTTAATTAGTTTTTGTGATCAAATGGGAGGGTTTTAGTCCTTGTTTGCACCAAAAACTTGAAAAGTTGTATCAAACTCAAAAACTGAATGTACCCGACTTACTGTATCGCTATATTCAGATGCCCATCACTAAGAGATATCAGCATTTCGGTACAGGTTTCATCAACGACCCTAGGAAGTTACCTGAATTGATTCTTAATACTCCCTTAAGGTTCTTTGCTGATCGGGCGTAGTGGTATCGGGGTTTATATTCTAATTCTACTGGTTACAAAGAATTTAGTAAACCGCGCAACATCCAGACTTGGACAAATGTTAACATAAAGCTGTTTCCCCAGCCTCCTCCATAATGATACAAAACGCCCGGCCTTTGAAGGCAGCTCCCGTGTAATGGAGCCCAGTACGGTGGCTGTAGTCTGGTTAGTGGACTAATATAAAACTCCCATCCGCGGGTTATTATCCCTTAATGGCTCCCAGGACCCAAGCTATAATACCGCCGGGATAATTCTCTCTCCGTAAAGTATAGCCTTCTCCTTTACCTATACTTAATAGCTTGTTTCGAGTAATTAAAATCAAAGGATGTTTGGCGAGGCGTCCGGATGCTCGAATTCACTTAACCCGTAACAACCTGCCTTTTTTTTATATAATTTTTTTTATTAATACTAATATATGCTATGAAGTGCCATAACTTAGTCTGATGACTGCGGATAAGGAATTGTTAAATGCAGCCTATTATAAAATTGAAAATTAAAAATTTCTTCCAAGATGGGTGTTGCAACTTCCTATAATATACGAGCCTATAATATAATACAATCCATAATTTAAATCGGTTTATTTGTTCCCCACGTATTTATACTTCTGGGTGGCTTTATACAATAGCGCATTAAAAATAAAGACTAAATAAGCCAACGGCCATATTTACATAGGTTTTACGTTGAGCCCCGAAGTTAAGCAACGTCGGGCGTTGCCAGTACCTGAATGGGTGACAGACCACGTGCTGTTGGCATTATGAGAGCCAGATACACAATAAATAATATCGGGCATTGGACACACAAAACTGATTCAGTCCTACTTACTAAAACGTCCGTCACGCAGTAGCTGCATAACTAAGCACTTTCCTCAGCATTGTAGTAAATTTACGTCAGATTGTCGGTTCCTTCCGGATTACGGAACAGCTCCATCTGTAGACTTGGTAATCCGTCAATGTCCATTAATAAAATAGATCATAATACAAAAATGATACATGAATCTTACAAGTAATAATACACATTGTAGTGAACAGCTGAATTAATGTAGATCAGAAGCCGGATGCAGCGTCTACGATCAGCGCTTCTAGTAGTAGAAGCAAGAACTAATGCCCGAGCCGGTTTGATAACATTTAAGCATATCCTGGATGGCCATTCTGCCAAAGAGTTACAGAATGGCCATCCAGCAGATGAGGAAACCAGAGAGAAGAGGTACATACAAACTGTTGAGAAGAGAACAATTACACAGCCACTGACCATACAGATCTCTTGACCAATGGTAGCAATTATTTGAAACAGATATTTAAACACATACAGACTACACAAATATATCAAAAAAATTAACGAACTCATGAAAATGTTATCTTTTTCTTTTTTTTTTTCTTTGTTTTTCTTAATTTTATTTATTTTTATATTATTACTATTGATTTTTTACTTATGATAAATGAATGATACGAAGGACCTATTCTTTGGCTGCTATGGATTACTTATTCTACTCTTGTTTGCTTCTGTTTCACGCCAAATGCAGTTAATGTTTGTGCTAGAAGTCATTTATCTGTTTTATCTTACCAGGATGTTTGCAATATCTTGTTTATTGATGTATCTTTTAATGACCGTCAGTACGATGTCGTCCAGGTCAATGATTTTCTGGATATATAGTGACCTGTTTATGTTACGCTTTTCTAAAAAATTGTATAACTATATAGATGTCCACACTAATATGGACTCACTGAAACCACAATGTTCATTAAAAAGCATATACAGCTAAATGCCAATAAAAATATAGCTATTGGCTTTTGGCTGTATATGCTTTTTAAGATTGGGTCTTCAGTGTGTCCACATTAGTCCACACATTTTGTGGCTACAAATAAGTAAAGGAATAAAAATAATATTAGCTATCCTAAACCGAAGTTTTAAAAGCCTTTAAATCTTTTCAGAAAACGGAGTTGTCTTTTTTTATTGCGCCCCTTAGTTATATCTTGCTGGTTGTTTTGATACGAATTGTAGGGATTTTCGAGCGGCTATAGCTCGTCGGTCTGGCACTGGGGGACGATAAAAAGTGTTGTTCGAAGCAAATAAAAGTATAATAGTATAAGAAAGGATAAACGGTGTCGTGGTGGTTAGTTCCGCCGTCCGTTTGTTTCAGACACGGTCTTCTGGTAAACACACCGAGGGGGTTTTCTTTGCTTTTGATATTTAGGACTTCCCAGGGGCCTGGGTTGGCTTCAGTTTCCGATTGTTTTTATTACTTCCTGAAGGGTAGTAGCTATTGAGGTTGCACTCATGTAGGAATTTTTATACTTTTAGCTCGGTTCCGCCCTCCCTCCCTAGGGAGGAACCCCGCTTCTGAAGGTAACCTCATGATGCAATTCGGAAGTGCCGACTAGAACATTATACGTTTCAGAACCCCTAGAGATCGAAAACAACGGTGGTTCAAATGTGTATACATATATATAATGATAGGCCCATGCGCCATATGTAGGTATTTGTACGGTATTCTCCAGCGGTTTGATTATTTGGGCGATAATTCGCAGAAATCCCATTTCTACTTCTTCAGACGGTTGCCTGTTTTTTATTTCTTTTATATTTGTTATTTTGTAATAGCCTAAACATATTAAGATTATTTAGCGCCTTCAAGATGTAGTTTCTTGTATCGGTGCGTTTCGACACTGCAGTTTGAAGCTGTTTTTCGTCTTGCTGCGATGCGCTTTCTTGTCTTTTTCTCGCCGATCTTTCTATAATGGTTCTCAGCACGGGCTTTCAGGTAGGGTGTAGGATGACACCTTCCCGGTTAAAATATCTCAACAGCCTCTAAGATTTGTCCTCAAAAGTAACCAAATTTGGTTACAATTAGATTCAGAATTGATGGCTTCGCCAGGATATAAGAAACTGTAGTGTATCAAACAAATGAACCCAACCATGACGTTTTTTTGATGAGTTCGGTTCTTTGGAAAATGTTCTGCAGCTTATCCTTTGTCAAGCTACTTTCCAGAACGTCTACCTTTATAGTAGAGAATCCACCTTTCATAAGAAGTAACAATTTTGGCTAGAAAAGGGTCATTTTTGTTTTGCCAACGAAGTTCGGCACAAACTTCATAGCGCTGAGTTTTTTGGCCGTCATTTAATGCGTTTGGAGCCTAACTCCAGTTTCTTGCCTTTTACAATCGCCTTAAGGTGGTCATGGTCGGTCGATTTGCTAACTTTATCTGCAAGTTCTTGAACAGTTATTCTGGGGTTTTCTTCCACCGATGATCGCAGAACATCGTCATCAAGACAGGAAGGCCTTCTCAGACCTTCTTTATCTTCAGGGCCCTCTAGCCCAAATTTTTTTATTACCCATTCAAGATCTGACATTATTTCCAAGTGGCAAAAGACTGCAGAGGTAAACAAACATTTTCATTTAGAAGAGGATTAGTAAGTGTTGACATTCATACAAGTGAATAATCTAGTAAACAATTATATAAAGTATTATTTAAAAGAACACATAAAATCCTGCACTATTTCCCTAGCGAGCAATATGATTTTATGAAATTCTAAATATCACAAATCTAATAAGTAGTATTTATAAACTAATCTTTATTATACATTACTAGAGCCCGGAAGATAGGCATTTATTTTTTGTTAAAATAGGCAGGCAAAAAGGCACTTGAAATACTGAAAATAGGCAGTATTGTAATTAAAATAGGCATTTATTAGGAGTGAAGGCAAAGAGGAATCTCACTCATTATTAATGAAAATATGTATTTTAAATACTCATTCATTTCTTTATTATCAATTTATCACAGAATTAGTGTACTTACTCTTACTTTCCCTTGTTACAAGCAACAACAAGATTCTTTTTCAAAGTATCAACTCTCATAGACCTTCTAAAAAAAAATGTTTTTCATTATGGAAAAACTTCCTCTGCATTATCTTATCATTTCTAAATCCGGAATACCAGGTAACTACACCATTGTCACAGAAAAATGGGTGTGAGGAAGGAGACTTACTTCTCTCATCCTCTCTCTTTCCTCCTATTCATTATGCCTGTGCATTCCTTCTACCAAGGGAGGCTCTGTTATTTACAGGGGGGTCAATCCACGGGTTGGGAAAATAAGCTTTCGAATTGATATTTTTGACGGCAAAATGTAATTTAATTTGTGAAACCTTTTTTGTTTTCGACGAACTGAAATTCGAAATTCGTTATGTGCTTTTTAAAATGTTTAAATCGCTGAAAAAAATTGCATAACGAGCAAAAAAGGCATAAAAAGGCTTTAAATCTTAAAATAGGCAAAATAAAAATTGTCTCTACACTTCCTAAATGCACGGAAACATATTTATTTCTATCTGATTCTTCAACATATCTATTCAAATAAAAAAGGCATTCTGCCTAACTTCCGGGCTCTATACATTACCTAATAATTAATATTTATGTACAAATCTGTATTATACATTACCTAATAATTAATATTTATGTTCAAATCTGTATTATACATTACCTAATAATTAATATTTATGTTCAAATCTGTATTATACATTACCTAATAATTAATATTTATGTTCAAATCTGTATTATACATCACCTAATAGGTAATGCGTGTATGAAACATCGCACTATATGTGAATAGCTCTCGAATAGCTGATAGCAGGGTTTTTTCCAGTTAATCCTTAGCGCCAAATCTTCAGTAAAATGAAATGAGTAATTTAAAAAAAGTGTCAAATTTACAATTTAAAAAGTTACAATTTTCCTAAGTTGATTGGCTCAATTCAAACATAGTAAAATGTAACGCCCCACCCCCTGCCGATACACCTATTTAGTTTATTTTTACATCACGTTGCGCTCTTTAGGTGGCTTCAAGAAATATAACAAATATTACGTCTGTTATCGGAAAAGTAGTAATATAGGTCCAGAGTAGTCCACCCCTCCCAGATTGAGAAAATTTGCTGATTAACGAACTCTTTCTATCGTTTGCTAGAGAAATTCTATACAAGGGGAAAAAGGGTAAGACAGATTATATATATATATATATATATATATATATATATGTGTATATATATATATATATATATATATATATATATATATATATATATATACAGTGAAACCTCCCTTAACGGACACCTCCCTACAGCGTACACCTCTATTAACGGACAATTTCTCACAGTCCCGAATTTTTCTATAGGTAAAATTAACCTCTAGATTGCGGACACCTCTGTATAAAGGACACGGACAGAAAAACCTGATCTTTTACCTCCTTACTACGGACAATTACAGCTAATGTTATTTATAGAAGCGTTCCTATCGGTGTAGGTTTCCAGTAAAATGCGTTAACAATAACAACCTCTTTGTAAGAATAAGATATATATACAGAATAGTAACTAGTAATATCTTCCTAGGAATTTCACAACAGACTCTTAAAAAAAAAATTGACGTGATAACATTTTCCAATCGCGAAAAATGTGGTATGCGTAAAGTTGCCGAGTTTTTTAAGATAGGAAAAACACAAGCAGCAGAAATATTGAAAAAGAAAGATGAAATTTGCAGAAATGGACGGGAAATTGTGACAAAAATGTCCGAGAACTAAGAAATTCTTTATGCTTTAAACTTTTTAGAATAAAAACTTTTTTAAAGTTTATACTTATTGAAATTCTTTCTATATATGTACTTTAAAAAAACCTGTTATTGATAATTATTAAATGATTAATTAAAACGGGAATTAAATGTACAAATTCGGTACGTATCCATCTCGACCAACCCCCCTGTATAGCGGACACCTCTCTTTAGTGGACAACTTTGGTTCTCCCAGAGGTGTCCGCTATAGGGAGGTTTCACTGTATATATATATATATATATATATATATATATAAATAAATAATCTGTCCTACCCTTTTTCTTTTTTTTTAACACTCATCAATTGTGCATGTTTCGCTGCACATGTTTCGTAGCAACTTAATTTTACACAAATATCACCGATATGCATGATTCTAGGGTTTCTCCAGAATAGGTCTACTTTACTATATTAGATGTTTTAATTCCAAAACTTTAATAGTTGTTTTTCTACCACGTACCACTTTTGCACACTTAGTAGTTATACCTGAGAAGTTTTAATGTAGTTGTACGCATATGGAACTGAAAATACACCAGAAAACGAAAAAATAATACTGACGTCATAGGTGAAATTAATTTGCTGTAATGCTTAGTTTATTTCAATTTTAATTAAACAGTCACTGTCTAACTAAGGAGCGCTGGCCCTTCTTTGATAAGAGCTATCTACTCGCAGGCTGTGGTGCTGGCCACTGTCAGCTGTTTAATAAATTGTTGTGGTGCTGGCCTCTGTTGGCTGTTTCACGAATTACTAGACAGATATAAACAAATTCACACCGTTTAACCGATTTTGACATATCTGGGTATACAGTTAGATCTTGATACGGGGAGAGTCATAGGCAGAAAGTAGCAGTAGCATGGCACACTGGGTAACAGCTAGTATTTAATAATATATCATAAATTACATAGAAGCTTGTATTAAAAGGTATATTTTATTGTTTCCTGTATTGTGAAACACGTGAATGTTACGTGATGAAGAAAAGCTAAGTTCATATTCTGATGCAGCACAATCAAATTAAGAATAATGACATAATATGTCATTATATTTTTAAAATTTAAATAAAAACCCCAGGAAAAAAAATTTGTTTGCAGACCAGTGTAATTAGAGCCTTATCCAAGAAAGATATTCCACAGGTAATAGTAGGGCCACGTCCATATTATGGAGGTGGCCCTACCTGTTTTATATTCCGCCTATTAAAATGATGATTCATGAAACTCATGAAAATGTCACGAAATTGAATATAGGACACGGAAAGTCATGAATTTTGAAACCAAGTCACGAAATTTCAGTTCTTACCGGGGTGTACTTCGGTGAATTCGTTTTTGTATACATTTACCAATCAATTATTCAATTCATTTTTTAAATATATGCAGACTTAAATATTGAAATCCTGTACACATGGCCAATTTCAAGCCAATAGTTAAGGATTTTTCATTTTGATTGAATTTTTTTTTTTTTAATGAGCACGAAATTTGCTTTTCAAATCAATAAAATGTCACGAAAAAGTCCCGAAATTGGCTTTCACAAAAGTAGTAGAGAGCCTGTATAGCGAAATTAAATACCTGAAATACTTCATACTTACAAAGTTGAGTCACCGATCTGGTCCCTTTTAATTCTGGTGATTCACTGTCGAATAATAGTAGACACCTGTCGGAGCGTTCCGTCCAATGCGCCTTAGGAGTCGGGAAATAAAATAAAATATGTTGAAAATGCTTTATTATATTTCTTGAGTTTAGAATAAGATATTGACACTAGTCTTTCGCCAATTTATTTGTTCTAGAGAGTAGATTAAGGGAAAAAGACAATCGTTAAACAATAATTCATATTTCGTAAAATAAATTTAAAAATATACTCATGTTTTTAAGTTAACTAGCATTATACATTTTTCTCACCAAACATAAAAGCGTATTTAAAATCTTCACCCCACGAAACCCTAGTGTGGTAAATATCATCGAAAAGAAAAATAATAATTTTTCCCTTGGCCAACGGCCATAGCCATGTTGAATACACCGTTCCCGTAGATCACCGAAGTTAAGCAACGTCGGGCGTGGTCAGTACCTGAATGGGTGACCGACATTATAAAAGGGTGGCAACCTATAGATAGCCCGGCGCTAATGGCCAAGTTGTAGATGCGCCGTAAAAAAAAAAAAAAATAAAGAAAAATAATTTCCCAGAGTGGCAGAGACTAAAACTTGTAAGCAAAAAAGTAACATGACGTTCTGAAATTCTATATCTTCCCTTGAGATGAACTAAGTTTTACGTCCTTGAGCTCTTTAAAAAAAAAAATTAAATTAGGAAAAAATACTTCTTTTTCTAACCATATAAATGATTATTGTATTGGGATCTTCTCCATGGATTTCGCACGGGAACTGACGCTAAATCTTATTTCTTGCTTGTATTTCTCGCCTGATCTCAAAACAGGGTGGTCAATGAGGTTGCTTTAAATCTGAAATGCCTTTATGGGAAAGAAATACAGAAAAAAAAACAATTTTTTCATCGAATTCTCGAAAAGAGAGTTCTTTTTAAATCCAGGATTTTCTTTGGCAACTTTTATCATAATAGGGCAATTTTTAGGTAATTATAAAATTCCAACGGAGAGCTTTATATAAATAACATATAGCACTAGTATTTTTAATTTGACTCACCCCCCCCCCCCCCAAAAAAAAAGCAAATACTAAAAATGTAAGGGGAAGCGCATTAATACAGTAAGAGAGACAAACTTTACCTCAGGTGTACAAGCTCTGAAGTTACATGCAGTTTTGATGGCTGATAAAAGAGATATTTACCATGTCTTTCTTAGTCGTAACAGAAAAACACCGGGTTTTTAATTGTCGCTTTAGAAACACCAGTGCGATGGCTTTCTGGTAGATTAAGTAATAATATATTAACAAATTCTTTTTATTTCTCTAAAACCTGTCGAGACATCGTAGGACTTCTTTATTGAAGAGTCACTAACGTTTACTGATAACAAACTCTTCCAAAAAAAGTCAAACATTTTTTTGTACAAAATACAATTATATATATATATATATATATATACATATAGAGGCGAGGTACTTAGCTTAGTGGTCGAACCTAGGCCTAATATGCAGGAGGATTTCAAACTCGAACGAATCAATCTTTTGGTGTTCCATCGGGGATTAGATTCAGGGTCTCAGACCGTCCCTAGTCCCACCCAACCTTCAATTAAATATAACGGGTACACCACCTCCCTAGTATGGTTCAAAATCAGTTTCTCCTTCGGCCCTCCTGACCTGCTGTAGGACTGAGTTATATATATATATATATATATATATATATATATATATATATATATATATATACATAGGGGGAGAGGTTAGCTCAGTGGTAGAGCACTGGACTAATAAGCTGGAGGCCTGAGTTCAAATCCCGAGCAAGCACTAAAGATTTTTTCTTTTAGTGTCTTCGTTCATGGGTTGAATTCGGCCTCCCTGACCGTCCCTAGGCCAACCCAGCCTTTAATTAATTTATTAATGGGTACCTTGGGTGCTAATGACTCTAGCAGTCGAAGCACCCAAGGGGAAAATCAGGCGGCCGGAGCATAGTACTGACCACACTATCTCCCTAGTGTGCCGTATGGTCATGAATCAGATACCTCTATAGTATCTGCCCCTCAGGGCCCTCGTGGCCTGTTACGGGACTGATAAAAATATATATATATATATATATACATATATTTATATTTCTGGAGGGTTCATCGTGACCGAGAGTACTGCATACAGAGGGAGGTAATACACCATCCGCATTATTCACTTATATCTCTACATTTATTTTTTTTATTTTTTTTTTTTACAAAAATTAACAGATTTCGCTATTATAATTGATTGTTCTTCCTTGTATCCGTATTTCAAATACGCATATTCTATAAAATTTTAAAATCCTTTCGTTGAAAACTGATTATGTATCAGGGATCGAAAATGCAGGATATTATTGCGTAAATGAAGTTGATTTAAAGATTACATAAGAGTATTGAGAATTTTTATTTAAATAGCATATTTTAATGGTTGTAATCAGTACATGAAGCATTTCTCGCAAGTACAGAGCATATTTGGACATTTTTATTTCCTGTTAGCACATTTTGAAAGATTTCTGGAAAAAGCCCTTCAACTCGAGTTTACTCAGTAAATACGGGAAGCAACCCCGTTAATATATATATATATATATATATATATATATATATATATATATATATATATATATAATTACTTAATACGTTTTGTTCTTTGCGGCTTAGGGTCGGAAAATGTGGCACTTCCTTGTATCGCACCACTTTATTTTGCATGCCCTACATGTTTCGTTCATTATTTCATTCGCACCTCATCAGGGGCACTTCTTGCTACGTCCTCTTGTCTCATGCGGAGGCAGGGGTAGTATTACCCCCTCCCCTTGCTTAATTTTAAGCAAAATAAGAAGATTTAACATACTCGCAAATCAATTTTAATTCTATAATACATACATAAATGAAAATATGTATATATAGTTACGCCCAAAACATTTTGTTTACTATTTTTTAGTTATTTATTTATTCTTTTTTTTTTTATTCTTTTTTTCTTATTTATTTTTCTTTTAAATGTTTGTTACAGATACCTTTTACTTTTCGTTTGCTATAGGTTCATTACCTTTTATAACTTTTCTTTCCGCTACATATTAGAATATGAAGTTCTATTTGTATGAAAATAACCTGACCATTTGTAAATATGTTACAATTGAACAAGCAAGTTGGGAAGCCTTATAAATAAATAAATGAATTAAGCAAATTATTCAGGAATGCAAGGGGTCTTACAATACCCAAATTCTGAGGAAAGTTCTTAGTTATGCAGCGCCTGCGTGACGGACATTCTTTAAAATGTATTTTCTCTTTTGACATAGTCATTCTTATTAATCAATATTTTTATCAAATAGAGATTACCGATATTTTTTTCCTTGTGTACGATTAAGGTCATTTTTACCTGTTTTTTTTTTTGTTTTTTTTTCTGCAAATCCTCTTTACAGTGGTACGTGTCTTTGACCTTACTCTCAGATTGAAATTACGACGACTTAGTGAAATTGCTTTGGTATTATTGTGATGTCTTACTTGCAATAGAATATCCTCTCCAAGAAATAATGAAGCAATCCTTTTATTTTTCCTCGGGATTCTTAAGATTCCCGAATTGACACCTCAATCCATTCTCAAGAGTTAAAAAGGAGACATAAAACAGGTCCGAACATTTCACCTTGGGGAACGCCGCAGCTGCTCCATTATCTGTCCCTGAATGTTTTATTTTTAAAAAACCCTCACCGTGGAGACCGTAAGGCTCAAGCTGGTCTTTATCCGATCCAAACATTGGCGTGACCGGTCCCTCTGGTAGTAGAGAGGGGAGTGGATTAACTGGCCGTATATCCTCAGTTTTATACCAACTCGAAGGCCAGCTTTAGAATGGAAGTGGTGGGGTCTTAGTGCTTTTATAATCAACACCAACACATACAGACACACTAGCGACCAATTCCCTTTAGTGCTTTTATATTCAACACCAACACATACAGACACACTAGCGACCAATTCCCTTTAGGGTGACGGTTTTATTACTCCATATCCTACGACATCTCTATCGTTCTCTCACCTTAAAGGCGAGCTAAAGTGGAGACGTATAAAAAATCTGAGGGAGAAAAAGAAGCACAAAAAAGAAATAGACTTTTTAAAATAAGAAAATAAAACGACGCGATAGACGGAGGAATTTGTTTCACTAAAGCTTGATCACTTATTTAACATTTCCAATCCCAAACTTTATTTCATTAAATTTTTGTAAACAAAAATAAGAGAAAATCAGCTTCTTAAGAATATTTCCAATATAGATCTTCGGTTCCATATAGTTCTCATTTAATTATTTTTTATGAATTTCTAAAAAATACCTATTTTATTATACTCCCCAGAACTCAATGTGCTTTTGCACGTGTACAAATCGCTGAATTGTACCTCTTCATAATAATACCAAGGAGACTTCCCCAAGTCTCCGGAGCCGATTTTTATAAAACTGTATATTTATTAAATACGCACGTTTAAGGATTGAAAGCACTCTTCCAAAGCGCACTTCAAATTCTGACAAAGTGAGTTTAAAGTGGTGTGGTCACCGATTTGGTCCATTTTTTTTCTGGTTATTCTACATTAAAAAAAAGTCTGTCACGCAGGAGCTGCATAACTAAGCACTTTCCTCAGAATTTGGGTAGTGTAGACTGCTTTCCAGAACAATTTGCTTAAAATATCCTACATAAATAAAATAAAAACGTGAATAGTTCTCATTTTGTAATGAGTAACTGATCAACTACGTAATAAATACAAAAATCCTCATATTATCGTATTTTGATCTAACGCAGGAACAAGATACAGTCACTCTAGTGGTAGCAAGCGCTCCTTGCGGCGGCTTTGTGAACCTACGTCTGCCGGCTTTTCTATTCAAATATATTACAAATTAAACCCCCGCTTTCCGATTGACCGATTCAGCTCATTTTTACAACACTTCTTTCTCATGAGTTACCCACGACGTATACCGCGTTTCGTTACAATACAGCAGAAATTACGACCGGTATGAGTATATTAGGAATTTGGGTTCGGAGTAAACCCCCCCTTCTAATGAACCGATTTAGTTTATTTTTACAACACATATTTACCTGTGGATTAGCACTACGAATACCGAGTTTCGTCGTAATATACCAAAAATCACGGCTGGTAGTGGCGAATTGGTATTGTGGGTCCGGAGTAAACCCCCCCTTCTAATGAACCGATTTAGTTAATTTTTATATCTCACTTTTCTCTCTATATTACCACTACGAATACCAAGTTTCGTTGAAATATAACAAATATTACGGCTGACATAGTCAAATAAGTGTTTTGGGTTCGGTGTAAACCCCCCCCCCCCCTTCCGGTGGACCGACTTTAGTGGTTAACGAACTCGTTCAATCGTTTGCTAATTGAATGCTATATACCAAGTTTCGTGACGAAAAAACAAAAACTCTGGCCGCTATCGTGTTAACAGACACACACATATATATATATATATATATATATATATATATATATATATATATATATATATATATATATATAGATAGATAGATAGATATAATTTTTAACGTGGGTCATTTTCGGTGTCTACTAGGTAGGATCGATAAAGATTTGAAGAAATTTTTCAAAAATTCCGTCATGAGTCCAACCTCAATAGCTGCTACTTTCCTTCGGAGGAAAGTGCTAAAAGAGTCGACGCCTGTCCATTATGCCTTAGGAACCGATAAATAAAATAAAATATGTTGAAAATGCTTTATTTTATATATCAATTCTAGAAAATTATGTCGACATGATTCTTTCACCAATTCAATTGTTTTCGAGAGAAGATTAAAGAACAAATACAATCGTTAAAAAATATTTCGTCAAATAAATTCAGATATATGCATACGTTTGACGTAAAATAGCATTATACATTCTTCTACACCACAAATAATGGCAGATTTAAAATTAGAAACCCTAATGAAGCAAATATCATCGAAAACAAAAAAACAAAAACAAAAAAGAAAAATAATAAGTTAGTACGAAGAGACAATGGGTGGAGTGAATAAAAGCTAGCAATTGCTAGAACTAAGTATTTTCCAAGAAATTGCTAAGGGGCGAGTGAATAAAAAGGTTAGCTGCACAATCACGGTTCCTAGCTGCAGCTAGGTAGAAGGTGTGAATAAAGAGCTGTGACTAGGTTCTAAGGGTAGCTATTGCTAAGGGGCGAGTGAATAAAAAGGTTAGCTGCAGCTAGGGCTAGCACTTGCTTAGTCTATCACGGTTCCTAGCTGCAGCTAGGTAGGTGTGAATAAAGAGCTGTGACTAGGTTCTAAGGGTAGCTATTGCTAAGGGGCGAGTGAATAAAAAGGTTAGCTGCAGCTAGGGCTAGCACTTGCTTAGTCTATCACGGTTCCTAGCTGCAGCTAGGTAGGTGTGAATAAAGAGCTGTGACTAGGTTCTAAGGGTAGCTATTGCTAAGGGGCGAGTGAATAAAAAGGTTAGCTGCAGCTAGGGCTAGCACTTGCTTAGTCTATCACGGTTCCTAGCTGCAGCTAGGTAGGTGTGAATAAAGAGCTGTGACTAGGTTCTAAGGGTAGCTATTGCTAAGGGGCGAGTGAATAAAAAGGTTAGCTGCAGCTAGGGCTAGCACTTGCTTAGTTTATCACGGTTCCTAGCTGCAGCTAGGTAGGTGTGAATAAAGAGCTGTGACTAGGTTCTAAGGGTAGCTATTGCTAAGGGGCGAGTGAATAAAAAGGTTAGCTGCAGCTAGGGCTAGCACTTGCTTAGTTTATCACGGTTCCTAGTTGCAGCTAGGTAGGTGTGAATAAAGAGCTGTGACTAGGTTCTAAGGGTAGCAATTGCTAAGGAAAAAGCTAGTCTGGTCTGGTTCATGCTAGCTTTTTAGTTAGTCGTTTCTTTTCGCTCAATCATGGCGGCGTTTACGCATGTTCGTAAGGAAAAGGAGTATTATATGTGCCGGGACGTGTTCACGTTTTATTTTCATCTTCTTTAGCTACATTTCCTACAGTAAAACGATTATTTGAAGTTTTGGAGTTGGCGGATATTTTTTTTCTTCCGTACCGTAAACCTCAACCATTTTCGAACTTTTTCAATTACTTATTTGCAATTTGTTGTGAATCAGTGCTGGGTTCCTACTTCCTTGTTAGACGCTTGTTGGTGAATTCATTTGAATTCTTCCTGGGATTTTTGCCCTTGATCAATAATTTGTAAAAATATTTTCCCTACTGCTTCAATTTTATAGGCTTATTACCGGTGGCTTTTTGGTCGGTTTTCTTCTTTATGCTTGATTTAATGTTACTCAGCACCTTATTTAACTGTGCAACAGTGACCTTTCGCCCTATGGACACGCAGCCCGATGAGGAGAGAGACAAGCAACAAACCATGACAGGAAGAGGGATGAGACAGGGGAGGTAGGAATCCTAGCTGCAGCTAGGGGTAAGCAACTGCTACCCTTAGAATTTCCTTAGTTTATCAGGAGATGAGACTAACTTAGATCTTGCTACCTAGAAGTTGCTCTTGTTTATTGACTCCGTATTGAGGAAGAGCTAAATTTAAGGGCTAGATTCTACCTGTTAGATTCTAGCTTTTATTCTCTCCACCCATTATGTCTCCCGTATTGGAGGAAAAAAAGTGTTATTTTTTGTTCTCGATGAAATTTACCTCATTAGGGTTTCTTTCGGTGCTAGTTTTAAACTTGCTCTTATTTTACTTCTGTATTCTTGTTTAACGATTGTATTTTTTCTTCAATCTTCTCGACAAGAGAAATGAATTGGTGAAAGATTAACGTTGATATCATTTTTTAAACTCGATATAAAGCATTTTCAACCTATTTTGTTTTATTTCTCAGCTCGCAAGGCGCATTGAAGGAACGCTCGGACACGTGCCGAATATATTTCCATGTAGAATCACCAGAAACAGAATTGGCGAAATCGGTAACCCTACCACTACTAGTGGTAGGGTTACCGATTTCGCCAAAGTACAATTCCAAAGTACAATTTAAATATTCTAGTGGTCCACTAGAATATTTAAATTGTACTTTGGAAGAGTGCTTTCACTCATTAAACGTGTGATTGGGCCGATATAAAAAAATACGTGTAGATTATTTTCGTATATCGTTTAATAAATATATAACGTTTTATCAATATCGGCTCCGGACATTGGGGATGTTCCTTTGTAAGTTCACTGTAACAGAGACTGAACTCTATTGATGTTCCTTTCGTGACCGTGTGTTCATTAATTTTTAGTTAGCTTTTTGCATTGTTCCCTGTTTCCTTTGCTGATTTATTGTCGTCATAAACCGACCCCTTTAACGATCCTTTTGATTGCATAGACTATGAGGAAGTGCTTTCATGAGCTTTCTGTTCTATTTTTATTTTTTGCTTGGCAACCACCCGGAGAAAGGTTGTGGTTTTTAAAAGCCCTAAGAAATTAGCTAGTTGGCCATGCCGTAGTTGGAGTTTTATTTTAATTTTTTTTTTTTTTTAATTTTCCTTGCGCGAGTTTTATTCCGTCCTCTCACGGGGAGCCCTGCTCAGACATTATGATGGGAACTGTAATCCAGCTGAATAAATTGAAATTGAAATGGATTATTAAGTATTTATTTTTTACGGGGAAATATAGATTGTTAGGAATCATTAGCATAATACAATGAAGTTAAAGTTTAGCCATGGAATAATTTTTTTTTCGACGTTGCCAGGGAAAGACGGCAGAATAGGACTTAAGCCTCGAGAGAGAGGTGTCACAAAAGTAGTTGATAATGGAGGCAGCTATCAAAGGTGTTTTTTTTTTTTTTGTTTTTGTTTTTTTTATTGCGTTGGGTGTGGATTTTAAGTAGGTTTATATAGCGTAAATATTTCTTATATACTAATTATAATATTGTTTACCACTTAGAACATTGTCCACGACTTACATCAATTTAGCCTACTGCAAGTAACGGTAATTACGCTTGTTCAATAAGTTTTGATCATGGATTTTTTAGAGATTTAATATCTGTAATTGAATTCGGCCTCCCTGACCGTCCCTAGGCCGACCCAGCCTTTAATTTATTTAATAATGGGTACCTTGGGTGCTACTGACTCTAACAGTCGAAGCAGCCAAGGGGAAAACCAGGCGGCCGGAGCATAGTACTGACCACACTATCTCCCTAGTGTGCCGTATGGTCAAGAATCAGATACCTCTATAGTATCTGCCCCTCAGGGCCTTCGTGGCCTGTTACGGGACTGATTTTTTTTATTTTTTATATTGTATATGATATATATGTCTCGTCCATCTTTTTTAAAGAACTTTTTATCTAAGGCAAACTGCTCCAATACTCAAGTTAGCCTAATACATTTTGTAGGTAAATATTTGAGAAAACATTTTTTTTTCGTTCTGCATGTACGTGTTCTATAAATATTTATTTAAATTTGTCTACCTATACCCATGAAGGTCATTGGCAGTACATGTAGGATTGTATTTCTGTGTATATTTTGATTTTCTTCGGGAAGTGAATCAAATTTTGATTAGTAGTTTCATAATCTTGTAAAAGCTTCCTGTAAAGTTGTTGAAATATTATAGAATGAATGATGTGTAGAGAATTTGTTGGTGTGTATGATGATGTGGTCTATAGTCTTTGTCATTTGGCATGTTTCAAAAGTTTTTGAGGAGGTAGTTATGGGTTATTGCATTTTGGCCTATTCGCAAACGTGCAAAAGCAACTTATTCCCTCCAAAAGTGACGTGAAACTGTATCCCAAGGTTTTGTGTCACCCTTTTCTCTCTATAATTTGTTCCTGCATGTTTGTGACCACAGTGCTTTACATGTTACTTACGATGTATCTTTTTACATGCTTCATCGGCGTCCTACACATTCGCATCATTATCAAGGTGAGCACTGTTTGCTACAAGGTCTCCTAATTCATTGAAATCAATGCCGCAAGGCCGAACGACGTCTGTTTCTGGCTTAGATTTGGGCACACCGTGTTTTTCACGCGGATGTGGCACGTCCTCCCTTGCCTGGGTAAACCTTCCAGTTTGCGATCGCTAAACATGGACTAACCAAAAATATCATACATTCCATTGCACTGGGTGGTTGGTATTCTTTTTTTGGGTATTTTTGCGAAGACCACATCCAGTTACTTTTGAAGTAGCTGTAGTGATTTATAACAGTTACTCGTACTCGCTGATAAGCTTACTGATTAGCTAATAGGTTGTTTGCTGGTTATCTACTACTACTTGACTCGTTATCTACGGTTATAATCCATATTAGATAATGGTAAGCAATATTTATTAATAAAAAGGTTAATATGATCAAAATCATCTCACAACTATGAAAAAAGTTTTAAAGCATTAAAGTTGACTGTTTTGCAGGTTATGAAGGACAACAAACAACGATATTTGTAAACAAACATATTTTATTCCTTTACTCTTTCTCTCTCGTTTTTGGATATTTTACCTTTATTAAGCATTACATGCTATGCGTTTCCGCTCGCTCAAGAAGATATCAAAACTCTTGTCAATCCAACTCCCAATTAATAGAATTATATTAATTGTAGCGACTCTAGTCTATACAAATCGCTAAAATTAATAAGATTCCATTAATTTTTGCGAGTAAGAAACCAATCGCTTTTTCTTTGTCAGAAACATCGCGAACTAATTGTAAAAGACTCATTTTTTCTCACTAACATAAGCAGAGCTTTTTCATAAACAAAAGCTAATTCACTGTTGAAGGTTACTTTACTCCCAACAAGAACCAATGCAATTGGTCATCGGAATCCTCCAATAGGAAGGCAAGGGAGTTATGCGCATGCGCTGAATCACTGATACAATCACTACTGCTACTTCAAAAGTAACTGGATGTGGTCTTCCGAAAAAGACCCATTTTTTTATTATTTTCATAATTACTGATAGATATATTTTGAATATATTAGTTAAGGTAATAAAAAACAATGAATTAAAAAATGGCTGTTTGGTGTTTTGTTACATATTTGTATACGCCCTCCATCGTTCATTGCAATCTATTCTCCCTTTCGTCATAGATCTAGGTGGAGCAAAAATAGTTACGGAAATGTTTATTAAGTTTTAATGAAGGTAGATCACGTTGATAATAAACGTTTCTGAAAACTTCAAAAACATAAGTGTGTTTTGAAGCGTAGATCGTCGGGGTTTCGATCAGTGTTCTTATTCAATAAAACACATTTTATATGCTAAAATGTATATTTATTGCCGCCAACGTTTCGGCTTGCTATACAAGCCATCTTCAGGGCTATTGAGAAGATTGAGAACTGTCCCCTTTCAAGAAGAGAACATTTCTTCGGATGAAATGTTCTCTTCTTGAAACGGGACAGTTCTCAATCTTCTCAATAGCCCTGAAGATGGCTTGTATAGCAAGCCGAAACGTTGGCGGCAATAAATATACATTTTAGCATATAAAATGTGTTTTATTGAATAAGAACACTGACCGAAACCCCGACGATCTACGCTTCCTACTTCTGAACGGTCGACCATATCTTCTCAATAAGTGTGTTTTGCTCTATTCCTATTAACATTTTAGGCATTTGAAGGTACTTTTTCGGAATTAAATTTAATCCTCTACAATGTTTATATTACGTGCATATTATCTACGTTAATGGCAGAAAAGTGACGAAAAACAAGGGTTTTTTTGGTTTTTGGCAATTTGTTACTCATTGGTGCGCCTTAGCGAAAAAATGACCGATATAAATTCAACATAAAATTCAATTCTCTACAATAATCCGTAATAAAAATAACCCACCGGAGATTCCAGAATTAGGGTCTCTGGAGAAAGTTGAGGTGTCTTGCATTAGGTCCAACGAAAGTTCAAAACCTCATTAAGACCCGCCAACTACGTTTTTCAATTTCAAAAATTGTGGGAAAAAAAGGGGGTGTCAATCAATGAACACCCTGTATATACGAATTGAACCGTTATTTTCGTTATTTATGGCTTCTGAAAAATCTTTTAGTCGGCGCATCCGGATTGCTTTCTGAGGTCAACCTCATAAGTTCACTTCCTCTCTAAGAGGGAAATGAGGAACCGCGCTAAAATGGCGTCGTTCGTCAATAATCATATAACAGCAGTATATTTATATATTGTCTAAATAAGCCGCCATTTTCCTATGGACATTTCCTTCCTCAAAACCGTTATCTTGAAACTTGCCTTGCATTTACATATCATTAAAGGGGAAATAATAAACCCTAATGAGCCTGTGCTCTTCGCCATCTTAGAATTTATAATTATCCGCTAGGCGGCCATAAACGACATTCCACCGGCCATAAATACTCTTTACGAGTATCGCCATTTCATTTTTAATTTTTTACTATTGAAGACATACGTTTATATTATACTCCAAAATATATGCTATTGTTTTCACACTGTAAAACATTTTTTTTTTACAAAAGTTTGCTTTTGGTTGAAGGCAGTCCTTGGTTTCGTGGCCAAAAAATGACTCGAGTAGTAGAATTAGGGGGCACCTACATGGGACCCGATCCGATATCTACCGACTGTCGGAAGAAAAACAAACACATGCATCTCAATGGAGGTGATTACGTTGGTCCCGATCCGATGACCACCGATTCTCGGCCGTTGAAACTAAACCGATTTCGGGCCGACGATGTAAAATGCCGCCATAGGACATATTGTGTTTCGAAAAGGTCTATATCTTACATGTTTGATGTGTTTTCCTTGTTTATTAAATTTCAAGGAAAGATTTTCATAACCATCCAATATTTATAACCTTGTAGGTACCTTTCTTATAAATAATTTTGAAATATGAATACTATTCCTCTCTGATCTTAGTGTAACAGTTAAAAATGAATTGTTAAACTAAGTTTGTTTTTTTCGTGATCGATATACTTCCAGAAGATTGATTGGCCTCTCAATTCGTCCTTCATACTTCCAACATTCAACCTAATCGAGGGTTCTATGCTTATTAGGTGGTATTTCTTAAATTAATCACTCATTTCCAATTCACTAAGAACTCATTACTGACAATTGGATCGGTAAGGATCGGGACCATTGTAGGCACTCACGTCGGTCGTTGTCGGTCAAACGAAATCGGATCGGGAGAAATACCGGCCCAATATAGGTGCAGCCTGAAGGTCAGAATCGGTCCAAGACCGTTTCAGCATCTTCTTAACCAAAGTATATATATATATATATATATATATATATATATATATATTTACATGGAACGGCATTTTTCTCCAGCGGTGGTACTCCTCCTCACTTCTTCCCGGAATATTTCGATGGATTCATCTCCATCTTCTTCAGCCAGGTACTTCTTAGGGAAGAAGTGAGGAGGAGTACCACCGCTGGAGAAAAATGCCGTTCCATCTAAAAATACAATCCCAGCGACGAAAAATAACATCAAACATATATATATATATATATATATATATATATGTCTGTGTGTGTGTGTGTATGTTTTATTTTAAGCGAATTATTCAGGAATGCAGTGTACACAACCCATATTCTAAGGAAATTGCTTATTTTTATAATTAAAAAAAAAAAAAAAACACAAAACCAAAAAAAAACTGTTTTTAAAGAAAATTATTTATTCATTATATTTCTGGAGTATGAAGAATATATCCCTGGCATATTCTTAAGAAAATATTTCCGAAATTGCTGATTTATTTTCAATTTTATTAAGCCTGACTGATGTAACCTTTATGTGGTTGATTGGTTCTTTTTAGATTTTGTGAAAAAATACTTAGGTTTTAATAAACTTATAGTTGTAGTATTACGCCTTTATATGTATATAATATATATATATATATATATATATATATATATACATAAAGCGATCTGTTATGTTTTATGTATAACGGATCGCTGTCTGTACATGGAAGATATATATGTGTGTGAGTAAAATATTGTGTGTGTGAAGCTGGCGTCTCATTTCGTGGAAACTCATATTTTTTTTTTTAGAGTTGTTGCTTCATTTTCAGTATTTCTGGAATTCTTGATAAATTAAATTAACAGTTCCGGCCTTTAAAGAGGGTGGGGGGGGGGACCTCAGGATAGAGACACTATGTTCACACAGCGTCTCACTTTGTTCTAAGATACCCTATCAACAATTATCAGAATTCAGAGAAATCATAGTTTTATTAGAGTTCTGAAGATGGTTTTACATTTCAGAGGTAAAAGAAAGAAGAAAAAAACAATTTACGAAAAAATCGTTTTGAGCCTTCTGCTCAAATTCAGGAACATAAATATGCTTTAGCTCCACCCGACAAACCTATGTAATGTTCTTTTTCGTACATGGCTACCCTGCTAGCGGACACTTTTATAACGTTTTTTTTTTAGTTTTGTCATCGCTGAAGGATATTTATGCTAAAAGAAATATTAAACAATCATTATACTTAAAAAATCCATATTTTCAAAAATGAGAAGAGACGCCGGTAGATTTCTCAGAGTTCTGATCATTCTAAAACAGTTTTGATATAGTTTAGGGCTTGTACAATGTCTTTCCATAGAGTTGTGATCGGAATATGAATCAGAATGTTTTTAAACGAATTATTGAACTCCAAAAATGCTTATTTTCAAAGATAAAGGTGAGAACAGTTTTAAATCGTCTTTTAAATCTTAACAGTTTTATATCTTCTTAGTGGCTGACGCCCATAATATAATAAAATAAAATTTAATTTTCTAAACAAATGCCGATCCTAATATGAGAACACTATTTTCATATTTCCACGCATTTTCAGATCATTTTATGAAGACGTTTGTCTTGTTGAGCTGTCGGCGCCGCAAAATTCCATGTTTCTAATTTATGTTGTCAGAAAAAAATAATCACTGAATCGTCCATATGGCTTATAGGTTTGTCTCTGATAGAATCTCATAGGTTGAGTAGAACCTCTCGTATCCGATCTTCCCATAACCGACTCCCCCCGATATCCGACCTTGTCCCCGACCGTCTGTGTTTCACACGCGCCCCGTTGGCGAGCCTGTCGAGACTTGAAAGAGTGATTCATCTACACTATGTTTTTTTTTTCCTGTCAAAAACTGTCAGTTCTTCCGTGATTATTGATGTGGAAAGTGCTCTAATCTTGTACTGTTCAATATTTGTTAACGCAGAGAGACTTGTTGAAGCTGATGTTTCAAAAGTTACCAAAGAAGATCTCAAGAATACCCTAATCATTGCTGTTGTGCAGAACAGAACCGTGGACGAAGAAATCGACTCGGACGAATACGAAATCACCAATGACGACCTAGTTAGTCATTTTGCTGCTAAGGACGCCTTCGATGTAGCGATGAAATACGTCGAGCAACATCCAAATGCAACATCAATGGATGTATTGTGGGCAAAAAAGTGGAGGGACACTTCCGCAAAGTCAAAATTAAAAAAATTAAAACAACAATCCATAACTGAATTTGTAAGTAACGTACGCTTAAATTTTGTTCGTCTTTTCAAAAGATTAAATATTTGAAATTTATAGCAACAGTTCTACAATTACAATAAAGTTGTATTACAGTTTGTGCTGTATATTATATCTGTTTTTATAACTTTGAAAGACGTTTCTTTTATGCTCCTCCCGATATCCAACCTTTTGACCGTTCCGACCATGGCCCGGTCCCGTTAAGGTCGGATATGAGAGGTTCTACTGTAATGTCATAAATCTTGCAATATTCCGTTATCTGACGTGCCCAATTCAAAATATAGCTAGTAGACTAGCCATATTTCGAATGTGGAAGTTAAAAAGTTAATCTGTGCGGCATCCCACCGGTTCGGTAAGCAGCCTAGTTACGCTTACCCCGGATTACGAACGGCGCTCTCCTTTGAGTATCTATATGACCAAGATAGAGCTCTCCCTATCTGAATCATGGAGCAATTTGCATTCCTAACTGGATGCAGTTACATGCTGATTTACGAGCAGCTGGAATATACCGCTGTCAGATCCAGCCAGTTACCGCCAAATTACACATCTTAAGGCTGTCACATTCCTAAACAATTACTTGAAAGCGCATCTGGGATTGCAAGCTTTATACTCTTTCTATAATTCTCATAATATATTGAACTTCTCTCAACGCATCACAGCACATTTCGTAATAGATATTGAGAACATTGTTGAAAACAAAATATCCAAGTTTCTTTCATTATGGTGCTTTCCAGATATCAAAGTGATCTTTCAAATTTCTCTCTCTCACTCACTCTCTCTGCATGTATGTGTGTGTGTGTGTGTGTATATATATATATATATATATATGCTTTGAGTGAATAAAAATAAATCATTTGTGGTGGAGACCTTGGAGTTTGTTGGTTTTCCTATTATGATTCAGTACCACCACCGTCCAGCCAAATCAATGTCAAAAAATCTTCGACCTCGTCAGGCTTCGGCTGGAATATCTAAATGGCATAGTGTTACACAAGCACTGAGGATGGAGCTGTAGACTCCGAAAGCTTGCTTTGAGTGAATAAAAATAAATCATTTGTGGTGGAGACCTTGGAGTTTGTTGGTTTTCCTATTATGATGCAGTACCACCACCGTCCAGCCAAATCAATGTCAAGATATCTTCGACCTCGTCAGGCTTCGGCTGGAATATCTAAATGGCATAGTGTTACACAAGCACTGAGGATGGAGCTGTAGACTCCGAAAGCTTGCTTTGAGTGAATAAAAATAAATCATTTGTGGTGGAGACCTTGGAGTTTGTTGGTTTTCCTATTATGATGCAGTACCACCACCGTCCAGCCAAATCAATGTCAAGAAATCTTCGACCTCGTCAGGCTTCGGCTGGAATATCTAAATGGCATAGTGTTACACAAGCACTGAGGATGGAGCTGTAGACTCCGAAAGCTTGCTTTGAGTGAATAAAAATAAATCATTTGTGGTGGAGACCTTGGAGTTTGTTGGTTTTCCTATTATGATATATATATATATATATATATATATATATATATATATATATATATATATATATATAGTTAGCTGAAAAAAGGTACATAGTGTACGAAAACAAGTTTATAGTAACAATAGTAGGGTATGGAAGTTTAGCCACAATGTCTTCAACATCAATCTACAAATTTTCATCTTCTCTCGTATACTTGTCACTTAATGTTCGTTTTTTCAATTATTGGATCTTAAACATTGGACATTTAATACCACAGATCTCTGCAACTAAATATGTCTTTTACTTTTATCTTTACAATTTCCTTTTTCCAAATCATATTTTTCAAATTGTTGCTGGTTACCGACTTAACTCACATTTATCAGACAGATAAACGTCACTTTCTCCTAAAGAAATTTCGGTTTCAGTATCAGAATCTGAACTGTCATTGGAATAATTTTCATTTACGACTTTTTAGGAAGGGGTTTATTTGTATGTGGTGTCTTACGTTTAGGTTGGTGCTTTCGTTTTTCTTTTTTTTTCAGCTTCAATAATAAGCTTTTCAGGAATATCTGTCTGGATACGAGGTTTCCCTTTAGGCCAACCCCTATTTGACATTTTCCTTACCTGCGCTTTTCGATGAGGCCTTACAACTTCAGGTGGAACTATAAGGGGCGATAGGTTCAAACAGCTACACTGATGATTGATTAAGTCAGTTTGAACTTACTTAATTTATGGAGGAAGCGTAGATCGTCGGGGTTTCGGTCAGTGTTCTTATTCAATAAAACACATTTTATATGCTAAAATGTATATTTATTGCCGCCAACGTTTCGGCTTGCTATACAAGCCATCTTCAGGGCTGTAAAAACATATATGGTGTAACAATCGTAAGGACAGAAACAATAACAAAAACAATAAAAAAAAAAAAAAAAAAAAAAAAAAAAAAAAAAAAAAGGCTAGAAACATTAACATAAATATCAGTACCTATATGCTTGAAAATATAAATATAAATATATATAAATATATATATATATATATATATATATATACACCCACACACACATATATATACATATACACATATGTATACATACACACACACATACATGCATATATACACACGAATACATACATACACATATATACACATATACATATATATATATATACGTATATATATATATATATACATATATATACATATATATACATACATACATATATATATAAAGTATAATAATAGCAATATAAATAAATATAACTGTATAGTGACATACCTATTGCTAGAAACATTAACATAAATATGGGTACCTATATGCTTGAAAATACAAATATAAATATATATATACATATATATATATATATATATATATATGTATATATATATAGTATAATAATAGCAATATAAATAAATATACATGTATATGGTATCCAAGCGAATACAGTACAGGTGTCATAGTAACATACCTATTGAGAAGATTGAGAACTGTCCCGTTTCAAGAAGAGAACATTTCTGAAGACTGGAAGGATGGGTCAGATAGTAGAGAATGGGGGGAGGGGGTGGTTAGGAGTGGGGCTAGGAGTAAGGAGACATAGAGGGTAAAGACCGCGGTAAAGATAAAGGACTTGCCGATGGATATTGCAGGTACAGGGAAGGATTGGGCCAGTGCTAGACCGGTGAGGATGGGGGGGAGGGGGTTAGGGAAAGTCAACCTGGGAGTAAGGACAGAAGGACGGCGGTAAAGATAAAGGACTTGCCGGTGGGTATTGCAGGTACAAGGAAGGATCAGACGGTGTGTGGGAATAGGGCAACGAACCGGGTGGGATTACCTAACGGGAGGCTTTGAGGATATGGAAAATGTTGGAATAGGTTGAGGAGATGACTTCTTTGTCAATTTTGTCATTGACGGGATTGTTTTCTAGATGGATATATATGGATTCAGAAAGGAGACGCTTTTCAAGGTTGGGTTCAGTGGAGAGGATGGAGAAGTTTTGGAAATCAAATTTATGTCCGTCCGTGATAGCGTGTCTAGAAAGTGCGGTTTTAATGTCTCTGTTCTTAATGTTGTATTTGTGTGTTGTGAGTCTGCTATGAATGCGGTTCTTCGTCTGTCCTATGTAAGTGCTGTTGCAGTGTGGTGTAGAACAAGGAATTCGGTAAACGACGTTGGATCTATTTCCTTGTGGGATGGGGTCTTTGAGAGTGGTATATAGGGTTTTCAGTTTATTTTTAGTGGATAGACCTAGATTTAGGTTGGGAAATGTGCTTCTGAGGGATTTTTGGATTTTTTCAGAGAGGTTAGGGATGTACGGAAGGGATCTGAATAGGGGGGCGACACTATCTTGCGAGGTGGAGGGGGGTTTAGGATTTTTAATTGAATTTATGAGGGAGGTGATGGTGTGTTTCGGGAATCCATTGGCTTGGAGTATTTCTAGGAGTCGGGATGTGTTTTTGGGATGAAATTTAGGATCAGATAGGGTAAGGGATCGAAATATTAGGTTTCTAGCTGTATTGAGGATTTGATGAGGGGGGTGTGAGGATTGGTAATGGAGGAGTCGGCCAGAGTAAGTGGGTTTGGTGTACCAATCGGTGGATAAGGAGCCATCGGGGTTTCTAATCACAAGTAGGTCTAGGAAGGGTAGAGAGTTATTGGATTCGGTTTCAACGGTGAATTTCAATCGGGGGTGGTAGGAGTTAAAGGCGGCTAAGATCTGAGGAATACTATGCGGGTTGAGGATGAGGAAAAGGTCATCTACATATTTTTTAATGAAAATTATGTCGTTGGGGAACATCGGGAGGGTGAGATTGAGGAGGTCATTTAGGGTGATATTGGCTATATCGGGTGCGAGACAATTTCCCATGGCGAGGCCAGAGGTTTGGTGGTAGTATTTGTCTTGGAAAAGGAGGTAGCCAGATTTACAACATAGGGATAGGGATTCAAGATAGGAGGCTTGGGATAATTTGGTGTGGGGTTCTATAGTTTGCCAATTGGTTTCGACTATTTCAAGGGCTTTGTCAATGGGGATGTTGGTAAAAAGAGACTCGGCATCAAGGGAGACAAGGATAAAATTAGGAGGGACGTTAATGGAAGAAAGTTGTTGTTTTAGGTCGTAGGAATTCTGGACATCGTAGGAATTATTATGGCTAAGGGCTTGTAGGGGGGTTAGGAGAAATTTACTGAGATTAGAGGAGGGTGAGTTGATGTTGGATACGATAGGACGTAAGGGATTGTTAGGTTTATGAATTTTTGGGAGACCATAACATCTGGGGGCTTGGGAGTTACTTAATTTATTATTTTTCAAAAAGTCGTAGCAGAAGAACATTTTTTTTTTTTTAATTTGTTTATTTGAAATCTGTACATAAATCAATAGTACAATCGTCAAGTTTGTTGACACAGATAATATATACAAGTTGATTAAAACGGTAAAATTAAAACAAAATAAAAATAATGAAGAATTTGGAAGAAGCCAACCATTGTTGGTACTTCCTGAGGCGGGTAAACAAACGTTTTAATGATCAAAATAGGATCGGCTATATGAGTTTATCTCGGGGCCACTGTCTTTTAAGCCGCCTGGGAGGATTGTCTGGATGGGATTGGGAAGATAAGGATAAACCTTCAGGATTAGGATGGTGAGACAATGTGGAGTGGAACATTTGGAATCGGGTTTTAGCAAGATCAAGGACAAATGGAATGTTAAGGTCGTTGTGTAAGGTTTTGTTGGATACGTAGAAAGGGGCATTTACAATTTTACGGAGGACTTTTGACTGGAATGCCTGTATTCTGTTGATGTTTGATGTTTTTGCAGTACCCCAGAGTTCAAGTCCGTATGTCCATATGGGTCGAATGATGGTTTTGTATATCGTAAGTTTGTTCTGTGTCGTTAACTTGGACGAGGGTCCAAGAAGTCGTCTAAGTAGTCCGTATCTTTTGTTCAGTTCTTGTCTTTTCAGTCTCGTGTGAGGGTTCCATGTCAGTCGGCTGTCAAGGTATAATCCTAGATATCGAACCTCGTTAGATGCTGGAAGTGGAGTGTTTTTGAGGTAGACAGGACATGATCTCCGATTGAGAGTGAAGGTGGTCAGTAGGGGTTGGGGGTGTGTGGGGATATCCGCAGTGTATAGAAGGAAAAAGGAGAGGACCAATAATACTCCCTTGGGGGACTCCAGCATTTATGGAACAGGTCGGGGAAAAAGCTGCGCCTTGTTTGACTTGAAAGGATCTGTTTGATAGGTAGGATTTGATGACTAGGAAATAGGCGTTGGGAAGTATTGGCTTTACTTTGTACAGTAATCCCGGGTGCCAAACCCGATCGAATGCTTGAGCAACGTCGAGAAAGGCACTCGTGCAAAAACTCTTACGTTCAAGCGAGGAGAAAATTGCGTCTACAACTCTTAAGCACTGTTGTATAGTGGAATGATGGGAGCGGAAACCAAACTGGTGAGTGGGGATTTTATTCGAGGATTCTATGATTGGGAGGATTCTTTTATAAAGGAGTTTTTCGAATATTTTAGACATTAATGGGAGGAGGCTGATAGGTCGGTAGGGAAGATGGGGAATCGGGAGGTTTAAAGGGTTTGGGAAAAACAATGACAACAGAGTGTTTCCAGGGATTGGGAAAATGGGATGTTCTTAGGATTGAGTTATACAGGAATGTGAGGAATATAATGGCCTTCTGGGGGAGATTTTTTATCATCTTGGAGGTGATATGGTCATAACCGGGGGATTTCTTTGGGAGGTATTTGATGATGTGTTTCACTTCAGACGGATGGAAAGCTTTGGGAGGGAAGGACAGGGGAAGAGGAGAGTTCAGGTAGTCTTCGATATGCCGATCATGGGAGGAGCTAGTTTGGGGATTAGGGGAAAATACTGAAGTTGGGTGTGTGGAGAGAAGGAGTGCCTTTTCTTCATCTCTTCTGGCCCAGGTCCCATCGCTGCGTTTAGCAGAACATAAAATTTGAATCATGAAAAAATTACTCAGGTGTGTTGTACCTTTGACCTGATCAAAGGAACAACTAGTCGTGGTCAGAGGTACAACACTCTGGTAGTGCAAATTAAAAATCATGCTAAATATTTTAGGATTAAGATAAATCAATTTCAGAAGCTACGCCATATTTCTTATTGTAATAGCTACTTTGTCAAATGATTTCCGTCTAAAAAGACATAATACTAAAAACATTATGAGGCAAAACCTCATCAATGAATAACTTACATTTTTATTATAGAAATGGATAAGTATTTTTTGCAAGAATCCTCTTTGACTGCAATAATCCAAAGTAGGTTACACAAGCCCTCTAGTGAACGAGCTAAACACTAATTACACCAAAATTTATAAAATGTTGCTACGTTCAGAATTT
>OX328129.1:17779811-18044811 GCA_946811695.1 Gonocerus acuteangulatus | reverse complement strand
ACCATAAATTTACCCACATCGATCACACGTTTCAGAGATTAATTTCACGGCAGCTTAACCCTTCTGTGTACACCGCGAGGCCTCGCCGCCAGGTGATTGGGCCGCACCAAGCAGCCGATATTTTATTACTTTCTCAAATTCAGTGGGCTCAATGGAAGGGATTTAACTATATATCTTCGGGTTTAACTATATGTATATATATACGGGTGCAACCGTATTCTTGGTATCTAAAAGAATAATTTGATAAACAGAGATGTTAAAGACAATAGAAATTCTACATTCAGCCCTCTATATACACACACAACAGTATTAGCACTCTCCACAAAACTACCTGGTTATAAACTTCCAATTCCCAATAATATAAATTATAACCCAAAGTAGAACTTCAGGAAAATATGATAATCGCTTCACATTAAAAAAAAAGAAACTCTTAATAAACCCCAAGGCAATGTGCACACTGCGAAAAATAAGAAAATATCTTTCCGGCACTGTAAGCTTTATGGAAAAATTAGAAACAAATTTTTGACGAATAGGCCAATTTATAGTGTGATAGTGTCTTAAACTCCAAAAAAAGTTCATATATATTTACATCCATGATTTGTTGTCACAAGCATATTAAAAATTAGAGATAAATGTTTTAATAATATAATTTAATGAATCGTAAACTAAATAGATGAGGACTTTTTTTACTCATAATTGTTTCTTATTATTTATGTTATTGTAAGCATTAACTTATGTATATACAATTAGTATATTCTATTTATAAATTTTGTATTACATAGAGCATGGCTCGATAATATTTATTCCAAATTAACATTAGACTAACATAATGTATATAAGTCCTTCCTCATGCTATGAGGGTTATCCCTGTCAAGCATTAATATATATATATATATATATATATATATATATATATATATATGTATATATGGGGGGAGGTTAGCTCAGTGGTAGAGCACTCGACTAATGAACTGGAGGACCCAGGTTTAAAACCCGAGCGCGCACTAAAGATTTTTCTTCTAGTGCCGTCGTTCGAGCGTTGGATTTGGGGTCCCAGATCGTCCCTAGGCTTACCTAGCCTTTAATTAATTAGTTAATTCAGGCGGCTGGAGCATAGCATTGACCACACTATCTCCCTAGTGTTCCGTATGTTCAAGAATCAGATATCTCTACAGTATCTGCCCCTCTGGGCCCTTGTGGCCTGTTACGGGACTGATTTTGATATATATATATATATATATATATATATATATATATATATATATTATCTTCAGGTTATACAAGAATTACCAAAGTTCTAATGACATAAATATTAAACCACCAACCTATAAAAAGTTTTTAGTAATTTATTCGCATATTCCCCACTAGATAAACTTAAGCGGTGCATATCAGAATCAATTTTGTTAGTGGTTTTTGAGTTCCTTGCTCTACTCTGCAGTTAGCTTGGTCAAAATGGATGAGCATTTTAACGTGAAATTCCAAAATTTACCACATTAGTGTGTCATCTCCCTCACAATTGCAATCCTGAAGTGTAGACTACAAATTTCGTTACCTCTAACATCTCTGAACGAAAGATTTTACATTCTAGTGTCGTCGTTCAGAGACCGTCCCTATCCTTTAATAGTTCAATGGGTCTGCCGTATGGTCCAGAATCAGATAAAGCTCGGCCGTTTACCTATATGCACGGGCCTTTGGTTGTGTTATGTATATATATATATATATATATATATATATATATATATATATATATATATATATATATATATATATATATATATATATATATATATATTTACCATGCTACACCTAATTTCTGCATCTAGAGAAGCAAAAATAAATTAGAAATCAAAAAAGTAATATTAAAATCTAACGCAATAACGCAAATCTGAAACTGTTCGGGTTCACAGTAACCCGTGACCTCCGAACTGTGAACCCTCACGATTTTGACCAAAGTAGGTCGAAATCGGTCATACTTGGTGAATTTGCATATTGAACAAACAGACAGGCAGAAAGAAAAACAGCTGATTTTTATTTAGAAAGATACATATAAACATGCATTAACATATTTTCTTTCTTACTGGTAATCCACCTATTCATTTTAAGATACATGCAACCGTCAAATGCATAGTTGGTAGTATTGACTCCCAGGAAAAAGAAAAGTTACAAGACAGGCTAACGAACGCGCAGTTCCACACAACCTACAAAATTTTGAAATTTGATTGTAAGCAGCTGTCTTATATCAACGACACTAACAGCCTTCAAATGATAAGGACCATCATGCGAGCCAGAACAGAAACCCTAAATCTGAACAGGAAGCCTTGGAGTTCTGATGATACTGCCCTCTGCTCTCTTTGCAATATGAAAGAACCCGAAGATATCATCCATTTCCTAGCTGTATGCCCAATCCTCTCCGAGATAAGATTAAACATATTCTTCAAAAATAGATTAACCCACACGCAAGCAATAGACTATTTGAACGGCCAGGACTACGCAAAACTATACCACTACGTTAAAGAGGCAATTAATTTTAAATTTGATTATCAGGAATAAGGAGGATCAATTTTTGTTTTACTTATTTATTTGTTTTTATATTGGTTACAATCACTCATATTGTTTTTATTTAATTTTCATGTGTATAATATTATGTGGTGTCGCTTAGCTGATGGATTATATCCAAGCTTATGTAAATTTATTGTGAATTTCTCAAGGACTTATTATTTGTACATTTATAAAATAAAATTTACTTTACTACTACTTACTACTACTACTACCTATTCATTTTTTTCTCCTACACTCTCTCCATCACTTGTTTTTCATCCCCCTGGTAAATTTGTTTCCGACAAACCGGAGCCCCTATGCTCATATTATGGTCCCACACATTTATGTTTTTACGAAGAAAATGACTTTAATGATAGATAACTATTTTTAAGGGGCAATGCTACAATACTACCTTGTTCGATCAAAATCGGAGTCATTTTCTCGAATTTATAAATAACAAATAAATCATAATTTTCTTAATTCTTTATAACAAAAATATTATATGGGAAGTATCCAAAATAATAAGTTTCAACCCCTCGTTTTTCATGGGCGATCGTCTGCAAGTGGCAGTTTTTAATCTAGAATGAAAAAGTCCGTCACGCAGGAGCTGCATAACTAAGCACTTTCCTCAGAATTTGGGTAGGGTAGACTGCTCTCCAGAACAATTTGCTTAAAATATCCTACATAAATAAAATAAAAACATGAATAGTTCTCTTTTAATTTTGTAATGAGTAACTGATCAATTATTAATTTGCTTCCAGAGTTATGTTTACACATGGTGCCTACTAAACTACGTAATAAATACAAAAAACCTCATATTATCGTATTTTGATCTAACGCAGGAACAGGATACAGTCCCTCTAGTGGTAGAAAGCGCTCCTTGCGGCGGCTTTGTGAACCTACGTTTGGCGCGCTTTTCTATTGAAATATATTACAAATTAAACCCCCGCTTTACGATTGACCGATTCAGCTCATTTTTACAACACTTCTTTCTCATGAGTTACCCACGACGTATACCGCGTTTCGTTACAATACAGCAGAAATTACGACCGGTATGAGTATATTAGGAATTTGGGTCCGGAGTTAACCCCCCCCCCCTTCTAATGAACCGATTTAGTTTATTTTTACAACACATATTTAACTGTAGATTACCACTACGAATACCGAGTTTCGTCGAAATATACCAAAAATCACGGCTGGTAGTACCGAATTGGTGTTGTGGGTCCGGAGTAAACCCCCCCTCCTAATGAACCGATTTAGTTTATTTTTACAACACATATTCACCTGTGGATTACCACTACGAATACCGAGTTTCGTCGAAATATACCAAAAATCACGGCTGGTAGTGGCGAATTGGTATTGTGGGTCCGGAGTAAACCCCCCCTTCTAATGAACCGATTTAGTTCATTTTTATATCTCACTTTTCTGTGTATATTACCACTACGAATACCAAGTTTCGTTGAAATATAACAAATATTACGGCTGACATAGTCAAATTAGTGTTTTGGGTTCGGGGTAAACCCCCCCTTCCGGTGGACCGACTTTGGGGGTTAACGAACTCGTTCAATCGTTTGCTAATTGAATGCTATATACCAAGTTTCGTGACGAAAAAACAAAAACTCTGCCCGCTATCGTGTTAACAGACACATATATATATATATATATATATATATATATATATATATATATATATATATATAAATTTTAACGGGGGTCGTTTTCGGTGTCTGCTAGGTAGGATCGATAAAGATTTGAAGACATTTTTCAAAAATTCCGTCATGAGTCCAACCTCAATAGCTACTTTCCTTCGGAGGAAAGTGCTAAAACAAATTATTTCCAAAGAAGAAGGTTAAATCTATTACAGTACGTAGGTTTTTTAAGAAATAGTAATTTTATCGAAATGTGTGAACAATTATTCATTTTCTATTACAAAATCCGTCATAACATCGTTATAATTCAATGAGTCAAAAAAGTCCTACGTAGGTACTTCACTTGCAAATATCATTACAAAGCTGCAGTCATAAATTTCATGTTGACCTGTCAAAAATTTAACACGGCAGAGTACCGCCAGATCTTTAAAAACATAATTTTGAGAACTTTAAAGTTTAATATTCTAAAATCTCCATTTTTTCCTATTTAATTGTTTTCATACTTTCTTGTAGTAAACATAAAAAAAAAACAACATAATTTTGGGTTTTGATTTTGAAATTTATTGATGGTTGACCAAAAAAAAAAAAAAAACGTCAAAAAAAAGCTCGCTTAAAAAAAAAATCTTTAATTTGGCATTGCCTTCACTCCGCATCGGGACTTTGTATTTTCGGCAAAAATTGTTTTTTTTTTATAATATATTCATCTGTGGCAGAAGGTCAATTTTATAAAAACACACTTTCTTTCTTCTGTACTCTTTTATTTGGCTCTACATGTTTCACGTCGCTTTGACGCCTCTTCAGGAGCACTTAATCTAAATAAAATAAAATATGGTTACAGCCTATTCCTTAGAGAACCTTCCGCAGGTAGGGCCACGTCTGGACTGATAAGATTAATCATGTCTACTGGGTATCAGCTGTTTAAAATCGATAGTTTTAGGGTAAATGTCGATTTTCCAATGAAGTTTTTGTCATTTTATAAGTCTTCTTGTCTATTAAATTAAAAAATATTTTATCCAGGTATTTAATATCTGTTTTTTTTTTTGTTGACGGTCTTTTTCCTATTTTTAATTATGTGTATATTTTCCTTAATTTTTCTTTTTATGGGGTTTTTCTCCTTATCTAATATCTTTACCGTGTCAAAATTAAATGTGTGGCTATATTGTATCCCATGATCCACCAATGCAGTCTTGTTGTCTTTCTCATCAAGGTTTTTGGCATGTTGTTTGATTCTCTTTTTTGTTTTTTGTTTTTTTTTGCCAAAATAAAAACTTGGTCTTCGCATAAACTTTGTCTTGGCATCAGGACTTTAATAGGAAAATCGCATTGCCCATTTAAAAAATATTTCTTCACAAAAACACTCTTGGATCTCAGTTTTGATTAGTTAATGAAGAATATTAGCCCATAAAAAGTAGTAAAGAGAAAAGTTATAAGATGGTACACCCCTTTAATGGAGATATTTTTTGAATGTAGGTATGATATTGTTTATTTTATACGAAATAATGTTCAGTTATCTCTCCAATCACCTCAGCCATATTCTTATTCTAAATAAATATTCCTTCCTTAAAAAGAAAAATAGATCCAAAACATAAAAGCTATCGGTAATATATGCTAGTGTGTTACTTTGCATGGATATCTGCATAATATGATACTTGTATTTAATGTTCTGAATAAATTCAGGTTCAGCTAGAGATATTACTGCATTAAGATATTCTGAGTTACTGAACAATATGTATGCAAATCCACCATGGCCGGACGTGCCTCAATCTTATGGGTTGTCAGTTATTTATTGTAAAGTTTTGTATTATTCGACAAGATTGCAAGCTACAATAGAGACAATGTTATAATTTATAAAAAACCGTCGTTGGTTTCTCTAAAATTTTTGTACAAGTACTGATTCACTTATATCACCAAGAAAAATAACAATGGCGCAGGTGAGAGGAGATCGTTGGCCATGAGAGTCCATTGGAAATCATTTTTGCGGGGGGGGGGGCATTTCCGGAGTATGGAGTGCTAACAATTTAGAACTTTGAAAAGTTTTAGGCAAGTAAAATGCTATTACACCTAAAATAAACTACTCTTAATGAACTTAGTGATGTTATTTAATTTATTTTTACCGATCAAATCAAAATTTCGGGGGCGGGGGGCTGCAACCCCCTCATTTGTACGCCCATGTCGTTGGCCCATGAAATTGCAATATTACCCCTTATTCGTTACCATAAATAACTCACAAAACTCGTTTTCATTGAAACTTCGTCTACACGAACACAAGGAACATAATATGTTCCTTGTGTTCGTGTAGGAAGGATATACATTTCTGCACCCTGCAGTGTTTAACAATACAAATTGTATATTATCATGAATTGTTCCATAACATAGTGGCATTTAATTAATATATTTTATAATTATTACATAATAACACTGGCAGGGGAACAGCCATTTCGTTGTCCTAGTTGTGTGATTAATTTTTGCCTTTGGAATAAGAACTATCATTAGTTTTAGCGCGGTTCCTTGGGAGGAAGATAAGAAAATAAGGAACAGTAAGTAGTGTGTTTCTAGGGCGAAACTTGACAAGGCCAGGGAGTCATTTTTCCATGTTAGGTAGTAAGGGTACCCTTGGCAACCGTGACCTATTTGGGACCATAAATGTGTTTCATGAAAGGTCTAACCTAAATTATAACTGTCTCTATTTCAAACTTTCATAATGACATTAGGGATATAAATGGAACCACGCTAAGATTTTACTGACTGGCCGGAGCATAGTACTGCGGCGCTATTTTATGAAGAATCATATTCCTCTAAGATCCTGCCTATCTGGGCCCTCGTGGCCTGTTACGGGACTGATGTTTTTTTCCCTATACGTTCCTGAATTTTTGTCATTTTAATTCGGGACCCCTTGAGTAATCCTACTGCAATATAGAGCACATTCTTTCGGTCATAACGAATTTCCGAAGCAAATGATAGTTCGGTTTAAGGAGCCCGAGTAGAAAGACGACGGACAGAAAAGGGACACGGTGATTGGAGCCTGTTATTCCTACAGTAGTAACCGGTGAAATAGACTAATCCTCTATCGGCTATAGGCCTCCAATGTAGGGGGAGTAACGGTGGAGATGTCAATAGGCCTGCTTCTAGTCAGATTAGCGGAACCCTTCGCATCAATAGGAGGCTCGGAGAGGCAATTTCTTAGCCCATTCTATCTGCCTCACATGGCCTACAGATTCTTTATGCAAAGTCTATTCATCTCTATATGAGATTAGGAGGAAATCTTATGCCTCAATGAGGTAAGCATTATATCCGTTCTGCCTTTCTTCAGAGAATCACTTAGGTAGATATTTTCATTTTGTGTCCTCTTCAACCTTACAATAACCATTTATGAATCCAAGCAAAGGTTTTCATCTTGTCCTAATTTTGTGGAATACGTTTTCATTGTTATTTATTTTTTTTAGTGTCACGCAACTTTGGCGATGGTCTCCTTACAGATTGACTTTGAAACCCGGTCTCAGTCCGGAAGAAAAAGAGAAATAAATAAATACAATGAAATAAGTAATTATAAAATATTTTAAAAAAATGTTTTGTTTAGAGCCTTCTGCTCAAATTCAGGAACATAAATATGCTTCAGTTCCACCCGACAAACCTATGTAAAGTGTTGAATAACATATAGTTCTTCTTTTTCGTATATGGCCACTGTCCATGCGCGAACGAGCTACCAATGAGTAGCTGAAACGTCCTAAATATACATTTTTTTAACAAAAATCGTATTGAGGTTTCTTTAGCCGAATCCCAACCCTTCCATCTTTACTTATCGCCTCGACGGCTAACTATTTAATCTTCATGCTTTCTAGAAATGTGGACCCAAAATAACAGCTTCTATTTTAATCATTTTAAATGAGTTTAAAGATAAGAACGGAACCGCGCTAAGATGATGCAGTTCCTGCGAGTCGGACTTTAAATCTTTCTTTCTTGCTTTCACACCATTCTTTTTGCCAGTTGTACAATAAGATACTTTGTACTATGGCACATAATTCTGATGTCTTTTGTAGGTCTTCGTGTTGCTAATTATGCTTGTATGTCTATGGTGTACTTAGTTCGATACCAACGTGACCAGTTATCCAGAACATTGTTATATATTTGTTTTGACTTTGTAGTTTATATAATGTAGTGAGATTTTTCATTAGAGGATTAGTGCTTTATGTTACCCGTAGAAAGCAATGAACTCAGTGTGTCCGTTCAAATTGTAATGTTGTTAGTAGTTAAGTTGTCAATGTTGAATGGCATGCAGCTCTGCTGAATATACTGAAGTATGGTCGGGTAGAGTCCCAAATCTTTTCTTTTTTTTTTTTTTTTTTTTTTTTTTTTTTACGGTGCATCTACAACTTGGCCAGTATCGCCGGGCTATCTATAGGTTGCCACCCTTGTCACCCATTCAGGTACCGACCACGCCCGACATTACTTAACTTCGGTGATCTACGGGAACCGGTGTATTCAACGTGGCTATGGCCGTTGGCACATTCTACAATTATGAGTATTCTGTAATTTGATATAGGTATAGGTGGCTTGACCACGCCTCAGGTGCCACCAGTTGTCAACCGAATACCTTCCTCCCCTTTAAATAATGTATTAATATGTACACTATCTCACTAGTGAGTATTAATTCCATGCTCAGTGGTAGTCAAGAGAATGAATTTGGTCTGGATCTGGGCCTTCCTTCCTATACTCGCCTGGCCTCAGATTGAGCGAGCCAATGTTACAGTAAAATGAGGTTACATTAGTAGTGTGGTGAAATTGGCACAACCTATACTGCTAGGTAGTGTTGTTAAAAGCGAGCCCTGACTAGAGGCTAGAGGCCTGAACCTTGAATCTAACCTCAACAGCCGGAGCTCTGAGGGCTCGATGAAGGCTCCGGAGTGTGGCTTCAGCCTAACCTTATCAAGCCCTGAAGGTTCTCCATCGAGCCTTGAAGGCTCGGCCTTGGAGCCCTGGGAAGGTAGAACTTTGGCAAGCACGGTTATAGTAGTAGTACGACAGTGTTGCCATCACCGTCTCACGGAAGAGTTTATTTTTTAGGAAAAGTTACTATTTTTACCCAATTAGTGATCCATTTAATTATTTTATCAATGAAATGGCAAATGTAAATGCCAGCGAATAATTTCAATGTGGCGGAAAGAATTTAGGACGAATCTACTAAAGTATATTTCATGAAACAGCTGTTTGCCCGCCGTCCGCCATTTTGGAAATGATAAGTAAAAGGCTTCAAAGCATGCGCCTTTTCCCGAGGCGAGCCTTCAAGGCTCGCGCCTTCTACCAAGCCGAGCCTTCTGTCGAGCCCTATCCAAGCCCTGAGAGCTCGAGCTTTTACGAGCCGCGCCTTCTAGCCTCAAAGGCGCGCTCTTTTACAACACTACTGCTAGGATATTTTCATTTAACTGATACTAAAGGTCGAACTTTGCGAGTGCGAACAGACAAATATATATCTATATATTTGTCTGTGCGCTCTCGGTTGAAAATATCCTAGCATTTATTAGCAACAATTTTATGTGACCCCATTTTACGGTATTCGTTTCCTAAAGTAGTTGACCCCTCCCAGTGTAGGGCGTATTGTAATTCAATTAAGAATTACGAATTACGATTAGGTACATTGTATTTGTAGTTTAAGAATTAGAATAACACCAAGAACAATAATTCAATTAAAACGTGAATTATAATTACATTTTAATCCTGTAAGGTAATTAAAGCACTAACTATGTAATTCAAATACCAATTACTAAGAGTTATAATTGAATTACAATTGCAATTCAATTATAAGTCTACTTATCACCAATTATGATAGTCTAATTAAAATATCAATTTTATTAAGAATTGTAATTGAGTTATAATTGTAATTCAATTACAATTCAAATACAAGTTCTTTCAATTATTCCCATTTATATCGATTTTTTCAGCCTTTTCAATTACAATAAAAAAAATTAACTCGTAATTTAAATACTATTTGAATTGCATTGTAATTCAAATTTAATCGACACTTATTTCAAATAGCTAAGCAATTCAAGTAGTTGAGTTCTATTTAATTGAAATACACTTAATCCAAATCGAATTTTTTTTCCAATTACTGTAACTGGCATTTTCAGCCTTTTCAATTACAATAAAAAAATGTAACTCATAATTTAAATACTATTTGGAAGTGTTGATCGTCGGGGTTTCGGTCAGTGTTCTTATTCAATAAAACACATTTTATTTGCTAAAATGTATATTTATTGCCGCCAACGTTTCGGCTTGCTATACAAGCAAAGGCCAAAAAAAAAAAAAAAAAAAAAAAAAAAAGGCTAGAAACATTAACATAAATATGAGTACCTATATGCTTGAAAATATATATATATAGTATAATAATAGCAATATAAATAAATATACATGTATACGGTATCCAAGCGAATACAGTACAAGTGTCATAGTGACATACCTATTGCTAGAAACATTAACATAAATATGAGTACCTATATGCTTGAAAATATAAATATAAATATATATATATATATATATATATATATATATATATATATATATATATATGTATATACATATGTGTATATAGTATAATAATAGCAATATAAATAAATATACATGTATATGGTATCCAAGCGAATACAGTACAAATGTCATAGTAACATACCTATTGAGAAGATTGAGAACTGTCCCGTTTCAAGAAGAGAACATTTCTGAAAACTGGAAGGATGGGTCAGAGCTAGACAGAAGAGGATGGGGGGGGAGGGGTGGAGAGAAGTGGGGCTGGGAGTAAGGACAGAGGGTAAAAACCGCGGTAAAGATAAAGGACTTTCCGATGGATATTGCAGGTACAGGGAAGGATTGGGCCAGGGCTAGACAGGAGAGGATGGGGGTGAGGGGGTAGGGGGAAGTCGACCTGGGAGTAAGGACAGAGGGACGGCGGTAAAGATAAAGGACTTGCCGATGGGTATTGCAGGTACAAGGAAGGATCAGACGGTGTGTGGGAATAGGGCAACGAACCGGGTGGGATTACCTAACGGGAGGTTTTGAGGATATGGAAAATGTTGGAATAGGTTGAGGAGATGACTTCTTTGTCAATTTTGTCATTGACGGGATTGTTTTCTAGATGGATATATATGGATTCAGAAAGGAGACGCTTCTCAAGGTTGGGTTCAGTAGAGAGGATGGAGAAGTTTTGGAAATCAAATGTATGTCCGTCCGTGATAGCGTGTCTGGAAAGTGCGGTTTTAATATCTCTGTTCTTAATGTTGTATTTGTGTGTTGTGAGTCTGCTATGAATGCGGTTCTTCGTCTGTCCAATTTAAGTGCTGTTGCAGTGTGGTGTAGAGCAAGGAATTCGGTAAACGACGTTGGATCTATTTCCTTGTGGGATGGGGTCTTTGAGTGTGGTATATAGGGTTTTCAGTTTATTTTTAGTGGATAGACCTAGATTTAGGTTGGGAAATGTGCTTCTGAGGGATTTTTGGATTTTTTCAGAGAGGTTAGGGATGTACGGAAGGGATCTGAATAGGGGGGCGACACTATCTTGCGAGGTGGAGGGGGGTTTAGGATTTTTAATTGAATTTATGAGGGAGGTGATGGTGTGTTTCGGGAATCCATTGGCTTTGAGTATTTCTAGGAGTCGGGATGTGTTCTTGGGATGAAATTTAGGATCAGATAGGGTAAGGGATCGAAATATTAGGTTTCTAGCTGTATTGAGGATTTGATGAGGGGGGTGTGAGGATTGGTAATGGAGGAGTCGGCCAGTGTAAGTGGGTTTGGTGTACCAATCGGTGGATAAGGAGCCATCGGGGTTTCTAATCACAAGTAGGTCTAGGAAGGGTAGAGAGTTATTGGATTCGGTTTCAACGGTGAATTTCAATCGGGGGTGGTAGGAGTTAAAGGCGGCTAAGATCTGAGGAATACTATGCGGGTTGAGGATGAGGAAAAGGTCATCTACATATTTTTTAATGAAAATTATGTCTTTGGGGAACATCGGGAGGGTGAGATTGAGGAGGTCATTTAGGGTGATATTGGCTATATCGGGTGCGAGACAAATATATATATATATATATATATATATATATATATATATATTTATATTTATATTTTCAAGCATATAGGTACTCATATTTATGTTAATGTTTCTAGCAATAGGTATGGCACTATGACACTTGTACTGTATTCGCTTGGATACCATATACATGTATATTTATTTATATTGCTATTATTATACTATATATATATATATATATATACATATATATATATTTATATTTATATTTTCAAGCATATAGGTACTCGTATTTATGTTAATGTTTCTAGCCTTTTTTTTTTTTTTTTTTTTTTGTCCTTACCATTGTTATACCATATATGTTTTTACAGCCCTGAAGATGGCTTGTATAGCAAGCCGAAACGTTGGCGGCAATAAATATACATTTTAGCAAATAAAATGTGTTTTATTGAATAAGAACACTGACCGAAACCCCGACGATCAACACTTCCTACTTCCGAACGGTCGACCATATCTTCTCAATTAAATACTATTTGAATTACACTGTAATTCAAATTTACTCAACGCTTATTTCAAATAACTACGTAATTCAAAAACTTGAGTTCTATTTAATTGAAATACAGTTGATCCAAATTTAATTATTTTTTCAATTACTGTAACTGATATTTTCAGACTTTTTAGTTACAATTAAACTATTTAATTAATAATTCAAATATTATTTGAATAACATTTTAAGGCAAATTTACGCAACACTGCCCCCTCCCCTTTAACACTCAGCGTCCTTTTAAAGTTTCCATAGCTACCGTTTTAAAGAAGAGCTCTAGACTAAATTGGAATTTATGAGACTCTGTTCATTCGGATTATTGGCTAGTTTTCCCTCTCGATGAGAGGTAAAGTTTAGGAAGATAGAATTACTCAGCGAAGTGGGATCCTCGGTTGCCCTCGATGTTCTCCACACGCTGAAGTGCCGACTGAAGGAGTCATGGAATATCTAGAGAGCCAATGTGCTGCTCTTCACACCACAACGGATACTTCTGTTCAACTGAAGGGCCTTCGCTATACACTTCATGAGTCATCGAATTGTTAGAACACTTCCTATGTCTCTGTGACGATGTTTTCATGAGGCAATTATTTGCTAGTTGTGTATGATACTGACGAGTTCTTTGATAGTTTCGGTTCTTTTACTCAGATTCGGCACAGTTGGTACAAGTGATATTCCTGTGTCAATGGTGTACAAAGTAAAATTATTTTATATTTATATTTATATATATATATATATATATATATATATATATATATATATATATATAATAGGTGTACTAATAACAATACCTATATATAGTGCGGGAGATGGTGGGTTCGATCCCCACCTCCGGCAGGAATTTTCTCATCTCAAGGCTCGTTGGGAAAATTCCTCGCTGTACCCTGGATGTCGGCGCTAATGACCTAGAAGTAGATGCGCCGTAAAAAAAAAACAAAAAACTATATATAGTGACCCAAAATCTCAATAATTGTTTATTTTTTGTAGGCAAAAGAGCTATAAATAAAACTCGAAAATAATATAATCGCCATTTTATTAAAACGACAATGCATATTTCAAATAGTGACTTTACTTCTCTCTCTCTCTCTCTCTCTCTCTCTCTCTCTCTCTCTCTCTCTCTTTCTTTTTTTTTTTTTACCTTCTTTTTCCCCCGCTGTACCTTAGGGTAATCCCTATAGCAGCGGTACAACCAATTTCTAAACTTTAAATTTTGTATCCACGACTCATAAGTTATAAGGGACTCGGTCTGCGCCTAATTTCCACACGTTCCTCCAATACGTCAGGAAAGTGCAGATTTCAAAATATCATTTCATACAAAAATGCATAAGGAGATCTCGCAATTGAGACGCCACCGCCTCTGCTCAGTGGGGCCTCAATAAGCCTAGAAATATAATGTTACAATATATATAATAATGTGTAAAATATAATGTTATATTTTTGGCATAAAATACATTAAATACATTTTGTTACTGGCGTTCCGCCAGTTCCTTCTTTCTCTTAAAAATGCGGAATGCAAATCTGGAGAATGCCATACACACAACTTCATTGGAGAGTAGCTCGTTGTGGGATACTGGCGGCCAGTTCAACAATCCGAATTCTCCGGCTAGGTCTAACCTCGCTTAAGTGTAGTATGGGCAGACAAAGATGATGTGGTGGACATTTTCAATCTCCCCGCATCTACATTCCGGACTGGCCTTAATATTTAATGAGTGCAATTTCTTATTTATGTCCCCGTGGCCAGTAAGTAGTTGAACAGACCAGTGATTTGGGATAAACCATCGCGCTTCAAGGCGCGCCCGCACGTTTGGCAGAAACGCATGTGTCAATCGCCCCGAATCTCAATCGTCCCAGCGCCTCTGCCATTCAGAAACCGCAGCTTCTTGGATTGTTTCCTTTATATCTTCGTACCTGGGCAGCTGGGCAAACAAACACGCTCTGGCCGACTTTCGCTGGGAGCCCTCTTTTCACATTATACTTGGCTACTTCAACCTCCACCTGGATGTCAATAGGGAGTTCTCCTGCAATCACCTGTAGGGCCGCAGTTGGCGCCGTTTTATAAGCTCAAGTAACCAGCCGAAGTGCTCTCCTCTGAGCCTGCTGGAGGATTCTCTTTTCATTTATATTCATATGCGCACCCCAAGCTGGCGCAGCATAGGGCACTATCGGCAGGTAGGCTGCGTTATACAATGTGATCCTGTGCCTGTGCGTCAGACCCCATGTAGTACCCGCTAACTTGTTTAAGACATGAGAATCTGTAGGCAGTTTTGCTCAGGACATCTTAAAGGTGCCGGACGAAATTTAACCTTTCCCCTACGGTAACACCTAGGTAAACCACTTACTTCACTGTGAGATTTATTTCATTTGTAATTCTTATTATAGGTGGCCATCTTTCTCTTAAGTTGCCTTTCAGAAAGATAAATTTGGTTTTGCCAGCATTTATCTGCATTTTCCCTTCCTCGCACCAGCTAAGTATTATTTGAGAGGCCCACTCCGCTTTTCTTTCAATTTCTGCCCTTGACTCTGCCTCAACTAAATCAGAAAAATCGTCCACCCATGCGACAGGAAGAAAGCCTTCTTCACTCCATCTGTTTATCAGAGGGTTGGCGTTTACTTTACCGATCCTTGAGTACATCCTCTCTCTACCATGGTTATAATCCTTCTCCCAGGCAACTCCACATAGGCGGTTCTATCCTTCAGAAAGTTCGCAATTAAATTAATTCTCTCCCTCTCTCTCTCTCTCTCTCTCTCTCTCTCTCTATATATATATATATATATATATATATATATATATATATATATATATATATATATGTATGTAGATATCATTTTTTAAGCAAAGATACTTACACCCAACATCAGAATATAGGCATTCCAGTCAAACGTTCCCCGAAAAATTTACAGTGACCTTGAAATTTGATCCTAATTGTCATCATCCTTGCGAAAATCCGTTCTCTAATGCTCCAAATTTTCTCGCCATCCTAATCCTGAATGTCCATCCTTATCTTCACAATCCTCCCAGGCGGCTTAAATGGCAGTGGATCCTAGATAATTTACTCGCCTGATTTTATCATGATTTTTAAAGTATTTTTTTTTAAACAGCTCCCGAAGTGCTCACAACACTTCCAAACGTATTTTTATTATTACTTTTTACCCGTTTTGGTCAATCTGTACGAAGTCAATTTGCGTGTCAACAAACATTTGTTCAGTGAAACATACCTTTATTCTTGTTTAATTTATTTTAAAAATAATAAAAATTTGTACCACAAAAATTGAATTTAATTCAGTGAACTATATTAATGTCCGTGCCAAGGTTTGTGGGTTCGATTTCCACTAGGGGTGGTGGCTTTTCTTTGGAAAAAAGAAAAATTATCAACCGTATCTTGGCTAGAAAAGGGTGGTAACCTACAGATAACGGTCCTAGAATTCTGAGTTAATTATAATGGATATTAAATTCTAAATTAATTTATATTAAGCTAAACTACTGAATTTGATATTTCAAACAGCTGACTACAAACCTACTGATTTATCTTAAGTGAATGGTCTTTATTTGTGACGTGGCACTATTAGTAGAAGATTCGCCAAGGTGTCATTAAACTATAATCATTTTTAGGCACCTGAAGAGTCTTCAAAGAGTGCGAAACATGTAGAGGCATTTTTATAAATTGACAATTGTATTTATTTTGAATTTTATTCACTGAACTTCTGCATTCAGATTTACAATTGAAAGTGAAATCTAAAATTACCTAGAAAATAAAAAAGTAATAATTTGTTGTGTAATGGAAATTGCTTATATATATATATATATATATATATATATATATATATATATATACTCATATATCAGCTGTTGATCCAGGGAGGGTCTAAGACAAAATCGTCTAGAACTCACCGATTCGAAACTTTTCACCCAAAGAATTACAGTTTCGCGTTATTAGACTTTAATATTACTCATTTGGTTTCAAGTTTATTATGGCTTTTCTAGATGCAGAAATTAGGTGGTAGCATGGCACAACTGGGTAACAGCTAGTATTTTATAAAAGATTGTTTTCCTAGAATAAGTAAAAAATAATACCAAAAAAAGAAGATCCAACTATTAGATGGTACGCAGTATATTCCGATAGCTGGCTCAGATCAATCAGCAGCCATCAATCAATGTTGTGAAAAGAAAATCTGTTGGAGAGGCTTAGGTAAGGTTACCGACTAAGAACATACTTTTCAGAACTTGTAGATCACGAAAATAATGATCGTTCAAATTTATATATATATATATATATATATATATATATATATATATATATATATATATATATATATATACATATGTATAATATTTTCAGGAAAATGGGGGTAATTTTGAGCATATGTGGTAATAGTAAAACTAGAATTTTACAGTTCTGATTTTACTAGGCGAATCCTCAGGTCATTAGCTGTTTATTACCCATGATACACACATATTTAAAGTACAAATTTTAAATCTAATAAAAACCATTTACACGGCCGTATCTATAGCTGTTCTTGAGGAAATGGGAAAAACTAGATTTTAATTGGGAATTTCGTATATATTCTGCTCGTAATATATCTCGTTAACGATTGGCAACTCCTAGTAAAAAATGTAAAGCATCCTATGGAAGCTTATTAAATTTTCTAAAAATATGGTTATGATGTGAGTGTTGGATAGAGGAATCATTTTGAGACCCTTCAAAGAGTAAGGCTATTGTCTACGTGATAATATTTGCAATATATATATATATATATATATATATATATATATATATATATATATATATATACATATTCATATATGTTATGTGCAAGACAAAATCGTCTAGAACTCACCGATCGGAGGTCACCGATTCGAAACTTTTCACCCAAAGAATTACAGTTTCGCGTTATTAGACTTTAATATTACTTATTTGGTTTCGAGTTTATAATGGCTTTTCTAGATGCAGAAATTAGGTGGTAGCATGGCACACTGGGTAACAGCTAGTATTTTATAAAAGATTGTTTTCCTAGAATAAATATAAAATAATACAAAAAAAAAAATAAGATCCAACTACTAGATGGTACGCAGTATATTCGGATAGCAGGCTCAGATCAATCAGCAGCCATCAATCAATGTTGTATATTGATGCACGGATTACATTACGGCATGATTGATTCTGATGTTGTATATACATTCGCTCAGATCTGATTGTATATACAGCCAGTCAGAGAGGATTGCTTCTTATCTCTCTTCACCAGAAATACACGACGGCATGGAAACTCTTACTGTAAATTGCTGAATTCATAACATTATATCAATAGGGCCAATCAATTCATTTTGTATTGAATTCACGGATTGTATTCAATTATTTTTTGGTTGCTTTATTAATGTTTTACTTTACCACTTATATTTATAATTTTCCCGCAAAAGTGTGTCTATCGATAGAGAAATATGTGTAGTAAATTGTTCCAAATTTTTAATCCGAGAAGAATATTAACCGTTTAATGAGAGAATTTATATAATAAATTGTGCCTAAAATGCCTAATTTGAACATTTTAACCGACGGAGCTTAAAAGAAGGAACTTTCTTAGACTAAAGAAAATACCAAATGTGTATTATGGTACATCACATAACCCAAAAAGCATCCAAAAATTAAAACACAATCAACCAGCCAAAAGTAATGAACTCTTAGGTCTACGTAGAGAGAGAAATAATTTTATTCATGATAATATCATGAAAATGGGCAGCATATTATGCTGCCCATTTTCAATGGCTTGCTACCACACAGCTTACTCATCACTTCTCGTACGAGATTCATCGGTCTTACACTGAGTCCAAAAATTTGCAATTAAAAAAAAACAATAAAACCCCCCAGAAAAAAAAAACACAAAAAAACATAAATCGGTAACTCCAAGAGTATCTTCTCTGACGGTTCTCCATATTTATCCATCAGGTTAATTGTATAGATGGTGATGCAGGTTTCGTAGCGATTCAACAATGATGGACTCAGCCAGATTGGGCAAATGTTGGAATTCGATGTCGCACTCCTGGAAGAATTCTGCTGGTTTTTTTTTTTTTTTTTTTTTTTTTTTTTTTGTTTTGTGTTATGTTGTTGTAAAACTTTAGTGTAGCGGGCTTTTCTCCCGCGGAAAAATATAATTTAAAACAAGCTCCGCTACAAGTATAAATTATGGGCGATTGCATTTGATATCTGAAAAATGTTAATAATTCCGAAAAATGTTAGTTATCCAGTATTTTAATGTAGGTATTAGCTTACACGAAAATCTATGAAATACTTCGCGTTTTTATATATTTTTTAACTGCTTATTTTCGTGGTACGTTAGGGATGATATATACGTGAGTATTGTAAGGTAGTCTATCGATAGTGGTCCGGTGTGTCCAGGTGTCACGAAACCACAAAAATTGAACTTGTCAGTAATACGAAAGTTAGATATCCACAAGCCACTCTACGAGTCAATCAAAATGCGGATTGTGGATACGAAGGGCGAACTCAACAAAAGGTAAGTTTCGGGGAAAATGCGTTTGAATATTTTTTCTTTATCTCATTGTTAACATTAGATAATTGACCAGGAATTATTGTGAACTTCGCTTAGATCGAAAAGAAACTTAACTATTCTAAAACTGATCTGAAAAGTATTCCGTCTTTGAGAGCAAGGCTCTGTTAAATTATGAAATTCATTAGGCAGCTTCATCATCTTTAGCCAATTCGAAACCCTTTTTTATGATCCCAGTAAATTGGCAAATTTCCAATTTGCCAACGCCTTTAGCTATCGGCAATGTTCGGTTCAACATACTTGTGCGGGTCAGCATTTTATGAAATGAAGATAATTAGTTGACTTAATTGACGGACATAGGTTGTTATGCTTGGGATTGGCAGTGGGAAATTGTGTGCCATCTTAAGAAATTTAAGCTTAACACAATGAGTCATAAATGCCTCGCTTCAACGTCCAATCACACTCCAGTTGCCAATAAATTCCACATTTTGAGTATTTAAGAGTGTTATCATTGGCATTTTACACCAGGCCTACACTTACCTTGACTAAAAACACTTCATACGACACACCCTACCTACAAGAAAATCCTGCATCACAAATACAGCCTCTCAGAATCGACCGATTTTAGTCTAACAATATGGTAAGTCTAGATTTTGACGTCGGTACGTGTGTAACCGGTTTGCTCGCTGTTACATATTTTGCATGTAGGCTATTCTATTTTAGTCATTAAGTACTCCTTTGTTATTCTTGTATGTCCAATTCTGAGTCTAGTTAGTACTACTTCATCTCTTCTGTTTTTCTGTGACTTGAAGGCTATTCCGGGATGTTCCGTTTTATTTGTCGCAATTTGTTATTAAAAAATAAAAAATTAAATAGGTAAAATTACTAAAAGAACAAATAGAAATAGTAGAATTTGAGCACTCATGCTCTAAATTGATCACTAATTGTAGGGAAATTTTGATGACGAATTGTAAGCGCGTTGTCTCTCTGGGAGATAATTTGTGAGTCATTCCTATAATGAGAGTTATGGTTGACGACTCCCATATTTGAATCTGCGAAAAAATCATATACGTCTTTCAGGCTCAGTGAGTAGAGAATAAAATCTTAACAAACCGAAAGTTACAGACGCCCCTGTCAGAGTAACGTCCAACGCTTGCCTTGTACGGTTTCTCCCTTAGTCATTGGACATGAAAGAGCGACCAACCACTCGACATCAGCCGGAAAGTCTGCCTCTTATTGGCTCCTAGGAAGCTGTCCGGCGATCAAAGGGCCGCTGAGAGCCCGATGACTGTGCAGCGTGCGGCCATCTGGAGCAGGCAGAATCGCATAATGGCAGGCCGATCATGGTTATCGTGACCGGATAGAGTACGCTGAGGATCCTCCAGGAAATTTCTTTATTCATGGTCTTACTTCGTTCCCATTATTCCCTTATTATCCGCTATCCAATTTGGAGCATCGTCGCAATGATAGTCGGCCAGGGTTTCGTGACAGTAATGAGAGCCGAAATATCCTTAGGGTTTTAGGAAGAGCTGCGTTGAGTTAGGTCATTCCTCTACCCACTAGTTAGGATAGGATAAACCTTTTCTGTGCGATCATCTATTGGGCTATTTCGCCGTTTACTTTATTTTATTTATTTATTTATATGACAATATACTATGGGGATCAGCTAAGCCATCATATATAAACATTATCCAACGTTTTCAATCCAAAGTCCTCCGTAGAATCCTTAACGCTCCTTTCTACGTCTCAAACTTGACTCTCCACCGAGACACTGATACATCCTTTGTCCATGATTTAGCCAAATCCCGATTCCTGAATTTTTTCTCTTAACTCCCACCCCACCCCAATCCTCTTGGCAGATCCCTCTCTTCCAATGTTATTCCTGATAATCCTCCTCGTTGCCTCCGCCGCCATTGGCCAAGAGACAACTTATTGCAAGAAATTGTGTAAATAGTGTACATAGTTCAACCAATTTTACATTAAAATAAGATAAGAACATAATTGTCATTGGGAGTAGCAATAATGTCTGCCTTCTCCCCTCATCTCATCCAGTGTGTTGACATTGTTAGATCAAATTTACTTATTGTACATATTTGTACAGATTGTAAATATCAATAAAGGAGAAAAAAAAGAAGATTTATAAGACTGGCCTGTTCAATTGTAACATATTTACAAATGGTCAGGTAATTTTCATACAAATGGAATTTCTTATTTTAATATGTAGTATGGAAGAAAGTTATTGAACCAATAGCAAACTAAAAGTAATGGATGTATCTAGAACAAACATTTACAAGGACTAAAAAAAAAAAAAAAATAAATAAATAACTAGAAAATAGTGGCAACAAAATGACATATTTTCATTTATGTATGTATTATTGTTGTTGATTTGCGTGTATGTTAAATCTTGTTGTTGACATTAATGTTTTGTACATATTTTAGTATAGTGTTTATGTGTATACTGTCGAATGTGAGTAGCTCCTGGATGTCGTTAGGTATGTCAAGATTACGTTGTCTGCATTCTGTCAATATGTGTTTTACTGTAAGTGTTGTGTTGCAGTATTTACAAACTGGTCTGTCCATTCTGTCCATATGGTAGGAATGTGTCAGGAAAGTATGTCCAATGCGTGTATATTGATCGTGTTAATATTACCTGTTAGGGTACTTTTCTTCGTCAATCAAGGTTTAGTAGTTGCCAAACTATTAAACTCATTACTTCAAATGTGTATTTAGGCTTACATTTGTAATTTTATATGTACTAATATTTTTATTTATTGCGTCCACTTGTACATAACACAGATTTTCGGTAGATCTAGTCTACCTCCCTTTTTCATCCAGGATATAGGCGTCTTCTACAAAATAACATCAACGTTTTCTTTTCGAATGAAAATCCATCATCTTTAATGAGAATCGTACTGACGGTCTTACTCGTGGAATGCTCATTTAACACTCCTGGCTTTGGGCCCTCTAACATTTTTGAATATCAAATTATTATGCATTCTGCCATAGTAATGATTTTTAGGGACAAACATCAATAAGTACATATTTCACATTAACAGAGGGGGCGAGGTTAGCCCAGTGGCAGAGCACTGGACTAATGGTCTGGAGGACCCAGGTTCAAAACCCGAGCGTATACTAAAGATTTTTTCTTCAAGTGTCATCGTTCAAGGGTTGGATTTGGGGTCCCAGATCGTCCCTAGGTTCACCCAGCCTTTAATTAATTAGTAAATGGGTACCTGTAAAGGAATAAATTAGGGGCCGGAGCATAGTACTGACCACACTATCTCCCTAGTGTGCCGTATGGTCAAGAATCAGATACCTCTACAGTATCTGCCCCTGTGGGCCCTTAGTGGCCTTTTACGGGAGTGATTTTTTTTTTCATTTACAATAATTACTATTTCTAATTGTTCTTTTAGTTATTTTACCTATTTATGTTTTTTTTTAATATATTATTACCTAACGTTTTAATTTGTTGTAAAGGTTAAAATGTAAGCTTATTTTAATTACATTTAACTGTAAAATGAGCATTTTACTAAAAGAAGATTATGTGAAACTATGCTATAGTGTTTTCAAGAGCGAACGTTAAGAAGGTGTGGGGAGTTGCTTGTGTTACTGTCAGTTTCCCCTTGTGGTGCATTAAATCTATTTTCTCTTCGAGATCTTATTTTATATTTTTCACGAATGATCAAACCTCTGATAACTGCTACCATTTCTTTACTAATAGCATTGCAGAATCGCGCTAAGATGACTTTCTTTTTTTTTATAAATAAGCCCTTAAAGACTAGGTTATCAGATCCAAGGATTATTTTACTGAGTATGCAATTTAAAAAAAAATAACAATGTATTATGAACTGAGTAAAACAAAGGAACGAACGGAACCAACTCTTTCGAATTTTGACAGATTTCTCCGACTGAGATGGCTCTATCCAGTGTGTGTGTGTGTGTGTGTGTGTGTGTGTGTGTGTGTGTGTGTGTGTATATATATATATATATATATATATGCTTGATGTTATTTTTCGTCGCTGGGATAATATTTTTAGATGGAACGGCATTTTTCTCCAGCGGTGGTACTCCTCCTCACTTCTTCCCGGAATATTTCGATGGATTCATCTCCATCTTCTTCAGCCAGGTACTTGTTTCTTCCTCGGTGGTAGCCAAGGGAATGAAATTTTTCTCGATCTGGGCGCCTTTTCTCCCGTCTAGCCACAGTATCGGCGGACGAATGGTGTTGAAGCTCCCTAGTGTAGTTGGGATTCTGTCCGTTAGTAGCGCTGATGGTATTGCGTCTTTTTTCTCCTGCTTCTATTTTCCTCGCCGTAAGGTTTTATATGCTTGATGTTATTTTGATAACAGTGGATTCTCACTTATAAGAATGTGAGGGGGAACGGAAAATGTTTCGTATCGAATATTTCGTGTAACTAAATAGTACTATGTTTTGTGGCTATGTTCAATTAAAATAAATTCATCAAAAAAACTCAAAACATTTATTGTATGATAACGGTGTACATTATTATATTTTCAAGTTTTATTGTAGGATTTCGGTGTACATTATTATATTTTCAAGTTTTATGTCACAAAATTCTCCTCCAGTTCTTTCCTATCACTGATAACAGTCGCAAGGGTTGAGAAATGTAATTTCGACCGTTTAGCTATGTCTATTTTTGTTTTGTTGGGGTTGTCATCAACTTCTTTTAGGATATATATTTTGTCTTCAAGCGAAAGTTTTGATCCTTATTATTTTACTCATTTCAAAAATGGAAACGGCAATAGAACAAGGCGACTAAAACGACTAGTGTAGGTATAGAGAACTGAAAAACGAGAGAGTGGAGGGGGGATGAATCACTGACACGTGTCGTGTAATTAGATCGGAAACGAAGGAAATCACACAAGTTAGAGTGGATACAACACGGCTGGTCTACTAGAATCACAAGGAAGAACTGAGATGAGTGAGAGAGAGTGAGTGACTGGTGGAGGTAAGTCAGTAAACATTTCATGGAAGAGCTGTCGTCTCTTCGTATAACTGAATATTATTTACACCAGGCTTTACAAATTAGCTTTCGGAGAAGTGCATATTGCTTATAACTGAATATCGCATAAGTGAATCTTTCATTACAGAGGATTAAATGGAATTCGCCGAGGAACGAAAAATTCTTCGTATAAGTGAGACCTCCCTATATATATATATATATATATATATATATATATATATATATATATATATATATATGGTGCTAATAATATACATTCTCGTGCAATTCTAATCGCAGATAAACTTGGTAGTCTGTCTAGTTTCTTGAAAATGAAAAAAAAAAAAGCACATTTGTGTCAATTATGTTTATTTATTAAATTAACATTAAAACAAAAGGCAATATTACTAGGAAAAACTTTTTAGTACAAATTATCAAGCAAAGTTTTGCTCATGAATATTTATTTCGTCATGCGTACTGGCTTGAGTCAGCCGTAATACTATTTACGCCTGACTCAAGCCAGAACACATGACGAGAGGACTCCCCGATAAGGAAAGCCCCTGAAGAGGTGCGAATTAAGGCACGAAACATGTCGGGCAAAATAGATAAAATAAAATAGTTGAACAAAAACAAATGGTGTTCTGCTTCATCGACACTCTGCCAAATAAAGAAAAAAGAACAAGTGGAATATATATATATATATATATATATATATATATATATATATATATATATATATATATATACATATATATATATATACATATATATATATTAGGCAAGGGCCAAGCTTGCATTCCCACCAATCAACGAAGGACAGCGTTTGTTAATCAGCAAAATCAGTTTATACCGTAGGAGGTTAACTGTGGTGTCAAACTGTAAATTTTCTCGTACCAAGTAAAATAGTATTTTATTTCATTATTGCAAAGAGCTTAATTAATTTTATTCGTGCTACATAAGTAAAACGTTTTTACAAATCTAAGCATCTTTATTCATTAATCGGCTTATATATCGTATATTCATTAATCAGCTTATATATTAATTAATCAGCTTACATACTGATTAATTAACACAAATCAGTATATAAGCTGTATATACAAATATTTAAACGATAGTATAAACATAAATAATTAAACGATAATGCTTAATAAATGAACAATGTCAAATTTATATTTAAATATTCAATGTTCCATGATGTAGAATAAACCAAAATAGATGATGTATACGCGTTACGATTTCTACCCCCCCCCCTTACAAAAATTGCCTGTCCCGCAAAATCCAAGTAAAAAAAGTCTGGCGCGCAGAAAATGCCATATTTATTATATGTGTGTGTATATATATATATATATATATATATATATATATATATATATATATATATATATATATATATATATATATATATATACAGGCATGCATAGTTTTGTTCTTTTATATTTGCAATGAACAGCTGACTCAATGTAGAGGAGCAGCCGGATAGAGCGTCCATGGCGCTCCTAGTGGTGGAAGTCACAACCAATGCTCCTATGCGACAATTCAATTTGAACATAATACAGTGAAAACTCCAAATTCTAACGAAGAAATTTAGTTCATTTTTACACTTCTTTCTCATTAGATACCCACAACATATCACGAATTTCGTCACAATGGAGAAATTACGACCATTACGAGCAAATTAGAAATTTTGGCCCGGTGTATACCCCCTCTATAACACAAGACGACTTGCAATACAAGAAAACGTACGGTCGGTATGGGCAAATAACCACTTTGGGTCCGGAATAATCGCCCCTCCAGATTGTCCGATTTTGGTGGTTAACGATCTCGTTCAATCGTTTGCTGGGGGGATACTATATACGAACTTTCATGGCGAAAGAACAAAAACTGTGGCGTGTATCATATCATATATATATATATATATATATATATATATATATATATATATATATATATATACATATTACGTCTTTGGAGGTCGTTTACATTACGGACTCGGACATTTTTTCATCGAGTAAATGTATAAAAAAATATATATTTCTTCTTACTAATAAATAACATAACAAATAATAAAACTGATGCAAACAAAAAATAATTTGATAATGCATTCCATAAAAGAAAAAAAAAAAAAAAAAAAAAAGTAGCAATCCAAATAATGCATTACTGAAGTGAGTACTCACAATAACTTTTGATGCTCCATATATAATAATTTTATTACCTGCAGGCCTGCATTTACTATTTAGGATCGACATTATCTGCGGCACGCACTTTCATATCACTAACACGAGTATAGAAAATTCCTAAGTCTTCCACAACTGACACCACGTTTTTTTATAAATCCTCTGAAAGGCGCCAAAACTCGGAATCTCGGAGGCTATCCAAAGATGTTGGGGGGTAGGAGTAGCGATTACTTATCACTCAAAGAGTAGCATTGCTATATATATATATATATATATATATATATATATATATATATATATATATATATATATATATATATATATATAGGGGGGCGAGGTTAGCTCAGTGTTAGAGCACTGGACTAATAAGTTGGAGGACCTGAGTTCATATCCCGAGCAAGCACTAAAGATTTTTTCTTCTAGTGTCTTCGTTCATGGTTTGAATTCGGCCTCCCTGACCGTCTCTAGGCCAACCCAGCCTTTAATTAATTTAATAATGGGTACCGTGGGTGCTAATGACTCCAACAGTCGAATCAGCCAAGGGGAAAATCAGGCGGCCGGAGCATAGTACTGACCACACTATCTCCCTAGTGTGCCGTATGGTCATGAATCAGATACCTCTATAGTATCTGCCCCTCAGGGCCCCTGTGGCCTGTTACAGGACTGTATATATATATATATATATATATATATATATATATATATATATATATATATATATATATATATCACGTGTCTGCCTGTTTGTATGTTTCTCTGTTAGTTCCTTATACAAATCTACACCGTTTGACCGATTTTGACCAAACTTGGCACACAGGTCCAGGTTGGCACGGGAAATCTCTTAGGCTAGGTCAAAATAGTCAAATTTCAACATTTGGTCAAAAGTTTTGTTTTTTGGCTACACTGAACAATTCAGATTCTGGCGGACATTTTGAATCTACAGCCATTTTGAATAATGTCTCGAATTCATTGGTTGATGTTCTTGATAATTAGAATAACTCGAACTCATTGATGACTTTACATCATTATATAATTATGTAATGCAGTTTGTTTTAATTTTATATCAACAGTCACTGTCTAACTAAGGAGCGCTGGCTTTTCTTTGATAAGAGCTATCTACTCGCATGGTCTGCTACTGGCGGCTGTTTAATGAATTGCCGTGGTGCTGGCCTCTGTTGGCTGATTTTGACGTAACTGGGTATACAGGTATCATGGCACACTGGGTAACAGCTCGTATATATGTATATATATATATATATATATATATATATATATATATATATATATATTAACGGGGATAATTTCCATTGTCTACTAGGTAGGAATTCAAAACTTTTGTCATGAGTCCAACCTCAATAGGTAATTTCCTTTGGATGAATGTGCAAAAAAGATGAGACCTTGACTGCCATGGTCTAAATTAGTCCACAATCCATAGTATTTTTAGTCAAATGCCTTCAATTTACTTATTATTCGACTTTCTCCTTCCCTTTAAGAAATAATTGTGAGATAAATGTGTGCCTATTGGTTTTATTCCCTCCGTCTTACCTTATAATGAGAAAACATTTACCTTGCCAGAATGTCTAAGGTATGCAGATCGTGAGGACCTTAGATTTAAGTTTCTCTTTTTATATATTGACTCAGATGAAGGATCCAGGATCTCGCGGGCTTTCCATCTGTATAAATAGGCAGGAGAAAGTTGTTTATTTGTTAATGGAAATCTTTGGAGCTAAATATAACACAGGAAGCCTCATAATTTATGATGTCGCGTTAGGAATACTTATATCAGAGCATCATCATTCAGCACAGGCTGGAGAAATCAGTCTATATATATTTTATTAACTGACGAGTGCAGTTTTAGCGCGGTTCCTCTCTTACTCTATATTAAGGAAAACCGCTTATGAGGTCGGCCTCATAACGCCATACAGGTGATACTCATAGATAACAATTTAGGAACCCATATATCAGGAAATTAAGTGTGGTTCAAATTTATATTTGTATATATCTACTGCACGAAAAAGTCTAGAAATTGAAAATAGGACTCGAAAATCACGAAAAAGTCGTGTATTTTGAATCCGTGTCAGGTAATATCATTTTACCGAAGTCTAACGTAATCACTATTTTTTAGCTATTTATTTTCTGTTGATTTTTTCTCTCGATGAAAAAATAAATAATGAAACTAGAACTCTTAGCAAAAAAAGATTATCTCACGTATCAAATTTATATTTTATCAGCGTATTTCGGACCAAATAAGTATATTGAATGTTTTACAAATCCCATTTTGTTTTTCTTTTTTGTATGACTTTATTTTATAATTGCCCTACATGTTTCGTGGCCTCCATGCCACCTCCTCAGGAGCCATTAATACCCTGCACCTGTGGCCAAGCGCCAAATTATCACTATTATTAATTTTTAACCATTTGACTATTTCGTTATTATTAAGAGCCGTAATATGGGTGGCGAGTGGACCTTAGACGATTTTCTATTATTGTTTCTTCCATTGGTGCAAATAAAACATTATTATATTCAATTAATGAAATCGTCCTTCGTTTATGGAGCAATTTTTTTTTAGTAGTGCCTTCTACATTTGCAATTTTTTTTTCCTCTCATATCTGTTTTTATTCAAGGGGACGATATATGTGTTAACGCGATACGAGCATATAGTATTCCCCTAGCAAAAGACTGAACGAGTTCGTTGAACAGGAAAATCAGTCCATCCGGAGTGAGGTTTTAAAAAAGTAAAAAGACACGAAACATGTGAGTGAGCAATTTCCGCTTCCGGTTTGTTGCTGTATGTTTACCGAGTATCGTTGCGCCCAAAACCACGTCCAAAGAATATATACTCTGTTTGTAAATGTGACATTTTTAATCATAAACTACTCGGTTTTATCTTGTTTCTTTTACACATCCAAAGAGAGGAAAGTCCCTTATATAGTCGGCACAATGACGCAGTCTAAAAGTAGGCCCGTTCCTGAAGTCTTGGCTGAGAGGTAGGTCAGCTCCAAATATCCTCTAACATCCTAAGGGAATAGTTGATATCTCTAATTAGCTGTCTCTCTCTTACTCATTCTTTTCTCTCATATTAGCGATGGTTTATGATTGTAACAGTAACTTGAGTATAAATTATTGTACCTATTTAAAGAAATTTCCGCTTCTCTAAAATACTTCCCTATTATCTATTTCTTTAAATCCTGTACTTGCTAATTGGTCCCTTACAGTATTATGAATTGTTCACTAAAAGTGAACTGTAACTATCCCAAGCTTTCGAAAGATCTTCGGTGACAACTCAACGAAAACGCGCTAAGATGATGCACTTCCGTCGACTAGGGCTTTATTGCTAATTGGTACATGGTAGGTGTTTTTTTTGTTTTTTTTGCGCGCAATTAGAAGAGTTCCGCCATATTAATGAACGACATAAGAGCTTTTAAAATCCTCGCCGCTCGGATTCAATTAAACGGAATGGCTATTATTTTTTATTTTGAATTCTTTCACTTTTATATACAATCACCATAAAAGAGTTTTATGAGCCATTACAGGATGTTTTTTTTCCGAATAATTTATACTTGATGTGCGAATATTACGGACTGTAATCTGAATATAATGACGGATGATTCATATTATTATAATTACTATTAAATAAATTTTAGATTGCATTTGAGAAGTAAATCTTGAATCCCAATTTCTTTAAATTAAAATGAATTTTTCAACGCTTTTCTTCCTACCCGCTGGTCGAAAACCAGCTTATGACGTCGATATTGGAGTACAGATATTCTGAGGAGGAAGGTCTTTCAGGAACCAACAGAAGAAAACTGGTTTGGCCAATAACCTTTATTGGTAAAGTTTATATCTATATATATATATATATATATATATATATATATATATATATATATATAATATGTTTCCTCCTTACAGCAACCCTGCAAGGAGGGTGTTTATTTTTATTTGCAAGTCTCATGCAATAAATAGCATATCACTTGCATTATTTAAGGTACGTTTCCATTCCGACAAGTCGCGGTGACATTTCGCATGGGCCAACTCTCTGCGACATGTTGCAGGGAAAAAGTCTCTGCGAAATGTTGCAGGGAAAAAGTCTCTGTGACATGTTGCAGGGAAAAAGAAGTTTCTACGACATGTTGCAGGGAAAAAGTCTCTGCGACATGTTGCAGGGAAATAGTCTCTGCGACATGTCGCAAAAACTTTTTATTGGAGGAAAGAGGTATAACATATGTTTTAAATGTTTATTGTGCCTTGTATTTAGTCTAGTGTGTTTGGTTATATAATACTGTACTCACCAATTCTGAGTAATTTATTCAACAGTTCACTTGTCCTCAGGTGGTGTGGAGCTCCACTTGGCGTCACAGTTTTCTTTGGTATTAATATTTCCTGCTCGCAGGGCTGATGCTCGGCCGAGTCTTATGGACACACAAATTACTCCTTTCTTGGAGTTTTTTACTAATACTTTAGACACTGCTCCCTCATGGAGTCTTATAATATGCACTACTGCTCCCTCATGGAGTCTTATAATACGCTCTACTGCTCCCTCATGGAGTCTTATAATACGCTCTACTGCTCCCTCATGGAGTCTTACAATATGCTGTACTGCTCCCTCATGGAGTCTTATAATGTGCACTACTGCTCCCTCATGGAGTCTTACTGGTCGCACTGGAGTTCTTTAATTCACTGCCAACCCTCCAAAGAGGTATGAATAATACATAGTACCAAACAGATACGTTTATTCTACAGAGCCATTCTTACACATTGAATTACTTGGTGCAGTTAATAATGTGCAAATATGGATGACGTAGCTGCTTTCGCGTATCTAGTAATGGCAGGCGCATAATGTGAAGTTAAGAAAAAAAGGCGCAAGCAACCAAGATGGTGGGTTAAAAGTTTTTTAGCAAAACGACATTCAGCAGGTGCATATAATTCCTTAATGATAGACTTCTTCAAAGTGGATTTGATTATTTTGTTAGAATGACAGCGGAGGATTTCAAATTTTTACTGAATCTTATCGGAGCAGAGATCGCAAAAACCATGACTTGTCGACAGCCAATCAATCTCTCCTGGTGAAATGTTAGCTGCCACCCTACGTTTCTTAGCTTCAGGAGATACTTATATATAATAGTGTGGAATGTAATACTTGTTTTCAGATTTCAAGTTTTTTTTTTAGAAGAGCTAGTTTTTTAATAATTATGATCAATAAGACCATCATCAGCTGCTTTCCTTTTTCTTCATTTTAAAAATAACATTTATTTTAATTTTGATCATAATTTGAAATAATACCTGATAAATTCCAATAATGTTTTGAGGAATGTTATTATATTCATTAGCTTTGAGTATTAAATATTTGTGTCAAGGATAAATACGAAACGTTTTACAAATAAACAGTTATTTTATTATAACATTATTTTAACTGAACCAACAGCAAAATTAGTAAATAAATAGCAAACAAACTTTACGTTACAGTAGCTAAGAGCAGTTTGTTTTACTGTACTTAAAAATATTAAAATAAAGAACTTTGAACCAGTTGATAGTCTTGTTGTTGGTTTGTTTGTACCTCCAAGGGGGATAGTTGTAGCTGGTGTTGATTGGTGTTGGCCTAGGGAGAAGGATGCGAGCTGGAAGAGTGCTGGTTGTTGGGATTCTGATTTATTGGTTGTAGGCGAAAAAAGTTGTTCTGATCGTTGAACGGAGGAAAAGAAGGGCCTCCAGTACCAAGACTTTCTGCTTGGTATAAAATATTTGAAATGTTATGGCGAATCCATGCATTTGTCTTTCGGTCTTGGAACTGTTTTAATGCTTCCACCACATACTCGCCAAAACAAACATCCTCATCCTTAGTCTTGTTCAGGGTAGTTGTGAAAATCTCGTAAGCATGATTGGATTTGTTTTCCAATCCAATCATTTTTAATGGTGGATATTTTTGTCTGGTTCTGTTTGGCCTTTTTTTGCCTGCTTGTTCAGTCGCAGACTCTTAGAGGGTATCATTTTCGACCTCCTCGTCATCTGCGGATGGTTCCCTCTCATGTTTTTCTTGGTTTATGTCGTTGGGGATCTAAAAAAACCGGTGGATATAAGTAAATGTGTGTATGTAATTGACATATGTAATTGGGTTAAAATGTAATAACACTTCAACCATTTTAAAATGCATCAATCAAAATTAATTAATTATGTATTATTTTTAGGTACCAAGCAATAATAAAGAATGGAATAATGTGGCCAAAGGGTTTTATTTAAAATGGAACTATCCAAATTGCATCGGAGCCCTCGATGGAAAACATGTTAAACTCAAGCTCCAGCCAATAGTGGTAGCCTGTACTATAATTACAAAGGAGCTTTCAGTAGTGTATTAATGGCGTTATGTGACGCAGAGTACAACTTTTTGTATGTGGACGTAGGAGTACAGGGGCGTGAATGTGTGTGGGTTTTTTTTGGACACAGGCCTCTACGCTGCACTTGAACAGAACACACTACAAATTCCGGAAAAAACGGTGTTTACCGGGAAGAGACGTACAAATTCCGTTTGTAATACTGGCCGACGATGCGTTTTCTCTTTCAGAACGAATTTTGAAACCATTTGGGGGGAAAGATTTTAAAGGTTCCATTGAAGAACTCAAGAGGAAGAAGGATAATTGAAAATTTTATTGGAATAATGAGCAGTGTATTCAGGGTGCTCCGTAAACCAATGCTACTTCAACCAGAAACAGCAAGATGGGTTACATTGAGTTGTGCTTACTTGCATAATTTCCTAAGAATGAATTCTTCAGTAGATATATAAAGCTCATCTCAAACATTAGATTTTGAAGATAATGATGGGAATTTTATCAACGGAACATGGAGAAATGAAGGACATGAACTTACTGGGCTTCGGTGGTGTAAACAAAAAGGAGAAATCCCAGTATATCTGTCCGTCAAGAACTGGCTCACTTTTTCTACAGTCAGCGACTGCCGTGGCAGCACCGATATGTTTAAACTAAAATTGACAATATGTACAAGTTATTGAAGAACAGGGGCGTTATATAAAGAAACATCATTTCGTTTTTACATACAAAATGTTAACAGATTTTTCCTACATGTAGCAATAATATTCAGTATGTGAAAGAGATACATTATGTATTAAATGCTGTATATTGAATAAATAATGATAAATAAACCAACGGTGCGACATTTATGTAGCAGCGACTTGTGCTGCGACTTGTTGCAAATGGTTTCCATTCAGCGACTTGTTGCGGCGACATGTTGCAAGGTAGATTTGTAGTAATGGAAACGGAGCTTTAGGAACGAGTCTCGGCAACATGTATTGTCGCACGGTCGTCTGCGACATTTTTGTTGCAGCGACATGTGCTGCGACTTGTTGCAAATGGTTTCCATTCTGCGATTTGTTGCAGCGACATTACGCAGGGCAGATTTGTAGTAATGGAAACGTACCTTTATTGACATATTTTGTTTTTTACATAAAGTTAAAGTTCGTAAATATTAAAATTTTACAAGCTAAAAACTATAGAATAAAAAGAGAAAATGAACAAAAGTGCACAATAAGGAAGTAAAAAATAAGATAGAAAAAAGAATAATAAACAACAATTACAAAATTGAAATTAGAACTAAATTAAATTGTAATATAACTATATATATATATATATATATATATATATATATATATATATATATATATGTATATATATATATATATATATATATATATATATATATATATATATATACATGCATACATACAAATTTTAACCACGTAAAATTTTCTGGCGGCAGTTCCGGATTGCTCCGTGAGGTCGACCTCTTATACTAGTTTCCTCCCTATAGAGCGAGGGTGGAACCGTGCTAAAAATTAATTTGCAAAAGTCATTATTTTCACTAGTGATTATCGCAACGTAGTTATGTTCCAAAATGTGTATTTTATTTTTTATTTGCTTAACGAATCGCCTATATTCAAATAATGAAATATCAAATATTGATGTATATTTATATATTAATGTAGACATTTGTATGTTTTGTTAATTTACAGCCACACACGAATACTTAATGACTAATAATGAAATACCAAAATGTCGGATTTGCAATAGAGAACTAACAGTTAAACATATATTGAAAAAAATGGGGTTCCTCAGGGATGTGTGCTGAGCACGACAGTTTTTAAAATAGGTATTGATTCTATCAGAGATCATATACTTCCAGAAGTATCGTACTGCTTGTATGTCGACGACCTCCTTATTTTAAAAAAAATGAAAGACTCTTAGGGAGGCAGAATTTTTCATACAAAATTCTATTAACCGTCTAGAACATTGGAGTGACAAACATGGTCTTATCCTATCAAGAGAAAGATCCCAATGTATCCTGTTTACAAGGAAAAACCTTCAACCTGTTCCACAAGTGACACTCAATTCACAGCTAATACCACACACCACTACACTGAAATTTCTTGGTCTGACGTTCGATAAAAGATTGACGTGGATCCCACATTTAAAAAATATTGTCATCAAATGTAAAAACTCTTTAAATGTGTTAAAAGTCATCAGTTGCACAAAATGGGGAGCAGACAGGAAAACAATGCTCGGATTTTATCGAACATTTACAAGATCCATTATAGATTATGGATGTGTTGCCTACGCATCAGCCAGACCAAGCACACTAAACATGTTAAACACTATCCACAACACTGGCCTTCGCCTGTCTCTTGGAGCTTTCAGGAGTAGCCCTGTGGTAAGCCTGTATGCTGAGTCCGGCGAACCTCCTCTCGAGTACCGCCTGTCTCTTGGAGCTTTCAGGAGTAGCCCTGTGGTAAGCCTGTATGCTGAGTCCGGCGAACCTCCTCTCGAGTACCGCCGTAAAATTCTTCTTATAACTCAAATGCATAAATCCAGAGCCATGTGTGACTCCGAATGCCTTCATATGAGTATCAATAATCCTTACTACGACTTGTACAGAACCAAACCCCAAGCCCAGAGACCTTTCAGTGTAAGATATAGAGAACTGGATAATATTTCACAATTCGACGAAACGGAGATACTGACATTTGGCACTACCCCTTTCCCTCCTTGGTTATTAAACAGTTATAATGTGGACATTACCCTTTCGAAATTTAATAAATTAAACCCAACATCAATATTAATTTATAAGTAAATGTTTAAGACTTTCACTATCCAAAACAGCCAGAAACTCATTATCTTCACTGACGGGTCGAAATCCGATAAAGGTGTGAGAGCAGCAGCTGTTATAGAAGATCAGATAATGACTAAAAGACTAAATGATTTCTGCTGTAAATTTACAGCTGAGCTCTACGGCATACTTATTGGCTTGGAGAACATACCGACTTCAGACAGACGAGACGTTGTTATTTATACTGGCTCACTTGAAGCACTAAAGGACAAATACACCTCTCATCCTTTACTCTCAAAAATATTAAAGACAATACACTCTACACAAACATGTAACATTGTACTGGCTACCTGGTCATGAAGGTCTAGGGAAAAATCCGATTGCAGACACCCACGCAAAAATAGCTGCAGAACAAACAGACATGGATAACGAACCAATTCCACATGAAGACATGAACAGATCTGTTAAGACATTTATTTTGGGAAACTGGGAACACTCTTGGGCGATACTTACGGACAACAAATTACGCACTATAAAACATACGGTCAAAGACTGGCCATCCAGTTATCGAGCCAATAGAAGGTAGGAGGTTGTATTGGCTCGACTTAGGATTGGCCATACAAGACTTCCTCACGAGTATCTCATGACAAGACAAGAGAGACCATTATGTGAAATTTGTAATACTGAACTGACAATAAAGCATATTCTAACAGACTGCATTAGAAGACAAGACTTAACCGTACCATTCAACATGTGTGAACTTCTCTCTGAAGGTAGCCAGTACATAGACAGTATCTTGACATATTTACAAACTAAAGGATTATACCATCTCATATGAGGGCCCCGAAGACAGGTTAATGAACTACATTGTTATTCCATGAATAATTTATTATTCATTATAGTTGAAAATTGAAATTTATTTTAATCATTTTATTTTTAATCTTATTTTAATTGTAAAATAATACAATTTTCACTTTCTCCCTGGTTTCTTGGAAGACTTACTTTAGTGTGCTTATTGTCCATGAAATGAAGCACTACATAAATAAATAAACATATATTACTCGACTGCCTTCTTATAACGAACTTGGACATACCACGGGACATTACTGCCCTACTTACTCACAGCAGCCACCATATTATGACTTATTTACACATTTAAAAAACATAAACCTGTACGACAAAATATAAAAATCTGTTAATTCTTTTATTTAAGAGCGAAATAATTTTACGTGCTATCTAATATTTAATTATTTTTTTATTTTTCATTTTTATTTATATATGTAAATATTAATACAGTATACTTAACTGGCTTAGGATAATAACATATCTATGAACAGCATATAGCCAGAAAGTTACTCGATGCAATTCACCCCAAAGTGGCGCATCGTTAAAAAAACGAACAAAATAATTACAGTGAATATATTAAATTGAAAAGTTAGTGGTAACATTTCTATTATGAATTTATGTTCTGCTTAAGCTTCAATTAATATTTTTGGATAATCTAATCGTTTGATAATTTGTATTCATATTTTTCATGCTATTAAAGATACTTCATAAGCATCACCGTAAGCATTGGAGATTTTATTTTTCCAAAATATTACTAGGTCTCATAATATAGAAAATTTTGCAACTAAAGCTTTAATATATCTTTGATCTTATGCATTAGTAAGTTTTGTTTCAGATTAAGTTGATCATAATTTTGACATGGCTTGCTAATACTAATTATGAAGATGTGACCTTGACTGATTATGCGGTCTAGTCTTGGAGGATGGAGATAGATAAAGGATCAGTGTGTCATTAGCAGACAGCACGAACTCCATAGCTCTTCGTGAAATGCTGCTCTCCATCCGAGATAATTATAGAGACTGTCCTCTACAGTCCAATAACCTAGAGATATCTAGACAAGAATTTCTTGGTGTATACAGATTAATGGATTTCGAATAGAAGAAAAGTCCGAATCGCAGGAACTGCGTCATCTTAGAGCGGTTCCGTGGCACTAGGAATGGATAGAAGCACTAATTGGCGTTAATACTTACGTATTAGCTTCAACGCAGGTTAATGATTTGGGTCTCAGAGATCTGGATCATTACCAGGTCAGAGAGCTGGATCAAGGCGTAGATTCAGTTTTTGCCAATATGGTGACGGGATTATCAACAATTTGGGTTTACTAGAGTGTCGATATAACCTTCAGCGAGCGGAAACGGGTAGCACCTAAGTTAAAAGCGTAATTGCTATGCGTTTTCGCTCGCTCAAGGTTATATCGAAACTCTAGTCAATATGACTCAAAATTTATATAGCTTGGTCCAAATAAATGTCCATAGTGTGAAGCTATCAACTTCTTCTTCATCCAACGCCCGTCTTTGGCTTTTCAGCCATTCGACGCCGTGCCTCCCAGAGAAGCCGTGCGTGTCCTTCTGTGGTGTCATCTTCACTGTCCGTCTACAGAGCTGAGCAATGGGAAAGGTGATCCGCCGACCCTTCCTCCTAGGAGCTCAGTGGACAAGTTGGAGAATTTGCTAAACCCATCTTATGTAAATGGATCTGCAGGTAATCTTGGCCTGTAGCCATCCTAAAGGTAGCCACTGCAATTCCTCGGGGATTATTCCTTTACTAGCAACTATATCCGGCAATTTCTGCCGGGAATTGATGAAACATTTTGTATGTAATTAGGTTGATTCGGGATTGGTTTAGATATACAAGTTGACCCGATAAACCGTGTTTTACAAGAACGAGGAGGTCGATACCTTAGCGAAAAGAGCTGTAAATGAAGGAATCCCCTATCACAATGTTCCAAAGAATGATATGTATCATTAATTACCTCAAGGAAATAGTCTGGCAAAACTGGCAATCTACATGGCAGATAATAGACAACAATAAATTAAGAGAAGTAAAATCGACAGTTAAAGCTTGGAAGACCCCACCTTGTATCAATAGAAAACATGAAGTTGCCTTAAGTCGATTGCGGATTGGGCGTACAAGATTAACGCATTCATTCCTTTTTTTCTAAAAAAAACACCCCCAATCTGTGAATCATGCAACGTTCAAGTAACAGTGAAACATCTACTTACATATCAGACATCATGGATGAAATACTTGGAGATGATGCTGATAACGTTAAAAAGCTAATAAACTTTATAGACAAAACGGAACTTATTAATAAATACTAAGGCATACAACTAAATAGATAGTGTATGGTGAGTGTGTTTAATGTCTTTGAGTAAGGCTGAATGGAACTGGGTTTGTGTACGTGTAAATTTGTTTGTGAGTGCAGGTACGCGCGCTTTTGTGTATGTTCGTTTCTATGTTTGCCAGTGGAAATTACATTGCAAGTAATTAAAGTCAGCTCAAAAAAACCAGAATCAACAATAAATAATTAAATAAAGGTCAAAAGCTGATCTAACCAATTAATAAATTCAAAAGTAATAAGAAAATATTCCACCACAAAATATAATAAAATTTTCATTCGATGGTATTAATGACTTAAGGTCGGCACGCCTTAAAAATTAAGAAAAATAAACAATGTTTTTTTAATTTATTTACTTATTTCTGAATCGTTAATGGTTTGTTGGATGAGGTTTCGCATTTGATCCAGTAGGAGGTACTACGATTATTTATTAGAAGGATTTAAGGATTGATATCATTTTTTTTTATTTTTTGCCTTGTAACATAGTTTTTATCGCAATTATTAGCCTTAATATTTGTTATTGCGAATTTTATTTTTGTTATACGACATTGGTTAGTACTATGAATACATTGTACATGAACTTTTGGCCGGGTGTTCTCACTAAAATGGAATCGGAAATGGAAAATCTTTACCTTCTCGTAGAATTTCTTTTTCATCAATTATCTCCAATTACCTCGTTAAAGGAGTCACCTTCAATTCTCCAAGCAGTTAACGTGCCTACTCTGCAAAACGTAATAATTACAGACTGAAATTGTTAACTCTTACTGGACGGTTTTAACGACCATCGAAGTTGCAAGGCCGAAGCGAGAATTCTACAAACAGTTTATTGCAGGAAGTCATACATGCACCCTTGCAATTATAACGCCATCGACAAAACAGATCCAGGTATAAATAAAATAAAACGTTCGTTTTTATATTTGCTGAAACCGTTAGTACAGAAAATAATCTTCCAAATTTATCTCATTCTGAGAAATCTGTGTTCAAAATGTTGCTATTGTAGGTTTCGTTCTTGTCTCCCTCCGATTTTACCGCGATTCCTCCCTCCCTCCATAGGGAGGGTTGGTTTTGGGGTTTAAGGACAGAAAACTGCTTGGCCATCTTGGTTGACTTCATGACACAATCCGGAAGTACCGACTAGGAAATTTGACGTTATATATATATTTGTCTGTTCGCTATCTCACAGGCTCAAAAATGGTCCGATTTTGATGACAGGTCAAGTTCGTTAACCAGCAGAATCCTTTGTTTTCCGGCGAAATTCACGAAAAAAATCGTAACGCCAACGGTTTCGTGTTAACATGCTTGCAGGTACTCGTTTTAAAGGTCCTCCCTCCTTCAAGAAACAGAATGAAATCATTTTTTAGGCTACATCTGTAACCGTTTTTGAGAAACGTAGAAAAAATATTTTTGTAACTTGTAACTTTCTGTTTGGGTACTTAAAATCGTGGGATTTAATGGAAATATTTTCTACATATTTAAAATGCATCTAAACTAAGATGGTTAAAGTTATTTTGAGTAAAGAAAGTACTCAAATACATATATATATATATATATATATATATATATATATATATATATATATATATTATTATTATTAGACATGAAATGTTTTGGTATCTTTGTATATTTTTTTAAAAACAGTTGGAAAATCGTAGTAAGTTGGAGGTGACTAATCGAAATCTTACTATATTCGCTACAAAAAAAGATCTGAAGCAATTTGCGTTTTATGACTGATTGTTTAAAAAAAAATGTCTTTTGTCAGTCAAACAAAGCAGAAAATATTATTAGATGTAGTATTTGTATTATTAGTATTATTAATAGTATTAATATTAGTAGAGGTATTAGTATTATTTTTTCTAGTTTTTACCATAATGATGGTGTTTTTTCTTTGTTTTGGTGTTCACCCCACACATTTTGCGAGCCAACTGGCGGCGATCATTTTTGGATTTAACCCTTAATTAGTGGCGTCGGGTCTTATTTACCCGAATGTATTTGTTTATTCGACCTTTGTCCTTTGAAATCTTTGTATTTCAATAAATATTATTGTTTATTATTATTTATTTAAATTACTTTACCCCAAAAAAATCAATTTAAAGTTTGTTTCACTGGGGCCCCGACACCATTAGTAATGGAAGAAAAAGCACGCCACTAATTAAGGGTTGAATAAGTATAATATTCAGCTACATATAAGTTTTGATGGAGCTGACATTTTTTTAAGACAACTCTATTTTAATTGCTGGGCAGTACCTGAGAACTCTGGGTGTGAATAGAGTGAGACAGGATTGAAGACAGAAAAGCCCAAAATGATATAACAAGTAATCACTTAATTATTTCAGAATTTTCTGTTGAATTAAGAACAATGACGTTTTTGGGCTTTGTACACAATAATAACAGCGGTTTTTCTATATTTTTTTATTTTTATGTGTCCTCATAAACGGAAACTGTTTTTTTCTTGCAGAACTATTATTTAAGAAACTTCCATAATTCTACCAGGACTCCATTTTTATTGCATTAAACCAAAACTGGGCCAGACCTAAGAGCTGGGAAGAAGAAACATTTTATTTTCCCGTATTCTGAGATTATTAAAGGCTCGTCAGGTGAATTTGGGCTTTAATACTAACGGGTTTTAAAACTCTTGCTAAACGCCTCGTCAATCATCTGTAATCAGCTACGGCCAACATCATTTTCTTACGTTTCCTCAAAAATAATTTACGGTTTGATCTATCTCAGTTCTCTGCTCGTTATCCCCCCAAAAATCGCAGAAACTGCGTCATCGGGTTTGTGGGACGTTTATATCTCAAGTGTCATTTAGAGAACTTGATATATAAACAATCAATATTTTAGGGTCTTGTGGCTAATGCCAAAATGCTGGTTCAAGTCAGTGAGTTTTTTTTTTTTTTTTTCATTTCAGGGCCTTTATAAAAAATTGCCCGCTGCACTATGGATGGAAGGGTAGCAAAGTATGGATAGCCTCTAAAATGACCTATTTGTCGATGCCCTTAGGTTATGTTTGTAGTAGAAGAAACATGACATAAATATATTTTATGGTCAGTTTTGGATTGTAGTATACTTTTTTATATACCTAGAAATCGTTCATGGAATAATCATTAGTAGAAGGCGGTCGTTTGAATGCCCAATAAATTTTAAGAGAACACTTCGGTCGGAGAATACATTCCTTGAAGTTTTGGAGGAGAAATATTAAAATTTTCTATTTTATGCTTTGTCAATAACTATATGTATGTATCTTAGAACGCACCAAACACACAGCTACAACTTTCAAGCTTAATAATCTAAACAATGATGCGAAGGGGAAATTTTCATGTTGTCCATGTAGTGGGAAATCAGCTTAACTATTACAAAAACGAATTGTACAAAATGCTAAAATTTTAGAAACAAATTAGAACAGGTCAAATTTGACAGAACATAATTTTAATTTAAATAAAAAAACATTTTTTTTTACAGGCGTTAATATTTTATATAAAGAAAGGAACATAGGAAACCCCCAAAAGAGGTGCGACACAAAGACACAAAACATGTCGGGCAAAATATAGCAAATAAAGTATTTGAACGAGAACGAAAGGTGTAACACTTTGCGACACCTTGTCATAAAAAGAAACAAGAACAACTAATATATATATGTATATATATATATATATATATATATATATATATATATATATATATATATATATATATATATATATATATATATATATATTGAAACCACAGGTTACTTCCGTGATCTATGGGTTCTGAAAGGTGAAATCTTCTACTTGGCACTTCTGGATTGCGTCATACAACGTCCTTAAACTTATCTCTAGTCCGTAAAATTGATATACCAACTTCAAAAATATCTCTAAGAAAAGCCACTTTTGTTTTGGGTGCTGAAGTATATAAAGTAAGCAAGTCTCGAAAAAAAAACATTTTTCGATATTTTCATTAATATTAAATCACCTACTCTCTAAACAGAATTTACTGTCCTTATACTTCCACCATTTTAAGGGAACTTAACGTTGCTAATACATATTTCGTTCAATTCTTTTTCAATGTTTTTTTGTAATAAACGCTTAACAACTAGGTTATCAGCGCCAAGAATTCTGTTACTGAATATATATAAATATATATATATATAATTAAGGAATAAACCCCGAAATATTCCTCGACTTAATTATATTAGCCAGGATAGGGCTGATGCCTTTTCTTTTAGCGCGGTTCCTCCCTCCCCCATAGGGAGGAACCCCGCTTATAAGGTTGATACAATGAAACAATCCGGAAGTGCCGACTAGAAAATTTCTCGTTTCAGAACCCCTAGAGACCGAAAATAACGGAGGTTCAAATTTGTATATATATATTATATATATATATATATATATATATATATATATATATATGTGTTTGTGTGTATATTTATATATATATATATATATATATATATACAGGGTGTCCCATATATGTCTAGTCATATTTTGGGAGGTGATAAAGGAACCTTAGGGGAACAAAAAATGTCGTGACAATTTTCCGAATTCTCACACATAAGGGAGAAAACGACATTTTATTGTTTTTTCGAGACAAACGTGGTTTTTAGAAGAATAATCGTAGCTACGTCCCAGGTGGTTGTACTAGAAAGAAAGTGAGACCAATGGAAAGCTGAGTAAATTTACTATAAAACTAGTTATATAGAGAGCAAACATTAAAATGAATGAATTTAAGTATGTCTATCTTACCAAAAGAGAGCTATTCTAAATTTCCTGACTTTTTCTTGATATTTCTTACCAGCATTACTCCTCAAAGAGCAGGGTCTGAGATTTCCGGGTTTCAGAAAAACTTCTTCATTTAACCAGCTTTCCATTCATGTATCACAGCCCTATGTTATTGAAGCAAGTGAACGATTTAGGAACAAAAGTTTATAAAAAAATATGGATCTGTGAAAAGAAAATTAATTTTTTTCCCCTCAGTTTATTCAAAAAGCTCAAAAGAAATAGTTATTTTTATAAATATTTACTTAAATATTAAGTAAATATTTATTTAAAACAATAAAAAAAATTACTTTCACAAAAATAAAAAACGTTCTATAAAAGTAAATAAATACAATACACATTTATTTTGAATTTATCAATTACATTAACTAATACTGGGTCTAGGAGGTGGCCATTAATGAACCCCAACCGTACATTAACCTCAAAAATTATTTTTTTTTTTTTTTTTTTATTTTTTTTTTTTTTTTTTACGGCGCATCTACTTCTAGGTCATTAGCGCCGACATCCAGGGTGCAGCGAGGAATTTTCCCAGCGAGCCTTGAGATGAGAAAATTCCTGCCGGAGATGGGAATCGAACCCACCATCTCCCGCTTCTCAAAAATTATTATTTTTACCTAGATAACGCATTTGAACACAAGGACTATGTACATCTTATTTATGAGGGATAGGATATTTAATTACCACAACAAACACGCATGGGCCCACGAGAATCCCAGTGACTTTCACAAGCGTAACCATCAGTATCAATTCAAGGTAAAGCATTTGTTTTCTAAATATAAATACCTGTAAAAATGCGTTATCTAGGTAAAAATAATAATTTTTGAGGTTAATGTATGGTTGGGGTTCATTAATGGCCGCCTCCTAGACCCAGTATTAGTTACCTGAATTAATAAATTCAAAATAAATGTGTATTTTATTTATTTACTATTTTAGGATTTTTTTTAATATTCGTGGAAGTAATTATTTTTATTGTTTTAAGTAAATATTTACTTAATAATTATGTAAACATTTATAAAAATAAATATTTCTCGTCAGCTTTTTGAATAAACTGAAGAAAAAAATATAATTTTTTTTTTCACAGATCCTTGTTTTTTTTTTAAACTTTTGTTCTTAAATCGTTCACATACTTCAATATCACAGGGTTGTGATACATGAATGGAAAGCTGGTTAAATGAGGAAGTTTTTCTGAAACCCGGAAATCTCAGATCCTGCCCATTGAGGAGTAACGCTGGAAAGAAATATCAAGAAAATGTCAGGAAATTTAGAATAGCTTTCTTTTGGTAAGATATACGTACTTACATTCATTCATTTTTACGTTTACTCCCAACTAGTCTTATAGTAAATTTACTCAGCTATCGATTGGCTTCACACCCTTTTTAGTAGTACCACCTGGGACGGAGCTACAACGATTATTCTTCTAAAAACCACGTTTGTCTCGATAAAACAATAAAACGACGTTTTCTCCCTTGTGGGCGAGAACTCGGAAAATCGCCATAGAACATTTGTTGTTCCCCTAACGGTCCTCTATCACCTCTAACAATATGACTAGACATTTACGGGACACCCTGTATATTTGTCTGTTCGCTCATTTCTGGCTTCCCTAATGGTCCGATTGTGATCAAATTTGGTACAAAAATCCGTCTTCCAATTTGAAAGGTCAAGTTCGTTAACCAGCAGAATCCGCCCACTGGAAGATGGCGTTTGGGGCGAAATTCGCGCAAAAAAAAATCGTAACGCTTAAGTTTTTGAGTTCATAAGCTTGTAAGTACTCGTTTTATAGGCTTCTTGGGCTAGGAAAACGAATGAAACCATTTTCAAGGCGATAGCTTTAACCGTTTTCGAGAAAATTGGAAAAATAGTTTTTGAATGCCGTTTTTGGTTTGGTACTTAGAATCATGGGATTCAGTTAAAACATTTTCTGCATGTTCTACTTTCATTAAAACTAATAATTTGAAATTTTGGTTACGTTTGGAGTTAAGGAAGGGTTAGAATAAAATATTTTATTAACAGACATAACAAATTTTGGTAACTTTGTATACTTTCGTTAGTATCTCGAAAACCGTTGACATTCTTGGGAAGCAGAAGGTTACCATTCGAAAGCTTTACTAAATGCTCTACAAAAAGTCCGACTCGCAGGAACTGCCTCATCTTAGCGCGGTTCCGTTCTTATCCCTAGTCTAATTTCGAAAGATTAAAATAGAAGCAGTTATTATTTTGTTGAGAAGAGATCGTTGACCGTTGATGATGCAAGGTAGGAATTGTCCGGGTTCGGTCACTGCTACTTAATAATACATACCCCATATGTGTATGTATGTGGGCATATATATATATATATATATATATATATATATATATATAATATATGTATACACACATATATATATATATATATATATATATATATATATATATATATATGTTAGGTATATTTACATAGATATGTGCATATATTAGTGTTAAATATGTCCTACTTGTATTTACAGCCCTGATGAAGGCTTGAAGTTCAAGCCGAAACGTCGGCACAATAAAACCATTTTTACGATAAAATGTAGTTTTATTAAGTAGCAGTGACCGACCCCGACAGTTATTATTTTGGTTCCACCAGTCTTGAAAGGTAAGATTTACAATCTTACCGGGAAGGGTCGGCAACAATAGAAACCGTGCCGCTAGTTACAAGGTCTTGGAATCTTGGAACTCTATATTTTTGTTTTTGTTATTAAACTTGACCTGTTTTATTTTCGAATACATTATCCAACTATAAGCAATTAAAAAATAACGAGGAATAAAAAACAGACAAAAAGAACAGTTCGAATAAGCGAAATCAATTACTTTAAAGCTTTAAGCTCTTATTTCTCCGATTGTCATCGCCTAATCAAAACTTTCATTAGAACCTTTTATGTAGAGCATTTAATGAGCTTTCTAATGGTATCCTTCTGTTTACCAAGATTTTCAACCGTTTTCGAGATATTAATGAAAGTTCCCAAAATTTACATTATTTCTAGCAACAGAAAATAGGTCTCATTTTTCATATCCTGTTTTACACACAAAATTTTCCCAACATAAGAAATTACAAAAATAAAAAACAATAAAAAACGAAGGGAAAGAGACAGAAATTACAAAAAGAACGACAAAAACCCGTTCATAAGAACAAAACAGACGTATTTGAAGTTTTAAGCACTTATTTCTCCGATTGACCTAACCTAATCAAAAATAGTTTTAGAATCTTTTTTATAGAGAATTTACGAAGCTTTCAAATAGTTCCTATCCACTTACCGCGATTTCCCAACCGTGTTCGACATATTAATGAAAGTATACAAAGTTACCAAAACTTTTTTATGTCTGTTCATAAAATATTTTATTCTAACCCTTCCTTAACTCCAAACGCAACCAAAATTTCAACATATTAGTTTTAATGAAAGTAGAACATGCAGTAAATGTTTCAACTGAATCCCATGATTCTAAGTACCCAAACCAAAAACGGCATTCAAAAATTATTTTTTCAGTTTTCTCAAAAACGGTTAAAGCTATCGCCTTGAAAATGGTTCCATTCGTTTTCCTAGCCCAAGGAGCCTATAAAAAGAGTACTTACAAGCTTATGAACTAAAAAATGTAAGATTTTGCTGGTTAACGAACTTGACCTTTCAAATTGGACGACAGATTTTTGTACCAAATTTCATCAAAATCGGACCATCAGGGAAGCCAGAAATGAGCGAACAGACAAATATACATATATATATATATATATATATATATATATATATATATATACAAATTTGAACCACCGTTATTTTCGTTCTCTAGGGGTTCTGAAACGCGAAATTTTCTTGTCGGCACTTCCGGATTGTTTCATTGTATCAACCTTATAAGCGGGGTTCCTCCCTATGGGGGAGGGCGCTAAAAGGTTCTAAAGAAAGTTTTAATTAGGCGATGTCAATCGGAGAAATAAGTGCTTAAAACTTTAAAGTAATATTTCGTTTATTCGAACGGTTCTTTTTGTTTGTTTTATTCCTTGTTATTTTTAAATTGCTTATAGTCGGATAGTGTATTTGAAAATAAAACAGATTAAGTAAAATAAGAAGATCAATTTATTGTTAAAAATGTAGCGTTCAAAGAGAGAGATTCCATGGCTTTCCAAATGCCTCTGAGCGGAGGCCTTTCTGCCCGACTTATGGGATAGCTGATCCATACAGGTAAGATTGTAAATCAAGACCTTTCAAGACTGGTTTGTTTGAGATTTCATTTGGATAGGTTTTTCGCTATTGATCTAAACAAAGTAATAACTGTTTCTATTCTATGCCTTCATAAACACTAGAGATAAGAACGGAACCGCGCTAAGATGACGCAGTTTCTGCGAATCGGACTTTTTTCGAAAGAAAAGCCAACAACCCACAGTGGCAATCGAACCTACGACTCTTCTATGCAGCGTTAAGTACTCACGCCTTAACACTAACAGTCATGTATTTATTGTGAATTCATTATTTAAGGTAAAATCTTCAGTAATGTGGCGTTAAACCAAAAATTAGTTGAGTAATATTTTGGGGAGCATTCTGTACGTTTCACCATTGCTATTAGAGCTCTGGGAGTTTCCTGATATCATGAAGGATCTTCCAAATTTCATATTGTGTGTATTCGGAAACGTGTTATTGAATTTGTTTTTCATCTTCAACTTCCATTTCATGACTTAATTTATGTTGACATAGGATGAGTGTATTGACTAGCAGATTATTGATCCACTATCTTAACTTTATATATGTTTTGTTTATAATGAAGTTAGAATAGTTTTTGCGTGTTTCCTCTTTTTGTCAATCGGAAGAAAACCTGCTTATGATGTTATATGCATTAGTATTATTTATGTTAATTATATTTGTTTACCTAAAAAAAAAATCTTAGATGGCAAGTCTTCCTCTCTTAATACATTAGTGTGGTCAAATGCCTTAGAACATTTTTTCATCTTTATTTTGTATTAATTAAAAAGAAATTATAGTTATTTATATATTTCTCCAAAACAGTTCTTTATAATAGTTCCTGAAATGTTTTATTGAATAATTTTGACAAGACCCGGACTGTCTTGACTATTTATATCTTAAAACGATCTCATCTCAGGTGTGATGTGTGTTTGTGTTATATCATCTACTTTTGAGCATATTGGGTCAGAAATATTGTTGGAGCTTAGATGTCTTCCTTCCTTCTTCACATGAATTTCTAATGTTTTGTTTCAAAGGCTGCGCACCTGTCGTCAACAGCTGAACAAAAGCAGCTTCTTAGCGCATATAGGCCCTCTCCAAGATCCCATTCAGCTAGAATAATGAAGCTATCACTCGACGAGTTTCATCTCCCTCCTATTCAAGTTGGTCACTATTCAGGGTTTTTGCGAGGACAACTGCATTTTCAGTTTGAAGGAATACTTTTCTACGGTTAATTAATTTTTCTCCATACTCGATGCTGAGGTTTATTTCAAATGTGTATCATAAAATTACTTCATAGAAATAAAAATCATGGAAATTACTCAATAAATCATACTCTTATTTAATGCACTAATAGAATAGATCTCCACTCGTTGGAGTAGATTGTGCAGTAAAAGCATTTTATGGTTTCGTACCGTCTTTAAGGAGAAATTCAGAGGTGTTAACAAGATGCTTTATAACTCACATGTCACAAAAAAACAGTAGTCAAATTTATAAATTTGATGATAAACTTATATGTATATGTGTGTGTTTATATATATATATATATATATATATATATATATATATATATATATATATATATATATATATATATAATGGCACTCTATAGTGTGAGAGCTATAACTTGTCACTTGGCTCTGGACTAGTAGAGGAAGATAACCTCCCATTGTCTTCTAGTCAATGAAGGACTTGCTGGTTTACCACTCCTCCCTCTCTGTGTCCCGCGCCTAGACAAATCGTTGGCTGAGAGGGCTGTAGAAATGCCTTCTCGTATCCTGCCCCCCTCAACGCTTTCCCCAAATGACTAGTTACATCTCTCACACTATAGGGAGAACGTTTAGTCTGTATTTTGCTTGCGATCACCCGAATTTGCGCGGTGGCCATGTACGAAGGTAGCCTCCGCACATACGCCTATGTGATTACATAGGTTTGTCGGGTGGACCTAAAGCACATTTATGATTTTGAATTTGAGCAGCAGGCTCTAAACGATTTTTTTTTATAGTAATGCCAAGCGAACGTGATTTTCTCTGGTGGTCACCCATTCCAGTGCTAATTACGCTGGAAGACCACTTGGAAAACGAGGTATGGCGTATCTTCGCCAATAAAAGTTGTATAAATTCTCATACGACTGTGTTTCTAATCCGAAGTAAAACAAAAGATACATCCAAAAATTGAGCCCTAACTCACGGACGAATTATATATATATCGCTTATCAAATCAAATTCACTAAGGAAAGACAGCGAGAGGATTTGACTGGAGGATGTTTCTGTAACTGTTCGTTGCCTGAACTTTATATATATATATATATATATATATATATATATATATATATATATATATATATATATCCTTAAATTGTTCGAACAATCGTAACAATTACGGTTAATCAATATTCCAGCAATACTTATTATTTTCCATGTGAAGATCAAATAAAACCATTTCCTATGTTTTTCGGGATTGGGGTTTTCGGGCAGCGCGGATACATGAATTTTGTTTTAGAGAACTTCAGAACCATAGGTTGAGTTTTCCTATCACTTGAATTTTATACATTTTGGTTGCCTTAGGAATAGGGGAATAAATAAAAAAAACTATTTGTATAAACTAAAAAATATTTATGGTCACGATATGGCGGAAAGAGAATGTTACCATCGCAGACCTTATCAAGGTAAAGTCCGACTTGAGGAACTGCGTCATCTTTGTGTGTTTCTGTTTTTATCGTTAGTATCATTTGGAATGCTTAGAATACAACCTCATAAGGTTTTGTTTTCTGTTCATTCCACAAAAAAATGTAAACTCAAACAAAACTATAAGGTAAATATAATAAAAATGTAAGATAAATTCTCAAAGAGAAGGAAGATATTAGGTGCCTGAGGAGGAAACCGACACAGGATTCTAAGCGAAAATTACTCACTCCGCCTTCTCAACTGTTAGTCAAGTTTTTCATTTTCTTTTACAAAAATTACTCAGATAACTTTTTAAAAATTCCCCTGATCTCCCTATCTTTCCGTATCTCCTTCTTCTCCACCAGCCTGGAGGGGTTATTTTAGCCCTTTTATTTTTAGTCCTGGTCTTTTTTTACTAATTTCCATCCAGCGTTTTTTCCAGTTGTCCGATTATCATTACTTCCTATGAGGAAAACATAATATTACTGAAATGTCTAAATGATTTAGTAAAGAAAAAAAAATTCCTAGTTCGCACGAAGAAACACCGTAGAGCAAAACTTGGAAAAAATTGAACCAGTTTTTTCCATATTTCTTCCTCCTTCATTATAGCTGAATAAGTAAATATTTAATGAGGACTAGATGTTACCCGGTGTGCTACGCTACACCTACTTTCTGCATCTATAAAAGCAACAATAAATTAGAAACCAAATAATTAATATTAAATTCTAATAACGCAAATCTGTAACAATTTGGGTTCATTTTTTTGGTACTCGTGATCTCCGAACTGTGAGTCATAGAGGACTTTAACCTAGCCTATGACTCTTCCCGTGTCAAGACCTACCATTTTTCCACGTTTGGTCAAAATCGGTCAAACGGTGTGGATTTGTATAGGGAACAATCATACTGACAGACAGCTAGTAGGCGTTTTTCACCTAGCCTATGACACTCCCCGTATCACGACCTACCTGTGTGCCAAGTTTGGTTAAAATCGGAAGAAGGATGTGGATTTGTATACGGAACAAACATACAGGCAGACGGCTCGTAGAAATTTTTGACAGCCTACGAGACTTCCTGTATCAAGACCTACCATTATTCCAAGTTTGGTCAATATCGGTCAAACGGTGTGGATTTGTATGAGGAACAAACAAATGAATAAACAGACAGACACGTGATTTTTATGTATATAGATTTAGAGACCTTTCTTTAGTGCTAGCTAATTAACTCTAAACTACGGAGTTTAGTGCCTTATATTCTTTATTATATAATTAATCAATACTAGTCACGCAGCAGTGAACTATTATAATGTTAAAAACTTATTTTAAATTCAATATTCAAGTCATACAAATGCATACGCAGATTCGGCAGCAAGCCAAAACATGTTGGTTTTCAGGACCCACTAGAATAAATGAGAGCACCGTACTCTTGTGGACACGATTACAAAAAATATATACATATATGTATATATATATATATATATATATATATATATATATATATATATAAATATATCATATATAAATCAGTCCCGGAACAGGCCACTAAGGGCCCAGAGGGGCAGATACTGTAGAGGTATCTGATTCTTGACCATACGGCACACTAGGGACAAAGTATGGTCAGTACTATACTCCGGCCGCCTGATTTTTCCCTTTGCAGGTACCCAGCCAATTAAAGGCTGGGGGGCCTAGGGACGATCTGGGACCCCAAATCCAACCCTCGAACGATGACACTAGAAGAAAAAATCTTTAGTGCAAGCTCGGCAAGACTACAAAGACGACCAATGAACGAATATTTTATTCGCGTGTCGAACAAAATGTTTTGTCGGATACCAACACCATTCACCCAAAAAGACAAGAAGTTTATAGAAAATTGTTAGAAATGACAATTTTCCTCAACACGATAGAAAATATGCTGCAGGAAATTAAACGTACAGTACTTGAATCGGCTTCAGGTATGAGAGGTATTAATTTCTTCAAACAACGATTTTTATATAGGACTTATGAAATACTGTGATTTTAATAATTATGTTTAGTAATTTGTATTTTTCTTGGAAATGATGCAAAAACGAGATTTATGGCACTTTCTTTTTTTTATCCTGAATCGATCCCTGAGTTTGGCCGTTTGTTTCTGTTGGGACACCCAGTGTATGTAATGCCAGGGGTCATTTTCGATATCTTTTAGGTAGCCCGGGGGACGACGTTAGCCCAGTGGTAGAGCCTGAACTATTAAGCTGGTGGACCTGAGTTCAAATCCCGAGCAAGCACTAAAGATTTTTTTCTTCTAGTGTCTTCGTTCATGGGTTGGATTCGGCCTCCCTAGGCCAACCCACCCTTTAATTAATTTATTAATGAGTACCTTGGTGCTAATGATTCTAGCAGTCGAAGCAGCCAAGGGGAAAATCAGGCGGCCGGAGCATAGTACTGACCACACTATCTCCCTAGTGTGTCGTATGGTCTTGAATCTGACACCTCTATAGTATCTGCCCCTCAAGGCCCCCGTGGCCTGCTATGGGACTGATTTGATTGGGTAGCCTAAATGAAGATTTGAACAAAAGTTTGAAAAATTCCTTCAAGGGTACAACCACGAAAGCTACATTCCTTTTGATGCTGCTAAGAACCTTTGCGGTGATTTTGCTGCTCGTTATTGTGAATAAAACATATTTTCTCCCAGTTGTTCACGTAGCCCATCGTCGTCACGCTTAAAGAGGAAAAAATGTTCTCATCACGGTACTATCAGTGATTTTACTCCCTGAACGGCAATCATTTCGGTAAAACCATTACTTCCATTGGGACAAAGGACAATTTGGATGTTTGTTGTAGAAATAAATTGCTACGATTTTGAAGATTATCTTGAACAGATCCGAAAATTCCTCCTCGTCCGGGGTAATTTTATTGTCCTGTTCTAAGATTATCTTCTCTTACTTGGCTTAAATAATATTTATTAAACTCAATTTTGCATTTCTCCTGAATTATGTTTGGCTTACTGATCTTAATAAACTTAGAAACGTGGGGCTTTAAAGGCTGCTTAAGTTTGTCATATTTCATCGAATCTTTCCAAAATAATTGGTATGAAATGTTGAAATATCACGTCATTATTTTCTTACTAATATTGTTTAGCTGGAGCTTAACGTTTTTCAAGTATACGCCTTTCATGAGCAACTTGTCTACGTGATAAGCAATTTGTATACATATGATAAACTGCTGATTTATTATTATATTTTTTAATATTGACAATATGAATATATAGCACATATTATGCAGTCTTCATAATCATTCAATCACTATTCGGCTGGCTGGTCGTTGTCTGTACGTCTCTACAATTACTTCATTTGTGCTGTTTCTTATTTTTTATTTTTTTTTTTTTTGTACATATTAGGATCTTGTAAGAGAAAGGACGAACCTGAAAATCTGCTTTTTGCATTCGTTTTTTCCTGAGTCAGAAAAATGTAGGTAACAGGAGGCGTTGTGGTGCCAGAGCGGAAAAAAATTCAATTTTCGAAAGCGCTGATTCGGTTATTTACTATGTTATTCTCACACTATATTAGCTACAGGATTTTTCCCCCTTGTTATAAGGGTATTCCCATTAATTTAGTCCCAGAATAATGGAAGTTTGACTAAATTACAAGCTCCAAAAAAAGTACTGAAGCAACGATAGCGGCCAGAGTTTTTGTTTTTTCGCCACGAAACTTGGTATATAGCATTCAATTAGTTATATACCAAGTTTCGTTTCGGGGGGTTTACCCCGAACCCAAAACACTAATTTGACTATGTCAGCCATAATATTTGTTATATTTCAACAAAACTTGGTATTCGTAGTGGTAATCTACAGGTGAATATGTGCTGTAAAAATAAACTAAATCGGTTCATTAGGAGGGGGGTTTACTCCGGTCCCACAATACCAATTCGCCTCTACCAGCCGTGATTTTTGGTATATTTCGACGAAACTCGGTATTCATAGTGGTAATCTACAGGTAAATATGTGTTGTAAAACTAAATTAAATCGGTTCATTAGGAGGGGGGGGGGGTTTACTCCGGACCCAAATTACTAATATACTCACACCGGTCGTAATTTCTGCTTTATTGTAACGAAACGCGGTATACGTCGTGGGTAACTCATGAGAAAGAAGTGTTGTAAAAATGAGCTGAATCGGTCAATCGGAAAGGGGGGGGGGGTTACTTTGTAATATATTTCAATAGAAAGCCCGCCATACGTAGGTTCACAAAGCCGCCGCAAGGAGCCGCCCCACTAGAGGGACTGTATCCTGTTCCTGCGTTAGATCAAAATACGATAATATGAGTTTTTTTGTATTTATTACGTAGTGTAGTAGGTACCATGTGTAAACATTACTCTGGAAGCAAATTAATAATTGATCAGTTACTTACTACAAAATTAAAAGAGAACTATTCATGTTTTTATTTTGTTTATTTAGGATATTTTAAGCAAATTGTTCTAGAAAACAGTCTACACTACCCAAATTCTGAGTAAAGTGCTTAGTTATGCAGCTCCTGCGTGACGGACTTTTTATCTCTGTTAAACTCACTTTTTAATTGGTTGGTTTTCGTTTTAATTAGAATTTATCAGTAGAATTAGTATTTTAGTAAAAGGAGTTAAGAAAATGAGAAATTTATTGTCAGTAGTGTTTTTCTGGAGGGAACGTTGAAAAGTAGGCGGAGTCATTTCCGCTTAGAATACTGTCAGTTTCCTTTTGTGGCGTATTAAACTTGTTTCTCTTGGAGATTTTATTTCATTTTTAACGAACGATCAAAAACCAACAACTGCTTCTATTCCTTTCCTAATGGAAAGTAGTCCAAGAGCCGTACGTTTCTTAAGGTGTTTTATGCACCGTGAGATTTTGCTGTAATGTACAACTTGGGTAGATAAGAAGCGTATATGTGTTGGCTAGACTTACCGTCAAACACCAAGCGCATAAAGGAACACAAATATTGCCCAAAAGTAGATTTTTCAGAAGCCAAAATTAAGACAATTTTACAATGAATAATAAATAAGACATACAGTTTTAAGGGGGATAACGTCTAAACAAAAATAACTAAAGTTGTTTTTATTCTAATATTAAATGAGTGTTTTATTCACGCTGCCATTAAACCCGGAACCGCTGTACAAGATCATGTGAGGAAGAACCAATGAGAGCGCAGAGAACAACCTCAACTGCGCGGTGCTCTCATTCACTCAAACGGTTAAGCACAGTGTATTGCAGTCTATCATAGGCATCATTTATTTTCATGTTTCCTGATAATTTTTTTTTTTTTTTTTTTTTTTTTTTTTTTTTTTTTATGGCGCATCGACAAATCTTGGCCATTAGCGCCGGCCTCCAGGGTGCAGCCAGGAATTTTCTCAGCGAGCCCTGAGATGAGAAAAGCCCTGTTGTAATTATTTTCAATTATGTTTATTGAAGACGCTTTTTATATCGCGGTGAATAAAGCACTTCATTTAATATTAAAAGTAAAAAGGTACTTTAGGTTTTATTTTATTTACATTTTAACCCCCCTAAAATTGTCTGCCTTATTTATTATTTATCTTAAAATTGCCTTAATTTTACATTAAGGATCGTTTTTACCCCTACGCGCAGTACCTGGTGTTCCACGGGTAGTCTAGCCAACACATATTTACCTTCTTATCTACCCAAGACGTACATTATAGTAAAATTTTAAGGTGCATAAAAAAACTACATGAAACGTGCGATTACTGGCTCTCCGACTATATGGATATGAACGGAACCGCTCTAAGATGACGCAGTTCTTACAAGTTGGACTTTAATGTTTTGCCTCCGCTTTGGGTTCAATTCGTTTAGCATTTTAACTCTATAAAGCTAATTGTATTCCATCCTGTTCAAAGCGAGCCCCTAGAGTACGTGAGAGAGCCCGCTGTGAACTATTGTTGATGTTATCTCCCGGCACACGTCAAGAGAGAGGGATATAGAAGCCCGTATCTAGGATCAGTAGAAGCACGGGTTACAAATTGAGCCGGTACTTCAGCTTGAGAGGTCAGTAGTCACGTTAGGTTTCTGCTACTGACTGCAATAACTCAGGTAGCTATAGTCAGCGCTGGGGTTGTTTTATTTCACTTGTAAAGGCTAAAATAGTGTTACTTCTTTGCTACTGTACGCTAGTTAGCTTTCATTTGCTTTTAGCGCGGTTCCTCCCTCCCTCCATAGGGAATGAACCCTCTTATGAGTTTGACCTCATAACACAATTCGGAAGTGCCGACTAGAAATTCAACGTTTCAGAACCTCTAGAGAACGAAAACAACGGTGGTTCAAATTTGTATATATATATATTTATATATGTACTTGTCTCTTCTCTCTCTTGTTCAGTGAATAATGATCTAATTTTGATGAAATTTGGTACAAAAATCTTTCGTTTAATCTTTTTTGAAACTACATTGGCTCCAAAAAAATATCGCTCCCCATACATCATATGCTTGGAAGTACTCGTTTTATAGGCTTCTTGGCTTAGGAAACCGAACGAAATAATTTTTAAGGCAATAGCTCTAAAAATTTTCGAGAAGAGTGGTAAAATATTTGTCAAATAAAGTTTTTGGATTGGGTACTTAGAATCATCGTATTAAGTTAAAACATTGTCTGCATGTTTAAAATTCATATAAACAATGATGTTTAAAGTTTGGTTACTTTTGGAGTTAAGGTAGGATTATAATAAAATATTTCATTTATAGACATAAAACGGCTGGAAATCTTACTAAATTCTCTACAGTTTTCGATTAGGCGATGTCAATCGGAGAAATAAGTGCTTTTGAACGGGGTTTTTTGTTTGTTTCAACCACTTTGTAATTGATTTCTTTTAGCACTTTCCTCCGAAGGAAAGTAGCTATTGAGGTTGGACTCATGACGGAATTTTTGAAAAATTTCTTCAAATCTCCATCGATCCTACCTAGTAGACACCGAAAATGACCCCCGTTAAAATTTATATATATATATGTCTGTTAACACGATAGCTGCCAGAGTTTTTGTTTTTTCTTCACGAAACGTGGTATATAGCGTTCAATTAGCAAAGGATTGAACGAGTTCGTTAACCACCAAAATCGGTCCACGGGGAAGGGGGGTTTACCCTGGACCGAAAACACTAATTTGACCATGCCAGCCGCAGTTTTTGTTATATTTCAACGAAACTCGGTATTCGTTATGTTTATCTAATGAGAAAAATACGTTGTAAAAATAAACTAAATCGGTTCATTAGGAGGAGGAGGGGGGGGGGGGTTTACTCCGGACCTACATTACCAATTTGCCACTACCAGCCGTAATTTTTGTCACATTTCAACGAAACTCGGTATTCGAGGTGGTAATCAACAGAGAAAAATGGTTTGTAAAAATTAACTAAATCTGGTTATTTGGAGGGGTGTTTACTCTGGACCTAAATTCTGAGGAAAGTGCTTAGTTATGCAGCTCCTGCGTGACGGGCTTTTTTAAATTGTATTTATATGTCAAATTAGTATTATAGCAAATGAAAATAAGGAACAGTAAGTAGTGTGTTTTAGAGCGAACCTTGACGAGCCCAGGGAGTAATTTTTGTGTCAGGTAGAGGTATGTACCCTTAGAACCTTGTCTTATTTGAGGTCATAAATTATTTCATGAAAGGTCTAACCAAAATTATAACTGTTTCTATTTCAACTTTTCCAAATGAGATTAGGGCTAAGATGACGCAGTTCCTGACCTTTTTGACTTGTTCTTGAAATAGTTCTTTGATTGAACTGGTTCGTGTTATATATGGGTAGTATAAGCTATTATAACCGAACAACGACCTTCTCCATGTTGACAATATCCAATGCAACGATCTCTCCAGCACAGTAAATATATATATATATATATATATATATATATATATATATATATATATATATATATATATATATATATATATATATCACGTGTCTGCTTGTTCCTTATACAAATCCACACCGTTTACCGATTTTGACCAATCCTAAAACACAAGTAGATCTTGATCCGTGGGGCCCGTAGGATAGGTCAAAAACGTCTACAAGCTGTATGTTTGTTCCTTTATACAAATCCACACAGTTTGACCGATTTTGATCAAACTTTGAACAGAGATAGGTATTGATCCGGGGGGTGTCTTATGCTAGGTCAAAATTGTCCAGGACTCACAATTCGGAGGTCATATGTTAGAATCTGTGCGGCCGAACAGCTACAGGTTTGCATCTGTGGATTTGGGGTATTACTTATTTGGTTTATAATTTATTTTTACTTTTCTAGGTGCAGAAAGTATGTACATTGATGTATCCCCATGTATGTATTGACAAGGAGTAATGTACATAGATGCTTTGGGACCGTGCAATGCCCGTTACCCCCGGGAGGTTTGGATGATATCCACATCACTAATCCTAACTAATGTACGGCACTTACTGGGCAAGAGAAATATAGGCAGTCGAGTAGTGCAAAACAAATCCCAATGATAAATCTTGTTATGTTTGAGGCGTCAACTTGTTGCGGGCACGAAAATATTTATTTTTATTATAAAATTAACATTTTAAAGCGTCCGGCTCTCAGGAGATACGTCATTTTAATGTGTTTCCAAAAAAATCTTATTATATATATATATATATATATATATATATATATATATATATATATTTATGAGGGCGAGGTTAGCTCAGTGGTAAAGAACTGGAGGTCCATGTGTTGAATTCGGACACTGAAAAGATATATTCTGGACATAAGGTGCTTGTTCCCCTTATGTCCAGAATATGTCCATTCATTCTTCGGAAATTTCTAGATGAGAGCCATTAAAATAGACGTGACATCGTATAAAATTAATTAATTGTTTATTTAAATTAAGTAATTAAAATTATTAAAAAAAATTATGAGGCCTTTTCGTTAGATATCGGGACACAAGGAATGTTTTTCATCGGGTAGAAAGCAGTGTAAAAACTATATTTTTTTTTTTTTTGCTTTAATGCCAAACTAGACAACTATTTTATAAATGAAAAATTGAAATTCATAAAACTTACAAATTTCCTAGTTCCTTAATGTGCCTATTTCATGAAACGAGCAAATTGCATTAATTCTGTAACCGTTTTATATAATTTATTCATAGTTAATCGTTATTCTTCTTGGGCGGAATAATAATAGCTCTTTGTGAAACCCGGAATACATTGAACCGGAGCAAGAATTTGATAATTATTAAGAAACTCCGCTAATATAAGATTTTGCGCTTTATAATTCGAGTAATTTGGGACTTTGGGTCTTCCTTTTCTTTTTTTAAATGATAATCAATGCCCCCACTGTTGGTCGAGTAGTAGGAGCGGGTTTTCTGTTTTCTTTTAAATCCCCGGCGATTTGACTGTCAGCAGAGCATAATGCGGGGAGTCCTGGTATATTGATACTGTGATTTAGATCCTTCGAAAGATAGTGGTTGAGTTATGGGGGCAAATTGCTGCTTTGATCCGCTAGTCCTTGTGAAGGAGCATCTATGATCTTATGCCGGAATATTTAGGCTCTGGGGAAGGGAAGTTTTTAGCTTTTATGGTTTATATGATTATTATTATAAGAAAAATAGAAGAAGTTGTCTTATCCCACTTACGAATAGGCCAGTCACGTAACAGGACAGGACAGACTAATATTTGATTTTTTTTTTACACTCCGTCAACCCTCCAACGACGAAGGATTTTTTTTCTCTCAAATAGGACAATAAAAATCCTTAGTGATATTTATATTGTAGATTTGAGGTTTTGCGGAAACTCAACATCCGTTCAATTTTTTCAAATCTAGACGCTTCAGAAAATCTACAGGTCTACTTTTCATGTTGAGATTGCCCTTTTTTCCTTGCAAAATACACAAAAAATTAAAGAAAGCTTGCTGAAAAGTGCGGATACGAAAGGCGATTACTACCGCACAGGCCAAACCACATTTCGTGTTTTAAAAAAAAGATACAGCCTCTAAATATTAACCGGTTTCAATGCAGTTTTAAAAAATTTAGAAAAAAATGGTCTAGCCAGGGGTTTCCCCTGTTTATTAAATTATGTGTAAATAATTCAAGAACTTCTACAATTGATGAACTTAGTATAATATTTTTTTTTCCATCTAACTCTATATCTGCACTGATATTATTAAAATTAAACATTCAAATCCTGATAAGACTGACGTCTTTAAAACGTAAATTTATCTTAATTCAACAATAAGATAATTGAAATATGATTTTTTAATGATGTGAGAAAATATTTTGATATTTTCCAAGTCTAATATATATATATATATATATATATATATATATATATATATATATATATATATATATATATAAAATGAAAAGTACCGGTATATATGAAAAACATATATATATAAAATTAGAAACATAAAAAATGGAATTTAAAAATAAAAGAGTACCGGTTATTAAAAAAAAAAAAAAAAAAAAAAAAAAAAAAAAAAAAAAAAAAAAAAAAAAAAAAAAAAAAAAAAAAAAAAAAAAAGATGGAATTTAAAAATAAATAATTAAAAATAAAAGAGTACCGGTTATATATATGAGAAAAAAAAAAAAAAAAGAGAGAGAAAGATACTCGGGAGCATGCGGTGAATGATTCGTGTAGCTGTTTTGCACGGTGGGGCGATGACGACCATGGGGTTCTTTCGCCCAAAAACGCCACAAACAAACAAGTCTAATCAGGATTTGAATGTTTAATTACAAAGATATCTGTTCTGATATTAAGTTACATTAAAAATAAAATATTATTTTATGTTCAATTGTTTAAGTTCGTGAATTATTTACACGTAATTAAACAAGATGGGGGAAATAAAAATCTGGATACGCAGAGTTGTTCTAAATTGTATTGCCGTTCATTAAAAAATAAATAAAATTGCATTGAAATCGGTTAGAGGCTGTAGACGTTTTTGAAACACGAAATGTCGTTTTGCCAAACTGTGTACAGGCTCGCTGGATGGAAAGTGAAGTTCACTGATGAGGTAACAATAGGATTCGAAACACAGGGAAACAGGTTGATACGTTTTAGTAGTGTTTTTTTTTTTTTTTTTTTTTTTTTTTTTTTTTTTTTTTTTTTTTTTTTTTGGCGTTCCGCTTATTATGGAAAATTTGAAAATTATGTAATAATAGGTTGAGACAAAAATTACTGATGAGCAGAAATATATTTATCCAAGTTTATTAACGTATGACAAATAGAAAATTAGATATGAAGGAATTACAGGTTATGGACAGCTGTAAAATGAGCACTTCTGTAGTTGTTAATTCGTCAGTAATGCCAAATAAATTAGAAATCAATGGATTGAGAAAACCAAACAAAATATAGGAATTGTCTTCGGATTCATCCTCCACGAGAGTGTTCTGCTTATTGATAGGGATGCAACGCAAGGGTTTGTAAAAATAAGAATGGTAAAAATGAAGTTTCACGCCCTCCAAACCGATTTCTTTCAAATTTTGTACAGTAACGTATTTTGATGCACTAAACACGAATACGATAAAAAAAAACCTCTGCATTTAACTAGGAAAGAAGTTATTAAGCACTTAAGTTTACTGTTATGCAGGTTATGAGATCTAATTTAAAAAACTAAATTTGTGACGACTTTAAGGCATACATGACTTTAAGGCATAAATGACGATTTTAAGGCATACATGCTATTCCTTTCCGTTTGCTACGCTCGCTCAAGAAGATAACAAAAACCCAGTCAATCCAACTCGCTAAAATTAATAGAATAGAATATTAAGCACTAAAGTTAGGAAGGTTATAAAACTAGGCGTCATCAGCGTATTTGTAAACACGCGCATGCGCAGATATGTAACATTGGGAAACAGAGAACTCTCATTTGAAATGTTCAGAAAATATTGTTAATTTTAAGGGCATCCTCACCTGTCGCTTAAGGGCATACGTGCTATGCGTTTCCGCTCGCTCAAGAAGATAACAAAACACCAGTCAATCCAACTCGCTATAATTAATAGCTCTCATAACCTGCATAACAGTGAACTTTAGTACTTATTAACTTCTTTCCTAGTTAAATGCGAAGGTTTTTTTTTTACCAAATTCGTGTTTAGTGCATCAAAATACGTTATTGTACAAAATTTGAAAGAAATCGGTTTGGAGGGCGTGAAACTTCATTTTTACCATAAGAATTAAAATCGGTGTTGAGGACAACAATACCAATGTGTCAGAGCAATCCGAGGTTATAGGAACCGAAGATACTAAATCAATCGAGAATAGTTAATCAGTAAATTATGTTCAAGCCTTGTTGATGCGAACAGACTTTACTAACGCACATAAACATTTAAACTTTTCTGTTACAGATTTTTAATTCCTTTTTATCAATTCTAAGTCTTTGAATTGCAAAATGTGTTATAATGTTTGTTGCTTGTTTTACTTTGTTGAAAAGCTTATTCAATGTTTAGACGATAATAAAAGGTTTATTTCGATGTTAGAAAGAGATAAGGTATGTTTCTCCTAGATTTCCACGGTCCACGTAACTTGATGTTAGAGAGTATTCTGGATATGACCGTGCCATTGTTTTCATAACCGGCTTTTCGCCAGACATTCTGCTGGCTTCCTCAGGGTTTCTTCTAAGAATGAAGAACCTTTTTAGTTCAGTTGTTGTTTATACGTAACTAGCTGTTCCCTGGCGTGCTACGCTACAACTACTTTCTGCACCTATAAAAACAAAAATAAATTAAAAACCAAATAATTACTACTAAAATACGCAAATGTGTTGACTATTTGGGAGCATTATTTCGAACTCGTGATTTCCGAACTGTGAGTCATAGATGATTTTAACCTAGCCTATGACTCTCCCCTTGTCAAGACCTACCTGTGCTCAGCGTTGGACAAAATCGGTCAAACGGTGTGGATTATGGGCGTAGACGACCTTTACAGATCTCTGATTGGCTGATCCTTGAAGCGCTGTTGGGTTCAAAACCTTCCGCGTGATGACGGGCGTCCGTTGTTTACTCTAACTATAACCATCCTCTCTGTTGAAATTTTGGGCATTTCATGGGCGTATATAAGAGGGGCCTGAGGGGGCTGCAGCCCCTCACGAAATTTTGATTCGACGTAAAACCCTTAAAAATAAATTAAATAAGATCAGTTAGTTCATAAAAAATACATTATTTTACGCACAATAGCGTTTTAGTTGCCTAAAAATATTCCAAGCTCTAAATTTTTAGTATTCCCGGAAATGGACTCGGCCCCATCCCCCCCCCCGAAATTTTCGCAGCCCCTCCCGAAATTATTATCTATATGCGCCCATGGGGGATGTACCCCAATTTCAATGGCTTCCTTTCTGATCCATTCGTTTGTGTTGAATTCCTTAAGTAAAACTGTCGTTTTATCAAATTCTATGGCGTGATTCGTGGTGAAGAAGTGTTTTGCAACTCGGTCGGTTATTAACACAATGGCACGGTCAAATCCAGAATACTTAACATATTTTCCACGGCCCAATTCATCACAAACCTTATGATATTTAGGTTTTGACCATTGTCGGCACCAAGGTGTTTACGTACAATTATTTATTTGTTTTGGATTATTATTATTTTTAAAATTGATAGCTATTTAAGAATTCTACGACACCGTTCCTAATAGTAATTAGAAATGATCTCTGATTGGCTGATCTTTGAAGCGCTGTTGGGTTCAAAACCTTCCGCGTGATGACGGGCGTCCGTTGTTTACTCTAACTATAACCATCCTCTGTGTTGAAATTTTGGGCATTTCATGGGCGTATATAAGAGGGGCCTGAGGGGGCTGCAGCCCCTCATGAAATTTTTATTCGACGTAAAACCCTTAAAAATAAATTAAATAAGATCAGTTAGTTCATAAAAAATACATTATTTTACGCACAATAGCGTTTTAGTTGCCTAAAAATATTCCAAGCTCTAAATTTTTAGTATTCCCGGAAATGGTCTCGGCCCCATCCCCCCCCCCGAAATTTTCGCAGCCCCTCCCGAAATTATTATCTATATGCGCCCATGGGGGATGTACCCCAATTTCAATGGCTTCCTTTCTGATCCATTCGTTTGTGTTGAATTCCTTAAGTAAAACTGTCGTTTTATCAAATTCTATGGCGTGATTCGTGGTGAAGAAGTGTTTTGCAACTCGGTTGGTTATTAACACAATGGCACGGTCAAATCCAGAATACTTAACATATTTTCCACGGTCCAATTCATCACAAACCTTATGATATTTAGGTTTTGACCATTGTCGGCACCAAGGTGTTTACGTACAATTATTTGTTTGTTTTGGATTATTATTATTTTTAAAATTGATAGCTATTTAAGAATTCTACGACACCGTTCCTAATAGTAAATGGAAATGATGCGCTAGCGGCCACATTCCACTTGTGCTGTCCACAGTTTAGGAATGATTTATGTGGTGCGAAGCCGTTAGTGGCAATCACCTCTTCTTAATGTGGCAGCTCCGACGGCCACTCGGATGAAGAAATGAAGAAAAAAAAAATAGAAAGGGTGGACGGAGCGTATTAACCTCAATCGTGAATAAATGTTGACTTTTGCCGCATTTTCTTGTGTCATTAGTCAACTTTCTTCCAGGAAAAGGTTTGGTTACCGCTGGGATTATCAGGGTAGTGTTGATTCGTAGTTTTTCATGTTAATATATTTATTGTGGCCGTTTATCCTTTTTTTCAGTTTATATGTTGCCGACAAATTATATAATCAGGCATTCTATAGAATGACTATGTACAGCCGGCAATGTATGAAATAAAGCTTATTTCATACATTGCTTAGGCATTCTATAGAATGCCTATGTACAGCCGGCAATGTAAGAAATAAAGCTTATTTCGTACATTGCTTAGGCATTCTATAGAATGCCTATGTACAGCCGGCAATGTATGAAATAAAGCTTATTTCATACATTGCTTAGGCATTCTATAGAATGCCTATGTACAGCCGGCAATGTATGAAATAAAGCTTATTTCATACATTGCTTAGGCATTCTATAGAATGCCTATGTACAGCCGGCAATGTATGAAATAAAGCTTATTTCATACATTGCTTAGGCATTCTATAGAATGCCTATGTACAGCCGGCAATGTATGAAATAAAGCTTATTTCATACATTGCTTAGGCACTCTATAGAATGTCATCAGTGCTTTAGGCAAAGTATTTAATACAGGATTTGTAGCTTGTAGGAGTAACTACCGGCGGTGCGATTGCTGATTTATATCTATGAACATCGCATCAGATGATTAGAAGAATGTCTGGTACGAATTTTGGGCATACGTGCTATGCGTTTCCGCTCGCTCAAGAAGATATCAAAACCCTAGTTAATCCAACTCGCAGAAATTAATAGAATTCTATCTACAGTGAACTTTAGTGCTTAATAACTTCTTTCCTAGTTAACAGCAACGTTTTTTTTAACGGATTCGTGTTTAGTGCATCAAAATACGTTATAGTGCAAACTTCGAAGAAAATCGGTGCTGAGGACGCTTCATTTTAGCAATTTGCATTGATTCTGAACACTCAAATTCTACCTGTTGTCATTTCTTTGAATTATCTAAGTAAAATGTATGTAGTATACTCAAAACCTTTTTAATTTCATACAATGACAAATAAACAATAGGCATTCTATAGAATACCTAGGCATTGTGTGTAATACGATGTAGAAGCTAACACATTCTACACTTTGCCTAAACCACTCAGGGCATTCTATAGAATGCCTGGATACTATACTTAGCCGCTCCAGTGTTTTCACAGGAGTTATCTGATCCGCTGCGGAACACCAAAACTTTGCCAGATTCTAATCCGATCAATTATTTCTCGAAGGTAAACCAGAAATCTGATGAAGACTTGGTCAGATCTGCGTTTTCCTTGAGCGGACCGCAATGTTGACTCAGTTCCTCCCCTGCAATCATTGCTTAAGGTCAAGATTTGATGAGAATTAAGCGAAACCGAATCATCAGCTGAAATCAATCTCTCCCGAATTTAAACCCGGCCATCCGACATTCCCAGGAGCACGGAAAGGCAATTAGAAACGTTGATTCGATTCCTCAATGATTTCCAAATCCTATTAACTAAATTTGAATAAGATAGTATTTCAAAACCGCCATTTAGAAGCACCCGCTCCATATGCAAATCACTACAAGTTCATCTTCTGAAATTAATTCTTCCAAAAAAAAAAAAAAAAAAAAAAAAAGGTTTCTCCTTGTGATTTATTGCTTAAGAAAATACTACGTCCAAGATTTAGATGTAGAAATGCATATTCATCTGCGTGGTTTATTCGTTTTTACGAATATAAGTAATGTAGAAATCAGTGTTGGGCATTATTCGAATAACTTTTTAGTGAATGATGAATAATTCACTGAATTATCTTATTCACACAGTATATCATGAATTATTCACAGAATTATTCGTTATTCATCATTCATTATTCATCATTCGTTATTATTTATTTCTAGTTGGTCTACTGAATAATCCTACTCAAACACACACACACACACACACACACACACATATACATATATATATATATATATATATATATATATATATATATATATCTGGCTGCCAACATTATAATAAATCTATCGTTATTCACTAAAACATGTTTATTCTGAATGATCATTCGAATAATTTGTGAATAAAACATAAACTTCACTCACAGAATAACGAATAATGAATAAAAGTAATTATTCTTCATTCATGAATGAAATAATACATTTATTCATTAATCATTATTCATCATTCTGAATAATTTTTGCCCAACACTGGTAGAAATATATTATTGCAGACTTGATACTAACAAGGTGGTTGTGATTTTTCTGACTGTAATGTTTAGGGTGCTTACATAGTAGCGTTGAGAGGGCAAAGATCATTGCAAGAAATTTTAAGACGAGGGTTCTACGCACCGATTATTTTGAAACTTTGCACTATATCGTATTTTGATGCACTAAACACGAATCCGTTAAAAAAAAAAACTCTTAACTAGGAAAGATGTTATGAAGCACTAAAGTTCACTGTTATTGAGGTTAAAGTTGGCGTAAACAGCGTATTTGTAAATATGCGCATGCGCATATATGTAACATTGGGAAACAAAGAACTCTCATTTGAAATGTTGATAAACTATTTATAACCTCCATAAAATCGGAATTCTATCCATAACAGCGAGTTGGATTGACTAGAGTTTTGATATCCATTTTGAGCGAGCGTAGCGAGCGAAAACACATAGCACGTCTGCCCAAAGGTCGTCCTAGACATTCTTTATTATATGGATGTTTATTAATACGCTTTTTACGCCAACTTTTATAACCTCCATAACAGTGAACTTTAGTGCTCAATAACTTCTTTCCTAGTTGAGAGCGACTTTTTTTTTAACGGATTCGTATTTAGTTCATCAAAATACGATATAGTGCAAAATTTCAAAATAATCGGTACCTAGAATCCTCGTCTTCACATTTACCAAATGTTGCTATGCCAACTGAGTTTGGGTAATTTCTGTGCTCTCTGCTTTGCCAGCTTTTCCCTTCTTTTTTAACCTAGTTTTTGATTTCTTCCTTGTGCCCTTTGTTCTCTTTACGTTACACTCTTTATCCCAAGTCACTATAAATGTGGTATTTATGATATTATATTTTAGTTGTGTTTATATTACTTGTTCGAGTTCAGGGGTTTCGTTTTTTTGTTTATTTAACTACGATGTTGTAGTTTCTCCCTAGTGGGTCTCTCCGTCTGTAGTTGTGGGTCTCTCCACACGGGTGGGGTGGATAGCTTATCTGATTTGTACCTAGGAGATGCTGGTTAGAGTCCCGCCTGCAACAGGTTGAGTTATTTCATATGAGGATCCATTGCATCGATCTCCTGCTCCATCATAAAGGTTTCGGAAGGTTGGACCAAGATTCTTCTTGTTCATATGGAATTCGTGTAAGTAGGAATGCGGTTTCTCATTAGTGAGACCTTTAATGATTCTTGCACTCAGGGTGTATTTACATGATGCCTCGCTTGGTGGAACTTTAGACATCGGCGTGGAGGTCCTCACTGAGTGAGCTAGTATCTAGGGCTCTTCCAACATTGTTAATGTGAAGTCGATACGGTGGCGCATAAACACGGACATGCGCGTAATGAGGATTGCCTTCCAGTAATGTAACCTCATCAACTTTTGGACCGTATTACGATTGCCTAAGTCACCTGAGTAGGTGACGATTTTTCTATCTTGATCTTGGTGGATATTTAAAGAATATTTTGCTCGGCTTAGTATTAAACGTAGTACAGAACTTATTTAAGGTTTGGTTGTACTTGATGAATACCCAGTCAAATGAGAATTGTTGTCTTACCCGCCTATACTCTAAGTTAATTTGGAATTTTAATCAATGACCTTCTGCCTAAACATGAAAAATAATAAGAGATTATGAGACCACTTATTAAAAAAGATTTGAGCCCAGAGGAAACTACCTTCAGATCAAGCTTAGCCCATAAATCGTGTCAAATCTGTAGTAATGAGTTATGTTTATGGGAGAAGCTGTGGCGCCCCTGATTCTAGAGCTGTGGTTCTTAAGGCGCTAAATAAAAAATAAACCTTTACCATATTTTTATTTATTTTCTGCGTTATGAGAATATATAGTGCCATTAGATATGCATTTTTAAATCTATGTATTTTAAGTCTCGTTTTTTTTTTTTTTTTTTTTTTTTTTTTTTTTTGTTATGTGCAAATAGTTCATAAAATATTACTGGGATGGGTTTAGTGCTTCTTCGCCATAATTTAACATTTTCCAACTTTTGGTTTGCGTACCATTTTTTGGTTGTACGGGAGTTGCTGTTTGGTAGTACCGGGAAGTAATCAATAATGGCGGAAGTAAGTAAAAAAATCTGGCAATCAAAATCAGGCTGATGTATTGCTCAAATTGTTTGTTTTTATTTGAAACTGATATTTAAAAATACGTTTGTGTTCAGAACCACTTACTGAATACGTGGCCATGATCAAGCCAGTAATACCGTAAAACATATCGCACTAGAGTTTCTAAAGTGACACAACTCAAAGAAAAACTCTCCTGAAAATGTCACTCTAGCCTATGTAGAGGGAATATCATTAAAACAGGAAGAGTGTCACTCTGGTGTACAAGCTCTGAAGCTAGGTACATGCAGTTTTGATAATTGGTACAGAGGTATTTACCATGTCTTTCATAGTCATAACTGAATATCACCAATTTTTGAGTTGTATCACTTTAGAAATACTAGTGGGATATGTCTTGCGACGTACAATAAATAACTGTCAAAAACTACAAAACGTGTTATAAAACAACATAGGAACCTAAATATCGCCGTTCCGTAAAAATGGCGTAACTCCAAAAATGTGTCAAATGCAAATAAGTATATGATAAGGGGAACATGACAGTAACTGTGGTTCGATTCAGGACCCCCCAGAAAATTTATCTGGAACAACGAACAATTTTTGGAGAAACAATGGCTTAACTGATCTTAGGATTTGAAATTAGGCTATCCTAAGTAGTGTTGTTAAAAGCGAGCCCTGACTAGAGGCTTCAGGCCTGAACCTTGAACCTAACCTATACAGCCCGAGCTCTGAGGGCTGGATGAAGGCTCCGGAGTGAGGCTTCAGCCTAACCTTATCAAGCCCTGAAGGTTCGGTAAGGTTCTCCCTCGAGCCTTGAAGGCTCGGCCTTGGAGCCCTGGGAAGGTAGAGCTTTGGCAAGCACGGTTATAATAGTATTGTAGTAGTACGACAGTGTTGCCATCACCGTCTCACGGAAGAGTTTATTTTTTAGGAAAAGTTACTATTTTTACCCAATTAGTGATCCACATAATTAGTTTATCATTGAAATGGTAAATTTAATTGCCACCGAACAATTTCATTGTGGCGGAAGGAATTTAGGACGAATCTACTAAAGTATATTTCATGAAACAGCTGTTTGCCCGCCATCCGCCATTTTGGAAATGAAAAGTTAAAGGCTTCAAAGCATGCGCCTTCTATCAAGCCGAGCCTTCAAGGCCTTCTATCGAGCCCTGTCCAAGCTCTGGGAGCACGAGCTTTTAGGAGCCGCGCCTTCTAGCCTTAAAGGCGCGCTCTTTTACAACACTAATCCTAAGTCCTAGTAAATGAATGTAAAGTATATATTCTACATACACTCAATATGCCATTATTTGCTGTCACATACACTCGTTTCAATTATACGTTTTGTACAACTGCGAATCAGTTTAGTTCAGAAAAAATAAGTTTTTTTGGGGTGTAATTGCGGTTTAGTTTCCTTACTATTTTAAGTTTTAGATTTTTAGTATTCCATGCCCTCGAAATTTTCTCAGCCCTCCCCCGCCGAAATAATTTTCTCTACACAGTTTAAGTTAATAATAGTGTAGCAAAATTGTTAATTTGTTCGATCCTAAAAAAAGACTGCCAAATGAAAGTTCTTTTTTCCAATAAAATTTAGTAATTTTATGGCATCTATTGTTTGTTTAATCGCTCAGTTTTAAATTTACCATGGAGCCGCCATAGTAAATTGGGTTTAATTGGCCTAAATTATGGTCATTTAATGCTAAGTTTACGAAGTGTGGAGTGTGAAAATACACACTGCCTCGGGTGATTCTTAAGTCGAAGAAACCGGCAACCGTAATACTGGGTTTCAATTCATGATTTATTCAGAGGTTTTAAAGGCATCGCAAGGATTTGTCGACATAGTAAGTACTTGGATTTCTGTATCTAAATGCCTCAATAAATTCATTATTATTCTAATTGTTAAATATTACGATCGTAAAAAAGACTGCCGAATTAGAGTTCTTTTTTCCATTAAAATTCAGTAAATTTATAGCATCTAAAAATACTGAAATTTATCCGTTTGTACCAAGTAATCTGGAAAAAATTCATAATCGGCTCGATTGTATCAAGTTTTTTATACAATTGGGCTGTTGGCTGAAGACATTAAATCAACAAATTCTTGTCTACGAGAAATTGTTTGTTACAAAATTTCAGAACTTTGGCCTTTCCAGAACTTCTTTGAGCGTTTTTTCATGACGCAATTCAGAAGTGACGACTTGAAGAGTCGACGTTTTGGAACTCATAGTTCACGAAAGTAAAGGTATTGCAAATTTTGGTGTATTTTTGCATGTGTACGCATATATATTAAAGTGGGTCGAAAAATATCGAAATTGTTTTCCGAGTCCTAATACCGCGGAAAAGGTTGCGAAATTGAGAGAATAAAAAAGGGTAAAATAGTAAAAATATCTGTTGATATCTTCCGGTCGCGCATTTGCTCTAAAGTTTGACATCATTTAGAGCAAATGCGCGACCGGAAGATATCAACAGATATTTTTACTATTTTACCCTTTTTTATTCTCTCATCATTTTAATCAAATCAAATTTTATTGGTAATTTTTATTATTTTTCAATTTATCATTTTTTATATGTAATAGTTGAAATTTTCATCTGCGAGACATTAAGAAATTGATTTGTAAAAACGGTAATTGTCTGTTAACATCTTCCGGTCGCCTGTTAAAAAAAACTTCAACATTAGATTTAGGGTTTATTCATTGAATACAAAGAAGATATATGACTTGCACATTACATGACTGTTGAGTTGAAATGTGACTTATTCTGAAAGGCAATGTCGGCCTTGACTTAATAGTACTTCTTATGAAGCCATCCCGAGCTTCACCTTCAGAAACCTTCGCAAAAGTTTCGATCACTCAGTACCCGCTTCCTAGGGTCTTGAGAAAGTCCTGACATAACATGTTCGGGATGAGCAAAAAAAACTATTTTTTTATATAACTGGGTCAACTAAGGCTGGCCATTTTCAGTTGGTAACCTGATTCCGGTTTTTTCCATGGAAGAACAGGAAAAAATCTTTCCTAGCAACATTCTTAAAACGTGTTTAATCTAAAGAATTTGGAGGAACCGCAATTAAGACGTTTAAAAAAAAATTGATTGCCTGAGATTTAATGATTTTCGGAAGTATACAAGTTGTTAAGAGAGGTGTTAAATACTCCTTTTTTCTATAATTGCTTTAACCATTATGCGTTAATTGGCCTAAAAATGTACAATGAGGATAATTGTCCTGCCATTTCTAAGTGATCGTCACGACACAATTATAGATTTTGGCTAGTTCTTCTTTCTCTTAATAATAAATTCGCTTATAATCCACCGACCATCGGTAATAAACTTATAATATATTATAAGTCGGTAATAAACTTAATAAATGTTGTTTTATCATGCCTAATTCACAGATATAGGTACTTCTTTCTTTTTATTTTTCAGTAAACGCAGCAAGTAGAAGTAGAAATGGCGCGCATAATGAGAGTGACGGAAACGGACAGACCTTAGTGAACGCACTTGTGACCATCGTGTGAACGAGGTCACTTGTCACATAGACAGCTTAGTGTGAGGGACAATCACACTCCTAATCCATTTTGTAGCGGGTGGAATAATAGTAAAATGTTTACATATTATAAAATATTTACATTTTCTATCATATTTTTAGCGCGTTTCCTCCTCTCTCCTCAGTGAAGAAACCCGTTTATCAGGCTGCATCGACTAGATCGTTTTACGTCCCATAGAGCACGAAAATGCTGTTCAAATTTGTGTGGATTTGTATATATATATATATATATATATATATATATATATATATATATATAGATATATTTTTCACATAGTGGTGGCCTCAATTGTTGTGATTTCGTAGGAAAACACAACATACAATATTTGCATAAAAAAGAATGGAAGTTAGTTACTGAGCCAAATCACAGCTGTACTTGCCTCGCCAACTGGGACAGCAAAGTTGGCATACTCTCTGGAATCGTTCATTATTGTGTTGTTTTTTTCTTCTTACAAATACTTCGTTCATCAAACCGACCTCGGTTGATTTTCTATAAAGTTATGTAGTTCTTATTAATACTTCACATAACGTGTGCTTGACCTTAAACATAAATGAAAACTTTTTCATAAGGGCGTTAAAGGTTAAAAAAGAGTTACGAACATGTATATACTTGTATATATTGTATGTAAGAAGTAAATATTTACTTCTTACAACTTACGATATTAGATCGGCCACAAATCCTCCACAAATATATATATATATATATATATATATATATATATATATATATATTGTACCTATATACATGCATAACATAATAAAACATCGCTGAGATGAGAAACAGATAGAGTGATAAAAGTCGTTTTCTGAAATCTATGTTTTTCAAATCGGGCGATATTCTGGCGTCTACAATTTTTTCCCGATCAACTTCAAATTTTGTCTGCAGCTCGAAGGATGTTTTCGATTCATTGAATTATAACGATTTTACGACAGATTTTCGACGGATAATTGTTAGCCATATTCGATAAAACTAGTTTTTTTTTTTTTTTTTTTTTTTTTTTTTTTTTTTTTTTTTTTTTTTTTTTTTTTTTTTTGGTGCATCTATTTCTAGGATCATTAGCACCGATGAAACTAGTTCTTAAAAATTCTACATACTTTACTTTACTAGATTTAATGTTCTTCTTTCGAAGTAATTTTATTTTTTCGTTCTAGATTTAAAATTGCCGCCTACAGACTATCGCCAGTGAAAAAAGAGAGTTTCCGTTCACAGACCTTCATCGATGAATTGAAAGTTTTTTTTTTGGATACTTTAACATCCTATTTAAAACGTTTGATGTAAAGAGTGGAAAATTATTGATTTATTTGTTACTTATAAATTGAAGGAAATGACTGATTTTGATGGCACAAGGTAGTATTAGCCCTTAATACACTTAGTTTAGAGTCTTCACTACTAAATAATTTTATATCATGTATATTTTATTTAAAAGAAAAAGAAATATATAATTAGATGTAAATTTTTAATACTTCCGTAGTAAATTGCTTGGAGCTCGGCATATAGATAGTATAGTAGATTGGTTTACGAGCTTGGTCGTATAAGGTTCTTGGAGAACTAAGATTGTTCAAAAGTCGTAAAGTTAATACTCCAATTGCTACTCGGTCCTTCCTCGCCTCTAGCTACTCCCTTCCTTATAGGGGCGAAATGAGTTCACTCTAAAGTATTATTATTAACAACTCTACGGTTCTCTTGGCCAAGCTGTGGGGTTGTTTATGAAATTCATTTTCTTAGGAAAATACGAAGAGAAGAAAGGCTAGGTAAAACTTCTTAATTGAAGGGGTCGGGGCAACATTTCTAACTAAACTTAACTGTAGCTGCTATATGTTGGATATTATGTGGGACTATCAGTTGAAATGGTTAGGGGCAACTAGATTAAGTAGCATACAGAGCACTTTGTAGTCGTCTTAGTAGCATCATCATAGACTGATAGTCCCTCATAATTTCTAACACATAGCAGTTAAGTTTTGTTAGAAATGTTGCTTGGAACTGTTATGTCCCGACCCCTTCAATTATTACTTTTTAACTTTAGTTTTTTAAGTTCATATTTACGGGGAAAAAATGGCTTGCATCTTTTTATAAATTGTACTGGATCGACCACATTTTGGTAACAATTAATGTGGCACAAAGGATAATTGGTGAAGATGGTTCAGAAAAAGACCGTTGCGAAATATTGCAAAACATTGGGTAGCTATACACGAGCATTCTTTCCTGCAGGAAAGATGAATCCGCACGGAAAGAACGCCAGTGTATGGGTAAGGAAGGAAAGCGTGCCGGTCGGGTTATCCCTTCAGTCGGCTCCCTTTGACATAATCCGTTTAGTTTTCCTCTCGTTAGTGGGCGCTCGTCTTTCCTCTCAGATTCCACTGCATCCTCCAGGATTGCGTGTCAGTCCTTACTTCTTAGCTATCAGCTTTTTGACTTAGCTTATAGCTATGGAGACACTGCGTCAAATATTTCTATGGCTTTAAATCTTATATATAGCAATATATTTCCATTCACGATTGAATGCTGAACAATTTTTAAAAAAATTAACTCACCATCATTAAAATTAACTGTGTTATAGGAAAAGTTGTAAAAGTATAGATTGTTACCAGATGTACTATCAATGATATTTTGCACATTTTTAAGAATTTTTAATGTGCTGCATTTCAAAAACTAATGAACATAACAACATAAAAGTTGGTACCTTTACTCATGTCCATTACTACAATATACTCACCAAGTTTCATCAAAATTTGACAACCTTGGGTGTCGAAATGCATTTTGGCTGGATGATTTGGCTTGGAATATCCCAAAAGTAAATACCCTATTCATTTCGTAATTTTTTTAGTTGTGTTAATAAATTATAAAACATCTGCTTAAGATTATTTATACCAGGGTTCGAGAAAATTCAAATTACCTTTTATTTTTAAAAAGTTTAAGTTAAACTTATATTTTTTTTTTTTTGTTTTACTTATAGTTTTTATTGAACATGAACTTTTTCATTAGGAAAATGTTTGGATAAAGTTAGGTATCTTAAAAATTTTATCCAAATAACTTTTTTCATAAAAGTTCATTACAAACATTTGTTGTTGTAGATTACAATTTTTTAAATATATGAATTGATTTTAAAACACAAAATTAATTTTAACAATTTGAAATCAATAACTGATGACTGATGGGATTTAATATAACTATATATATATATATATATATATATATATATATATATATATATATATATTTATATAAACATATGTAATGTAATATATATATATATATAATGTATGTAATATAAATATATATACACCAACTGGCATGGCAGCTATTGCTACCACTTTCCTTCGGTCCATCTTTAATCCTGCGGGATTTGATGAGAGGACACGCTTTCCCTTCAAAGGACAGCAATCCTTCTGAAGGCGAGAGGAAAGCCCCCATACACGAACACTCTTTCCTGCCGGATAGATTTCAGTCAACAATCCTCACGGATTGCTATTTCTCGTTAGTGAGCACGAGAGGATTATATTCCTCTCGCTGTTCCTTACGGATGGAACGGCGGGATAATTTAAGAGGAAAGATTGCAGGAAAGTCTTGCCTTTAGTGGCCACGAGAGGAATATAATCCTCTCGGCCTTTCCGTAAGGATTACACTGAAAGGAAAGAACGTAGGGAAAGAATGCTCGTGTACGGGGGGGGGGGGGTATTGTCTCCTGTCTTCAATGTCAAATAAAAGACCAATGTCTTTCTTTTTTATTTATTTATATATATTTTTTCCATTTATGTATTTTTTTTTTTTTATGTTTGGAGAAACGAAGTTTTCACTCGATTCTCTTTTAGACAATTTCTCAGTTCTATGTAGACATTGTCTAGAAACAAATCACTGAACCCTATCCATTATTGGACAAGCTATTAGGAAGAATTAAGGACTATCCACACATATCCGTGAAGGGACGGCACCGTTGGTCTCCGTGTTCCGTAGCATCCGGTGACATCCGTGATAAATTTTTCTTTGCCATTCTCACAGTACCGTACCTTTCCGTGTCAATGTTCTTCAGTGATCAAACGTGTCTGCTCGAGTTATCTCAGTTTTCTCTCCACAATGAATTTCAGTACAGAAGACTTCGCAGTAATTGCATTAATTTTAGACGAAGAAGAAGAAGAACAGAAGAGAAGAAGACACTGGGTTCATCCCATATGGATGCTTCGAGGCGCGGAAGGAGAGTTTGCGACTTTGTATAGAGGCTTGGTGGACGACGAATGTAAATTTTATGAATACTTTCGAATGAGCCAAAGCGCATTTCATGTTTTGCTCATGAAAATTGAGAAGTATATCATGAAAAAGGACACATTCTGGAGAAATGCTATTTCTGCAAGAGAAAGACTCGCCGTGTGTTTAAGGTAAATATTTCAAACGTATTTATAGTGGCATGTTTCCTATCAGACTTATTTATATAAATGAAACAAAGATGTTGTCACTCCACAAATTTTTATTTATTTTAGGCAAGCGCTTTCAGTCACACAGTGACCATCTTCAGGCCAAAAGCTGTTGATCACAACTGTAGGTACTACGGTTTTTTATTATGTATTTACTATTTCGTATAATATTTTTGTATTTTGTGTAATAATAAAATAAATTTTGTAAAATAATAAATTTAAAAACTCACCATCGACGTTCATTTTGAGACCAATTTCCTGCCAAATTCTTCCTTTCCAATCGGCATTTAGGTATTTGGAGTCCTTCATATTGTAAAGAACTGGTCGTTCCCGAACCAACTCGATGAGAAGTTCGTCGTTCATATTACAAAAATGAGGCACACACAGAAAATATTGAAAAGTGAATCAAAGAAACTCTTTTTCACGTCCGTATTTAAACTGAAAATATCGGCGAGGACGTATTTCTTATTTTCACGGTGGATACTTGAAGGGCACTGAGAGTGTCGGAGAGTCACGTTGCCGTTCATGTTTGAACACGCACCGTATTTCCCCCTTTAGTTTACTAAGAATTTCGTCAGCCGATATTTTTTTTCCACTGAAGGTCACGGTACGGTACGTCACGTCACGTCACGTCACGGATATGTGTGGATCGACCTTTAGGTATGTAAGTGATAGTTTTTTCGAGGACTTTTTTTGCCCTATGTATGTTAATTCATTCTGATATGAGTAATTCATTTTTAGGAAAGTTAGCCATGCTTTATGGTCATATTTTTTTCTTTAGGTTTGTTTTCTTTGTCGCACATATTTCTAAGTCATGTATTGATGATGATCAGATCTTCATAAGACTTTGTCACGAAAAATAATATATATATATATATATATATATATATATATATATATATATACACGTAGAGTATAATGATATGTGTATGTATTATTAACGTGTGTTTCATTGAAAGGAACGTTCATGATGATAATAAAACAAGAACTATTTGTACGGTCATCTTAAGATAATTAATATTTGTATGTTAAAATAATATTTATCTACAACTACATTTTTTTATATAAGATTCGAGAGCAAGTACCCCTACTTCAGAGATGGGCATAATTTTATTTATAAATAAAAATACGAATTTATTCGTACTTTATACATTTGTGAATACGAATATAAATAAATTCGTACTTCATATATTTGTGAATACGAATATAAATAAATTCGTATTCATAAGTGTGAATACGAATTTATTTTTATTCACATATATTAAATATAAAAATACAAATAAAATTTTATTCGCAAATTTTTCTGCGAATAAAAATAAATTCACAGAAAAAATTGTAAATAATCACAAAAAATGTGAATATTTACAAAAAATTAAGTGATTACAAAAAAAAATCACATTAAAATATACGAATAAAAATTTATTCACATTATAATTTGTGAATACAAATTTATTCACAATAAAATTCGCAAATAAATTATGAATTTCCTCGTATTAAGATGATATTATGAAAGTTATTGAAGGTGATTTTTTTTTTTTTTTTTTTTTTTTTTTTTTTTTTTTTTTTTTTTTTTTTTATGGAGGTACAGATTACAAACTGTGTCCCTGCAGCATGGCTGGTGGTCCCGCGACGGACTCGGGGTAAACAAAAAATCTAGGCGCTAATAACCTAGACGTTAAACGCCTAAAAAAAAAAAAAAAAAAAAAATAAAAAATATCACCTTCAATAACTTTTATAATATCAATTTATTTGCGAATTTTATTGTGAATAAATTTTTATTCACAAATTATAATGTGAATAAATTTTTATTCGTATATTTTAATGTGATTTTTTTTGTAATCACTTGATTTTTTGTAAATATTAACATTTTTTTGTGATTATTTACAATTTTTTCTGTGAATTTATTTTTATTCGCAGAAAAATTTGCGAATAAAATTTTATTTGTATTTTTATATTTAATATATGTGAATAAAAATATATTCGTATTCACACTTATGAATACGAATTTATTTATATTCGTATTCACAAATATATGAAGTACGAATTTATTTATATTCGTATTCACAAATGTATAAAGTACGAATAAATTCGTATTTTTATTTATAAATAAAATTATGCCCATCTCTGCCCTACTTGAATTTAAATTGTATTTAACTTCAGTATTAGACGTCTATTGACTTAATATTTAAATCTAAATTTTGTTATTTTAAATTATCCCACCAGGCTGTCCCTTCATTCTCATTATAAACAGTTAATACAGTTGTTTCACACATATTTGTATTGTGAATGGAGTTGACCCAATTTGTTATTTACATATTTTGGAACATTAAGGGATTAACTTTTTAGTAATACATTTGTTTTGCGATCGGCTTTCATATCCGGTGTGGTGTTGTATTAGTAGTATTATATATGGCAATTATTTAAAATATAAAATAAAATAGTAATAACAGACATTTCAGGGAATGAAGTATATCATTTTAAATAGAATTTCTAAAAAAATTCTTTACATAATTTTTTTAAAATTATTTTTAAATCCTCAAATGTTTCAAAATATTTCATTTTTTATAATCTTGTATTGGTTGTTTTTAGCATTCTGATATTGCGACCCATTTGGTTAACGTCATAAGAGAGGTGTAAAGAGAGCATTCTTAAAAAAAAAAAAAAAAAAAAGAACATTTCATAAGGAGTTTTTTCTTCTGTTGTAAACATATTTTTTTTCCTTAAAGTTTCACGTAAATTCACACTAACAAAAATTCTTGGAATAAGTGTGAATTCTGTTCACAGAATTCTTAAGTGCTAAGTAAACAGACGTGGATTTTCGCTAAAAGGAAAGATTGCTTGCGTAGCTAACAGTGGTAGATCTTAAGCTGGTGACAAGGAGTGGAAGGCAAATATTGCTTCTGGGTGTGCAGGAGTAGTGGGTTCTGAGGACAGCCTAAAAATATTCCAAGATTATTCCAGTTTTAGTAAAAATAATACTAAAACTTGTAATGCACTATATTCATTTATTATTTTATATTAACCGCTTAATATGTAAAACATTATTCCGTTAAATACTACAACTTTTATTACCCGCAGATGTATCTGTGCAAGGTGCAAAGGGAAAAAAACAGTAATTTCTCCAAGAAACAAGCAAAACAAAGCATTTATTGTGGCTAATAACATAACCCAAATTAAATTAATGAAGTAGAGAGGCGAGGTTAGCTCACTGGTAGAGCACATGACTAATATATTGGACGATATGAGTTCAAAACCCGGGCGCGCTATAAAGATTTTAGTGTCATCGTTCCAGGGTTGGATTCGGGGCCCCAGTCCCTCCCTAGGGTCATTCAGCCTTCAATTAATTTACTAATAGGTACGTCAAAAGGGGTAACTCTCGTGGCAATGGGACGGTGTGACCGAAGAATCCGACTCTTGGGCAACGACACAAGTTGTTAATATCTTCAGTGCGCGAGTTTTGACCTAAAATATCTTCAAAAATATTAGTCTAGTACTTGACTACTGAGGTGATATACATGGGAGTGAGATATTTGAACAGGCAATAGATAGGAATGTAAGCATTAAGAACCTTTAGTGTCTAATATGTATCAATACTTAGCTAAAGCTAAGACTAAAAACTTTTTAAACCTCCTACTGATGAGGTTATAACAGAGAGCATTCATACCGCCAATTTATTGCCCAGGGAAAATAGGCCACGCCCTTTTACTTCCAACTAAAGCATCAATTTGAACAGGCTATAACTTAAAACTCTTTTTAGCCTCAGGTTTGGCTTTCCTAGGTCCTAAACGAGACATAATCAGTTTTTATTGAGTTTAAAGTAGCGTGTGTTGTTGTATTGTAATTGTAATGGTAATGGCATGGCGGAAACGGCGGGAATATTTCCCTCAGAATTTCGCGCATGCGGGATTAGAACTATTCCATCTAACTGAACGGGCTATAGTTATAGAGTTTCTTGCTATAAAATTGGACGGTGCTAATGCCTCAATTAGCCGACTCAATAAAAAACATTATTCCATGTAACTCATCCTATACCTAGCTTATTAAGAATTGCAATGTTGGTACAATGATCCCCCTACAATTTTGCATTACTCTTCCAGACTTAGGCTCCATCCTGGAATACATATGGCGGCGATTACAGCCTACAGAGATCAAAGAAGCCGCCCTGGGAGGGGCCTGGGATTTGCTTGTAAGCCAAGATTTAAATGGCACCGCCAGCCCCTCAGCATGGTCTGCTCGTAAGGAACACTTAGATTCGTTCCATAGCAGCCGGTCCTGTGCTATCCTCTAGAAAGAAAGTTTATTCCTCCTATCAACAAATGTAATCTGAAAGCTTTTACAATATTTAAGTTTATCTGATATCAGATAACAGGATATTATTTTACTAGCACATTCCGAACATTTGTATTTCTTGTACCATGTCGTCAAAATATTCCGCTTGGACCTTGTATTACAGGTGTTAAAAATTATTCTCCTTTTATTTAGTATTTTTTTAGCTAGTGAAAGCTGAATTCCGCTGGTGAAATTAACCTCATGACGCAATCCGGAAGTATCGACTAGAAAATTTCACACATCTGAACCCATAGATCGCGAAAACAAGACAAGTTCAAATTTGTGTATTTGTGTATGTCTGTTCTCGCTTTGTCTGATTAAAAAATGTACCGAAGTTAATGAAATTTGATTTAAAAAAACTTGATTTCAAAGGTCGTTTGTACACTTGCAGAATCCAGTAATCGATACTTTTTTGGGGGGACAAAATCCGTGCAAAACAAATCTTGGAGTTTACGTTGTTGCGTATATAGGCTTGCCGGTACACTTTTACAAGGTCCATTAGCGTAGGGAAATGCATGAAACAATTTTTAAGGCGGTAATTGACGATAATTTTAATAATTAACGTGAAAATACCAACTCGTAGCTTACATGCTTCATAAAACTGTGTCACGTGACTTCATAGGTTCTACTCGCAGAATGTAAGGCAGCTTTACGGGAGACATGTTTAATGCATGATAGTAGCTGAAGGTCCAAAAACGTCCGTCACGCAGGAGCTGCACAACTAAGCACTTTCCTCAGAATTTGGGTAGCGTAGACTGCTTTCCAGAACAATTTGCTTAAAATATCCTACATAAATAAAATAAAAACATGAATAGTTCTCTTTTAATTTTGTAATGAGTAACTGATAAATTATTAATTTGCTTCCAGAGTTATGTTTACACATGGTACCTACTACACTACGTAATAAATACAAAAAACCTCATATTATCGTATTTTGATCTAACACAGGAACCGGATACAGTCCCTCTAGCGCTCCTTGCGGCGCCTTTGTGAACCTATGTCTGGCTGGCTTATCTATTGAAATATATTAGAAAGTAAACCCCCCTTTCCGATTGACCGATTCAGCTCATTTTTACAACACTTCTTTCTAATGAGTTACCCACGAAGTATACCGCGTTTCGTTATAATACAGCAGAAATTACGACCAGTATGAGTATATTAGTAATTTGGGTCCGGAGTAAACCCCCCCCCCCCCCTCCTAATGAACCGATTTAGTTTATTTTTACAAGACATATTTACCTGTAGATTACCGCTACGAATACCGAGTTTCGTCGAAATATACCAAAAATCACGGTTGGTAGTGGCGAATTGGTATTGTGGGTCTGGAGTAAACCCCCCTCCTAATGAACCGATTTAGTTTATTTTTACAACACATATTTACCTGTAGATTACCACTATGAATACCGAGTTTCGTTGAAATACACCAAAAATCACGGCTGGTAGTGGCGAATTGGTATTGTCGGTCCGGAGTAAACCCCCCCTCCTTATGAACTGATTTAGTTCATTTTTATATCTCACTTTTCTCTCTATATTACCACTACGAATACCAAGTTTCGTTGAAATATAACAAATATTACGGCTGAAATGGTCAAATTAGTGTTTTGGGTTCGGGGTAAACCCCCCCCCTTCCGGTGGACCGATTTTGTTGGTTAACGAACTCGTTCAATCGTTTGCTAATTGAATGCTATATACCAAGTTTCGTGACGAAAAAATCAAAACTCTGGCCGCTATCGTGTTAACAGACACATATATATATATATATATATATATATATATATATATATATATATATATATATATATATATGTATATATATAAATTTTAACGGGGGTCATTTTCGCTGTCTACTAGGTAGGATCGATAAAGATTTGAAGAAATTTTTCAAAAATTCCGTCATGAGTCCAACCTCAATAGCTAGACAAAGCGATTCAAATTACCTAAGGAAAGGTAACCTAAGGAGAAATGACTCTGTCCTCTTTCGCAACTTTCTATCTTGGAAACACAATAATAACGTTTCTCATTTTCTTACCTTGTTTTCCTAAAATACTCATGCAATAAAAAAGAAAAACTACCCATTAAAAAATTAGGTAAACTGAGACATAACTTCGTTGATAGGAACAAAACTGACACTTGGAGGTTTACGCACTTATTTCTCTGATCGACATTGGCCCATCGATAATTACATCCGATCCTTTTTTTGTAAGCTTTCGAATGGTCACCTTCCACTTACCGCGTTTTTCCAACCGTCGTCGAGATATTTTAGAAAATATACTAAGATCCGAAAACTTGTCCATTATTAAGATTTTTTTTTTTTTTTTTTTTTTTTTTTTTTTTTTTAATATTTCCTTACCTTTAAAAGCAACATAATTTTTTAAATATTTTAGATTAGATCAATGTCGAATATCTAACCTTAAATACTTAAATTTTCGTTGCGTTTCTGAATACCCACACTAAAAATTAGTTTAGAAAAGTAGGTTTATTTTTTTTTTTAAACAGTTACAGATATTGTTTTAAAAATGGTTCCATTCGTTGTCCTTGGTTAAGGAACCTGTAAAACGAGTACCTGCAAGCATATAAGCTCGAAAGCGTAAGCGTTCCGATTTTTCTCATGCGAATTTCACTGAAAAAAACATTTTCCGGTGACGGATTCTAATGGTTAACGAACTTGACTTTCAAGTAATATGAAGGATGTTTGTACCAAATTTCATCAAAATCGGCCCATTCTTAAGCCGGTGGGAGAGCGAACAGACTAATATTTATATGTATGTATTAATATTATATATATATATATATATATATATATATATATATATATATATATATATATATTCTAACCACCGGGAAATTTTCGTATCGGCACTTCCGGATTGCGTCATGAGATCAACCTCATAAGCAAGTTTTCTCCCTATGGAGGAAAGCAGGAACCGCGCTAAAGGAAGGCTTGCTTTCATTCTTAAAATTCATACAAATGCTTCCTTTAAGCATGATAAAATTATGAAAGAGGATTGACTTGGTTTTCAGAAATTTAAGACCTCATACACTCATACATTTGCCATCGTTTATAACGGTACTTCAAGCGTATTTTGAAGAGGGCCGTGCTTACGTAGATACAGTCATATGAACGTTGCATTCATAAATGAATCCCCGGAACGGGCTGAATATGTCGTTTGAGGACACAAACGAGCTGCAGCATAAAAGCAGTGCGTACCACGAAGAGCTGGGTAATAAAGTTAGAGGCCTGACTTTTAGGATGCAGGGGAGCGTTAGCAACCCTAAGCAAATTGCATCTTTCCCACTTCTGCCGGCTGTATAAATGTAAATACAAGGCAGCGGTCTCTGAGGCCGTTTTGTAAACATTTACAGTCATAGAAGGTTGATGCCGCTCAGTAAACATTTACAGGCATAGAATGCCCAGAGCTTGTCTTACAAAATTATCATATTTTCTCCAGTTGGAGCGCAGAAGTCATGTGGTCAAAAGGAAGAGCGTATTAAGTAGCCACTTCTTTGTTACCTCTTAAAGTAGTAGGAACATAGTACATTCTACTGAAGTGTAGTTAATAATGTTACACTCAATAAAGAAGTTTTTTTAAAAAAAGGTATCTTCATCCTTCTCCATATGAAAAATCGCCTAAATTAGAGTTATCTCGCTACCTCTCTTTATATATATATATATATATATATATATATATATATATATATATATATATATATATATATATATATACACTAGAGAGCGAGTGTACATATTAGACCAGGGAGTTTACTGCACGAAAAAGTCACGAAAGTCATGAATTTTGAATCCATGTCACGAAATTTCAGTGTTACCGGGGTCTAAATAATCTCAGTAATTCTGCGCATTCGTAATTGTTGTCGATTTCGCACGGTGACTCAATTCTATCTGCCTCCCAATCGTTTCCTCTGTTTAGAAATTTTGAATTCTACTACCGTTGTTCGAAACTTCGAACTTAGAAAGGCTTCTAATTCAATATTCATTCTAAAATTTTTAGTACCATCGTTTCTTTACTTTTATAAATAATTTAACTATCCCCTTTAACATATTATGCACATATCCTCGACGCGAATGTGAAAATCACCACTTTCGAGATTGAAAAAACTTTTATTCATTACTTTGCTTTTGGACAGTCAAATAGTCTGCAAATTCGATTTTTTGACAGTGGTTACTCTCCCCATTCATTTAGTGAACGTAGATTCGAGATTTTGCCGTACAACAGTTCAAAAACAATCAGTAAAGATTGAAAATGAAAAATGCGTTTTTTCACATTCGATACTTTGCATTTGTACCGACGATATTATTCATTTTTTAATTGTAATTTTATAGATTTCACGGTAATCCGTGTAAGGTTCAAATTAATTTTGTACATAATGTTAAGGCTTTATCTTTTTAAGTGATATTATTTTCGTTTTAATGGGCATGAAATTTGCATTTGAAGTCTTGAAATTGGGTGTCATAAAAGTAGTAGACACCCTGTAGACGGACACATAGAGAGAATATATGTAAATTTGACCTATCCGATGTAACTTCATTGGTGACTTGGGGTCCAATTTTTCACTGAACGCTCTAATTATGGTCGGCACTTTTTGTGAGTGCTTAGGTCTGCTCTGTACTTAATTCGCTCTTCTAATCTCTGATCCATGAGTGGCACCGCTCATGAAAGAGGCTACAGAAAAACGTTGATGTTACCGCTCATGATTCGGTTTAGTGGGCACTACCGATTTTTAGATGCCACCGGTACCACTAATGTTCCGAGCTTAAGTGGTTTAGCACGAACGGGGGAACATTGCTTAACACTTACGAGACTGCAACCCGCTGGACCTTAGATGCTGCAGGAGCAAAGCTGTTTTCATGCTCCTGGTTCCACAGGACGGCATTAAAATAGCTGAGTGCAAACCGCACAACCCTTCTCATTTCTACCAATGACGTTTTATTCTTTATTATTTCATTCTTTAAATCGGTTTCCTGAAGATTGTTAAAATAATATCAAGTGAAATATCTCGGCGTTGGTATAAAATCGGTGCAAAATGATCTGTTTGTACTCATCAACTGGTAAAACGCAAAGGTCGTTCAAACTGACCAGGTAGCAGAGGGAAATTGGCTCAAACTGCATTTTTTAATGAACACAAGCGGATAAAGGTGTGACTAGAGCTAAGAAAAGTTGCCGCTAGATATGGTCAAAGCGGTGATTTTTAGTCACCAAACCAAGAACTAGCGTTGTCACGAAAGTGGCTATCAGGCCATCGGGCATTTAGTTTGGTCACGACAGTGGCCAACAGCCTCAAATGCGGTAATGATCTGATCTTGAGCTGCCTAATATCCGCTCTGATTCGTGGATGGTGCAGCTCAACAATTTCATTCAAGAGTGCTACCGCTCATTGATGTGGTTCGTGATTTACACCACTCTAATTTTGGGATGCCCCACCGTTAAACCGCGATGACGGTTGACGCCACTCTCTATTCTGCTGAAACACAAAAACTACAATGAGTAATTACTCATTTGTCTCTTTGGTAATTTATTTATTTAGCTTTTTCCTTCATCCACTAGATTAAGTTAAATGTATTTCATTTCTTGTCATGTGCAATACTTGTTTTTCTGGTAACCTCCCATTTAAAAAGCATAATCTCCAAAGAAATATGGAATAAATAATTTTAAAACTTCCACTTACTATCTTTCGTAAAAAATATGAACTTCGTACAATATAACTGCTATTTGGAAGTTTCCGAGGCATAAAAATCTTAAACAACAAAATTAGCGGGTTGACCAATTTATCTTTCAGAAGCAGACAATATTATTATATAACATTCGAAGTAAATAACAAAGCCGACTACGCCGTATTTCTCTTTTGCTTAAATGTACGTATTATTATTTTATCGTCATGCACTGAAAAATGTTTATAAATTTAACATTTTCCAGTGTGATTTTACTTAACGCGACAATTTTTGTATATTTTGTCACAACAAATGAATAAGCCAACTCCAAATTAACATACAAGTTCGTTAATGAACAGATTCGGTCTATCTGAAGAGGAGAGGAGGGAGTAAATCCGGAAACATCAGGACCTTGGAAAAGAAAAGGGCGAAACTGAAAAATCCATTTTTTTAAAATTTTATTTTCCAAGTCGGAAATATGAAGGTAATACAGGTCGTGTTTAACTGGTTCACCTTTAGTTCTCTCACAGTTTCAAGTTAATGTCCGATATATTAATGTCCGACTTTGAGATATGTGCTCCTTGCTGACGAACATTTTAAAGCGCATATTTGCTCGAAAAAATGTTTTTTGAAAAATCCAATAACGTCCGATTTAAAGGGTGCATCTCATATATATATATATATAAATATATATATATATATACATATATACATATATATATGTATATGTATATATATATATATATATATATATCTATGTATATATATAAATATATATATACATATATACATATATATGTATGTATATATATATATATATATATATATATATATATATATATGTATATATGTATATATATAAATATATATATATATATACATATATAAATCAGTCCCGTAACAGGCCACGAGGGCCCTGAGGGGCAGATACTATAGAGGTATCTGATTCATGACCATACGGCACACTAGGGAGACAGTGTGGTCAGTTCTATGCTCCGATCGCCTGATTTTCCCCTTGGCTGCTTCGACTGGTAGATTCATTAGCACCAACCAAGGTACCCATTATTAAATTAATTAAAGGCTGGGTTGGCCTAAGGACGGTCAGGGAGGCCGAATTCAACCGGTGAACGAAGACACTAGAAGAAAAAATCTTTAGTGCTTGCTCGGGATTTGAACTCAGGCCTCCAGCTTATTAGTCCAGTGCTCTACCACTGAGCTAACCTCGCCCCCTATATATATATATATATATATATATATATATATATATATATATATATATATATATATATATATATATAAATTAAAACATTGAATTCTAATTGCATTTTTTTCTATCAGGTTTATGAATCAGCATTCCATAGAGTAAACATTCGCCCTTGCTATCCTAAAGCACTTCTACAAGAACTTTGACTTCGATATCCCAACATCCGTACTTGGTGATTCGCCTATTCTCTTCCAAGGTCTTGATATATTACTAATATACGTGTTCTTATGCCAATGATGTGCTGTAAAATAAATAGACCCGTTATGAATTGGTTTTACTATTAAATTATTAATTTGCTTGTACCAGGGCTTTTGTTTTTTCTTCTTGCGAAGATACTCGGTTGTTGTTACATTTATTGTACAGGAAATCCACCACGCCTATCCTGACAAGAAAAATTTGTAAATGTTAACCAATTTACAAGAATTTTGTATAAGTGGACGTTAACATTTAAATAAATACATATTTACATAGGTAGTTTTAAGAAAATTCTTTATGAATACCACTTTGAGATATGTGCTCCTTGCTGACGAACATTTTATAGCGCATATTTGCTCTAAAACATGTTCTTCGAAAAATCTAGGTTTGTTTTTATGAAAAGGTTGTGGAAATCTGCTGAGGGAAAGATCCCAAGGAAGATGTTGTCTTTGGAAGCCGTCAGTCGCCTTGAAAGATTGCAAGAAACAATACCGTTGTGCAAGAATTGCTGCGCCGTCATGTAGGACGTCTACCATTGTCTAGTTGCTAACTATCTCATTCTTAGATCTTTCTTTCATTCTCCTGAAAAATTGGTTCTCGCAACGCTATACAATACTAGAGGAAGCTAGCGCAATGTATTTCGTTTTGTAAGCCATTCTCACAAAGAAAGAGAGAGAAAAAAAAAAATAGTACTAACGTAAGATGCAATTGGCTGCGAAATTTCGTTGACGACGAAATGTCTTAACGAGGGATGTAACCTCTCAGTTGAAAAAAGTCCGACTCGCAGGAATTGCATCATCTTAGCGCGGTTCCTGTTCATATCCCTATTGTCATTTGAAAAGCTTAGAATAGAAACAGATAATATTTTCCTCGGCCTTTGTTCAAAGGGTTTTATGACTTTACCTGGTCGGGTCCGCCAGACCCTAGAATCCTCTTCTACCGATACTTCATTTCATACGTTTCAATGCATTGGAAAATATCAAAAATTTTCACATATTCCTGTGTTCTTTTACTATAGTAATAATTCTACAAATAAAATCAATTAAAAAATAAAAAAAAAAAAAAAACAACAGCATGAAGGCAATTGAAAATATTCAAAAGACGTCATCGAATCTCTTTCTCTTGGCAAGCTATATTTCTAACAATGAATTGTTTTTCTGATTTTACCTAATCTGTTTTATTGTGAAATACATTATCCAACTATAAGCAATTAAAAATAAACAAGGAATAAAAACAGACAAAAAGAACCGTTCGAATCAATTACTTCAAAGTTTAAGAACTTATTTCTCCGATGACATCACCTAATCAAAAATTGTTTCAGAATCTTTTTTGTAGAGAATTTATAAAGCTTTCAAATAATTTCTATCCACTTATCACGATTTCCCAACCGTGTTCGAGATATTAATGAAATTATACGAAGTTCCCAAAACATTTTACGTCTGTTCATAAAATATTTTATTCTAACCCTTCCTTAACTCCAAACGTAACCAAAAGTTTAACATGTTTTGATGAAATTCAAACATGCAAAAAAGGTTTCAACTGAATCCCATGATTATAAGTAACCAAATCAAAAACTTGATTTAACAACTTTTTCCCGATTTTCTCAGAAACGGTTAAAGCTATCGCCTTAAAAATGGGCAATTCATTCGTTTTACTAGCCCAAGAAGCCTATAAAACGAGTACTTACAAGCATACGAACTCAAAAACGTGAGCGTTACGATTTTTTTTGCGCGAATTTCGCCACAAACGCCATCTTCCAGTGGGCGGATTTTGCTGGTTAACGAACTTGACCTTTCAAATTAGGCGACGTATTTTTGTACCAAATTTCATCAAAATCGGACCATTAGGGACGCCGGAAATCCTCGAACAGACAAATATATATATATATAAATATATATATATATATATATATATATATATATATATATATATATATATAAAAATATATATATATATATATATATATATATATATATATATATATATATAGTCACCGACTAGTCTCCGACGACTCCGACTATAGTCTAGTATAGTTTCAATAGGTGCTTACGCACTTGGTCGCAAGTCGCCCGGGCGTTTCCGTGACTCGTGCAGTGGCGACTCACAAGCGACTTTTAGGTCGCTGCTTAACGATCAGAGTCGCAATTTCCCACTAACACTTCAAGTACCTCGGAAGATTCTGAAATTTTAGATATGTTTTGAATCTTTATTTATTTATTTTTTGTGCTTTAATTTTTTAATTAGTTAATAAAACATTGATTTAATTAAATAATTAAAATAAAATACGTTTTCAAATTATTTACAATTTATTTTTAAATTACCTGGATTTCACAACAGTCATTCAGTATTTACTGTCTACTTGTGACCATGGAACATGTAATTGTTTCGAAATACCAAGGTAATGTAAAAATAAATCTTGTTAAAAATCCTGTAAATAATGTTACTATTGAAAAAATATCTTCTTACTTAAAATGTTCACTTATTTTATCACATGTACACAATGCAATACAATAAAAAGGGACCTGGGCCTTTCGCCCTTGTTCACAGCGACCCTGTTGGATCTATTGTGATTTGCGCCTCTATCTTACTCCCTTTCCAACTTGCACCTCGCATATAGCTTGAGCTCCTTGGGAGTAGCCTCAGCTATGTCCTTGGGCGTAGCAATTGCCTTCCCTATGTTCACTAACCTGTTGTAGGCCAACACCTCACATTCGCAGAGGACGTGCTGTGAGGTTTCCTCTTCCTCGAAGCACCAGCGACATGTAGGGTCCTCTATTAGCCCCATCGAGCACAGGTGTTTTCTTAGCGGACCATGTCCAGAGAGAAATCCGACTATCCTTCTTAGTTCTACCCTTGTTAGTTGAAGGAAATACCCTGCCCTATATTTCGAGATCCGGACAAGTAGCTTTGCCTGCCTCATACCTGGCTTAGCCTGCCAATTCTTTTGAATCTCTTCTTGTTCCCAGGCATTTACTACCTTTTTGACACACCGAAGAACGGCTCAGGACCATGAAGTATCTCCTCCGATCCCTTCCTTGCCAGCTCATCAGCCTTCTCATTACCCTCATGTCCTCACACCCACAACTACTTTAATGGTAGGCACATCTCCTTCAATTAGAAAATTGCTTGAGAAATCGATCCAATGATTTAAAAGTTCTCTAGCTGAAAGATCGTGTCTTTTGCATATCTTAACATACATGTCGAGTATTTTTGGCTCTATGTCAATCTTCTTCCTTTTAAACTCTTTTAACTATTTCTTCTCTATGAGTTGACATATTGTTAATATAAAGAAACAGAGATGAAATTAAAACATTAAGCCGGCTGACGCTTCTAATCAGTACAAATCACATGTACCTAAATAAAAAAAATAAACAGAGCTCATAATGTATGAATCATTCCTAAAAACGAAACGGTTTTAAAATAATGAAGATTTCACTCACATTAGTGTTATTGTTTTTCTTCTGGAGAAATACATATGTGCCGGTTATATGTGATTTCAGAAGACACAATAGCTCCTGCCTCGGAAGGAGAAACCAAGTATGATGAAGCCCAATGGGTTTTAGGCGAAATATAACTGCCATCAAGATGACACCGCTGGAAAAAGAAGCTAGTTGGAAACTAGAAGAAAAAAATCCGTCATTAACCTCCGTAGAACAATTACGAGTACTTTTTCATTAACGTGGGGCCACTTCATTTCGAATATTTTTTTAACATTAAAGGTTACTGGGTTACAATTCATGATTTATTCAGAGGTTTTAAATGCATCGCGAGGGTTTGTCGACATAGTAAGTACTTGGATTTCTGTATCTAAATGCCTCAATAAATTCATTATTATTCTAATTGTTAAATATTACGATCGTAAAAAAGACTGCCGAATTAGAGTTCTTTTTTCCATTAAAATTCAGTAAATTTATAGCATCTAAAAATACTGAAATTTATCCGTTTGTACCAAGTAATCTGGAAAAAAATCATAATCGGCCCGATTGTATCAAGTTTTTGTTTTTTTTTAATACAATTGGGCTGTTGGCTGAAAACATTAAATCAACAAATTCTTGTCTACCAGAAATTGTTTGTTACAAAATTTCAGAACTTTGGCCTTTCCAGAACTTCTTTGAGCGTTTTTTCCTTCCCTCCAAGAGGGGGATACGACGCAATTCAGAAGTGACGACTTGAAGAGTAGACGTTTTGGAACTCATAGTACACGAAAGTAAAGGTATTGCAAATTTTTGTGTTTTTTTACATGTGTACGCATGTATATTAAAGTGGGTCGAAAAATATTGAAATTGTTTTCCGAGTCATAATACCGCGGAAAAGGTTGCGAAATTGAGAGAATAAAAAAGGATAAAATAGTAAAAATATCTGTTGATATCTGCATTTGCTCTAAAGTTTGACATCATTTTAATCAAATCAAATTTTATTGGTAATTTTTATTATTTTTCAATTTCATCATTTTTTATATGTAATAGTTGAAATTTTCATCTACGAGACATTAAGAAATTTATTTGTAAAAACGGTAATTGTCTGTTAACATCTTCCGGTCGCCTGTTCAACTTCAACATTAGATTTAGGGTTTATTCATTGAATACAAAGAAGATATATTAGATATGTGACTTGCACATTACAGGACTGTTAAGTTGAAATGTGACTTATTCTGAAAGGCAATGTCGGCCTTCACTTAATAGTACTTATGAAGCCATCCCGAGCTTCACCTTCAGAAACCTTCGCAAAAGTTTCGATCACTCAGTATCCGCTTCCTGGGGTCTTGAGAAAGTCCTAACATAACTTGTTCGGAATGAGCAAAAAAACTATTTTTTTATATAACTGGGTCAACTAAGGCTATCCATTTTCAACCTGATTAACCTGATTCCGGGTTTTTCCATGGATGAACAGGAAAAAATATTTCCTAGCAACATTCTTAAAACGTGTTTAATCTAAAGAATTTGGAGGAACCGCAATTAAGACGTTAAAAAAAAATTGATTGCCTGAGATTTAATGATTTTCCGAAGTATTCAAGTTGTTAAGAGAGGTGTTAAATACTCCTTTTTTTTCTATAATTGCCTTAACCATTCTGCGTTAATAGGCCTAAAAATGTACAATGAGGATAATTGTCCTGCCATTTCTAACTGATCGTCACGACGCAATTATAGATTTTGGCTAGTTCTTCTTTCTCTTAATAATAAATTCGCTTATAATCCACCGACCAACGTCGGTAATAAACTTAATAAATGTAGTTTTATCATTCCTAATTCACAGATATAGGTACTTCTTTCTTTTTATTTTTCAGTAAACGCAGCAAGTAGAAGTAGAAATGGCGCGCATAATGAGAGTGACGGAAACGGACAGACCTTAGTGAACGCACTTGTGACCATCGAGTGAACGAGGGCACTTGTCACATAGACAGCATAGTGCGAGGGACAATCACACTCCTAATCCATTTTGTAGCGGGTGGAATAATAGTAAAATGTTTATATATTATAAAATATTTACATTTTCTATCAAATTTTTAGCGCGTTTCCTCCTCTCTCCTAAGTGAGGAAACCCGTTTATATGGCCGACCGCATGACGCACGCATCAGGCTGCATCGACTAGAACGTTTTACGTCCCATAGAGCACGAAAATGCTGTTCAAATTTTTGTGGATTTGTATATTTGTATATATATATATATATATATATATATATATATATATATATTTCCAACTTACTAGAACTACCCCTAATTACATGATAAGGCTTGAGGACCGGAAGTGATTATGTATCAACACAGGTTATAAAATCAACCCTCCTCTGGCTTTGTCAAATCCTATCTATGAGTGCTGATAGACTTCCAAGGCTTTGTTACAATAGACTTCTTCTTTTAGATCAGAGTCCCCAAAATAACATAAAGATTAATTGGGTATCCCAAGTTAAAAATATATTTGTCGCTTTGGATTCTCTAGACACATGGCTAATTCAGGACCCTAATTTAATCAAAAGACGGATTAATATAATTTTAGATGCCCAAAAAGCTAAATTACTTAGTAATGATCTGGAGAAAATGAATAATTCTAACTACAACCCATTTTACAAATTTCTTTCATTATCCCCAGGCCTACCTCATGAATTTCGCACCATGGGGCTGCCTTTTGTTATTGCAAAAACCATAGCTCAGTTGAGAACAGCCAGCAACTACAATATCAAATTTTCAATAAAACATATCCATTATTCTATTAACCCTCAGGAAATCTGCACCCTCTGTAATAATAACGCATTTGAAGACATTTTTCATTTTATCTTGCATTGTCCTATTTACTCCCCCATTAGAAGGCAACTCCTCCAGTTTATCAACCAACCTATTGAAAATTTCCGATTACACGAAATCTTAAAGAAAGCCTCAAAATTTGAATATATACACATTTATAACTATATAAAAAACTTGAAATTGAGAGATCCATTAATTTCTGATTGACACAATAATAATATTAATAATAATAATAATAAAAACACAAAAAAATCCAATATTTAATATTAAGTAATCCATTTTTTGCACTGTTTTCTCTATCTAAATAATAATTTTTAATAATCACTTCTTGGTTAAGAAATTGTATTTTATATTTAGTACATGTATAGAAATACTCCTTAAATTTAATGCATAGAAGGTGTAATTATTTTCATTTATTTTAAGTTAAACTTTATTATTTCACAAAGTATCTGTATGTAAATAGAACATATGTGTAAGTTTTATGTTGGGGTATGTTTATGAATATATTACTAACATAGGACTAAAAACATTATATAAGGCCAACTCCTTGCAATGGGGAAACCTTGTATGCAATAAAATAAATTGAAATTGAATTGATATATACATATATATATTTTTGGATGGAATGGAATTTTTCTCCAGCGGTGGTACTCCTCACTTCTTCCTGGAATATTTCGATGGATTCATCTCCATCTTCTTCAGCCAGGTACTTGTTTCTTCCTCGGTGGTAGCCAAGGGAATGACATTTTTCTCGATCTGGGCTCCTTTTCTCCCCTCTAGCCACAGTATCGGCGGACGAATGGTGTTGAAGCTCCCTTAAAACCTTACGGCGAGGAAAATAGAAGCAGGAAAAAAAAAGAAGAAAAGACGCAATACCATCAGCGCTACTAACGGACAGAATCCCAACTACACCAGGGAGCTTCAACACCATTCGTCCGCCGATACTGTGGCTAGAGGGGAGAAAAGGAGCCCAGATCGAGAAAAATGTCATTCCCTTGGCTACCACCGAGTAAGAAACAAGTACCTGGCTGAAGAAGATGGAGATGAATCCATCGAAATATTCCAGGAAGAAGTGAGGAGGAGTACCACCGCTGGAGAAAAATGCCGTTCCATCCAAAAATACTATCCCAGCGACGAAAAATAACATCAAACATATATATATATATATATATATATATATATATATATATATATATATATATATATATATATATATATATATATATATATTTCACATAGTGGTGGCCTCAATTCTTGTGATTTCGTAGGAAAACACAACATACAATATTTGCATAAAAAAGAATGGAAGTTAGTTACTGAGCCAAATCACAGCTGTACTTGCCTCGCCAACTGGGACAGCAAAGTTGGCATACTCTCTGGAATCGTTCATTGTTGTGTTGTTTTTTTTCTTCTTACAAATACTTCGTTCATCAAACCGACCTCGGTTGATTTTCTATAAAGTTATGTAGTTCTTATTAATACTTCACATAACGTGTGCTTGACCTTAAACATAAATGAAAACTTTTTCATAAGGGCGTTAAAGGTTAAAAGAGTTACGAACATGTATACACTCGTATATATTGTATGTAAGAAGTAAATATTTACTTCTTACAACTTACGATATTAGATCGGCCACAAATCCTCTCAATATATATATACATATATTGTACGTATATACATGCATAACATAATAAAACATCGCTAAGATGAGAAACAGATAGTGATAAAAGTCGTTTTCTGAAATGTATGTTTTTCAAATCGGGCGATATTTTGGCGTCTATAATTTTTTCCCGATCAACTTCAAATTTTGTCTGCAGCTCGAAGGATGTTTTCGATTCATCGAATTATAACGATTTTACGACAGATTTTCGACGGATGTTTTAATAGAAAGTGAATAATTGTTAGCCATATTCGATAAAACTAGTTTTTTTTTTTTTTTTTTTTTTTTTTTGTTTTTTTTTTTGGTGCATCTATTTCTAGGATCATTCGTACCGATGAAACTAGTTCTTAAAAATTCTACATACTTTACTAGATTTAATGTTCTTCTTTCGAAGTAATTTTATTTTTTCGTTCTAGATTTAAAATTGCCGCCTACAGACTATCGCCAGTGAAAAAAGAGGGTCTCCGTTGACAGACCTTCATCGATGCATTGAAAGTTTTTTTTTTTTTTTTTTTTTTTTGGGATACTTTAACATCCTATATAAAACGTTTGATGTAACGAGCGGAAAATTATTGATCTATTTGTTACTTATAAATTGAAGAAAATGATAGATTTTGATGGAACAAGGTAGTATTTCGTCTTAATATATTTAGTTAGAGTCTTCACTACTAAATAATTTTATATCATGTTTGATTTTGTTTTAAATCTTTTATTAAAAAAAAAAATAAAAGAAATATATAATTAGATGTAAATTTTTAATACTTCCGTAGTAAATAGCTTGGAGCTCGGCATATAGGTAGTATAGTAGCTTGGTTTACGAGCTTGGTCGTATAAGGTTCTTGGAGGACTTGGATATACTAGGATTGTTCAAAAGTCGTAAAGTTAATACTCCAATTGCTACTCGGTCCTTCCTCGCCTCTAGCTACTCCCTTCCTTATAGGGGCGAAATGAGTTCACTCTTAAGTATTATTATTAACAACTCTACGGGTCTTTTGGCCAAGCTGTGGGTTTTTTTTTTTTATGAAATTCCTTTTCTTAGGAAAACAAGAAGAAGGGAAAGGCTAGGTAAAATTTCTTAATTATATTTTTAACTGTAGTACTTAGTGTACATATTTACAGAAAAAAATGGGTTGCTTCATTTTTGAATTATTCTGGATTGACCACGTCTTGGTAACAACTCATGACGCACAAAGACATTTTAAACAAAACTTAACTGTTGCTGCTATATGTTGGATTTTATGTGGTACTAGCCGTTACCCGGCGTGTCATCCTACGCCTACTTTCTGCATATAGAAAAGCGTAAATAAATTAGAAACCAAATAAGAATTATTAAAATCTAATAACACGAATCTGTAACTGTTATGAACCCGTGGCCTCCCAACTGTGAGTCCTAGACGACTTTCACCTAACCTCTAACACCCCCCGTATCAAGACATACATGTATACCAAGTTTCGTAAAAATTGGTCTAACGGTGTGGATTTGTATAAGGGACAAACAGACAGACAGCTGGTAGATTTTTTTGACCTAGCCTACGGCACTCCCCAGATTAAGATCTACCTGTGTACCGAGTTTAGTCAAAATCGGACGAACGGTGTGGATTTGTATAAGGGATAAACATACAGACAGACAGCTGGTAGACGTTTTTGACTTAGCCTACGACACTCCTCAGATTAAGATCTACATGTGTACCGAGTTTAGTCAAAATCGGACGAACGTTGTGGATTTGTATAAGAAACAAACAAACAGAAAAACAGACAGACACGTGATTTTTATATATATAGATTATCAGCTGAAATGGTTAGGGGCAACAAGAATAAGGAGCATACAGATCTTCTAGTAATATTTGCAACATAGAACGATAGTTCCACATAATCTCCACGATATAGCAGCTACAGTTAAGTTTTGTTTAAAATATTGCTTGGCACTATTTTGCCCCGAGCCCTTCAATTGGTGACGATGGTTTAGAAAAAGCACACTACGGAATATTGCGAAACATTGTCTCTTGTCTTCAACGTCAAATACAAGATCAATGTCTTGCGATTATTTTTTTTTTAATTTTTTTTTCTTGTAAAAAATGTCTCGAGAAACGAATTTTCACTCTATTCTTTTTTAGATAATTTATCAGTTCTATGTAGACATTGTCTAGAAACAAATCACTGAACCTAATAATTCATTATTGTTTGTTTGTGGTATTTTTGGGCGAAAGAACCCCATGGTCGTCATCGCCCTACCGTGCAATCACTACACGAATTATTTACCACATGCTCCCGAGTTTTCTCAAATTTTTGTATTTATTTATTTTTTTTATCTTTTTATTATTTATTATTATTATTTTTTTAATATATATATATATATATATATATATATATATATATATACATATATATATATAACCGGTACTCTTTTCTATTTGCTTTATTATTTTTTATTTATATATCTTGTTTATTTTCTTTTTAAAACTTTTTTTTTTTTCCTTGGCACATTTAGTCTCCCTACTTGAATATTCCTATTTACAGTTATTGCTTTATTAATCTTAACATAAGTTAACAGAAAATAAATTAATCTAAAATTAAAAGTGTACACTAAAAAGTTTAAACAACTAAAAGGGTTAATAAAAAAACCTAAGGTAACACAAAATATCACAGCAATGAGTTAAAAGGCAACTATAACTAAACACGAGGTAACAAAAGTATCACAAGGAAAAAACAATTGGTTCTCCGAATAAAATACTAAGGATAGATAAATAAATAGAAAAGTAAAACAAATAAATAAGGATAAATAGACAAATACAAAGATAATATAAACAACTAGAGAGATAAACTCATGTATACCTATTATTCAAGGATATGGACTAAATAAAAACGTATACCTAGACTATCACAATCATTATATAAGACGATTAAGTCCAGTTATTTTTAAAAATTTGAGCACCTTATCGACTGCTGCTGAATTATTACCTAGTGCCTCCTCCATCTTTCTGGGTATTCCAAGCCGTCTTAGCACCGTTGTATACTTGCGGCATTCTTCAAGGATATGTTGTATTCATTATTGGACTAGCTATTAGGAAGAATCACGTATGTAAATGATATGAGGAATTTTTTTCCCTAAGTAAGTAAATTTATTCTGATTGAGCCATTCATTTTTAGGTAAATTAGGCAAGTTTTATAAAAACATTTGTTTTTTCTTTAGGTTTGTTTTCTTTGTCGCACTTATTTCTAAGTTATGTATTGATGATGATCAGATCTTCACAAATCTGCTTGTCAAAAAAAGTAATATATATATATATATATATATATATATATATATATATATATATGTATAAAAGAACGTTCTGAATGATAATAAAACAAGAACTATTTGTACGGTCATCTTAAGATAATTAATATATGTATGTTAAAATAATATTTATCTAAAACTGCATTTTTTCATATAAGATTCGAGAGCAAGTACCCCTACTTGAATTTAAATTGTATTTAACTTGAGTATTAGGGGTCTAGTGGCTAGCGCGCTGGATTCATGAGCGGGAGATGGTGGGTTCGATCCCCACCGGTGCCAGAAATGTTCTCATCTCAGGGCTCGCTGAGAAAATTCCTGGTTGCACCCTGGATGTCTTGCCACGATTTGTTGATGCGCCGTATTAAAAAAAAAAAAAAAAAAAAAAAAAAAAAAAAAAAAAAAAAAAAAAAAAAAAAAAAAAACTTCAGTGTTAGACGTCTATTGACTTAATATTTAAATCTAAATTTTGTTATTTAAATTATCCCACCAGGCTGTACCTTCATTCTCATTATAAACAGTTAATACAGTTGTTTCACAAATATTTGAGTTGACCCAATTTGTTATTTACATTTTGGAACATTAAGGGATTAACTTTTTAGTAATACATTTGTTTTGCGATCGGCTTTAATATCTGGTGTGGTGTTGTATTAGTAGTATTATATTTGGCAAATATTTAAAATATAAAATAAAATAGTAATAACAGACATTTCAAGGAATGTAGTATATAATTTTAAATAGAATTTATAAAAAAATGCTTTACGTAATTTTTTTAAAATTATTTTTAAATCCTCAAATGTTTCAAAATTATTTCATTTTTTATAATCTTGTATTGGTTGTTTTTAGCATTCTGATATTGCGACCCATTTGGTTAACGTCATAAGAGAGCTGTAAAGAGAGTTTTTTCTTCTGTTGTAAACATATTTTTTTTTTCTTTAAAGTTTCACGTGATTTCACACACAAAAATCCTGGGACTAAGTGTGAATTCTGTTCACAGAATTCTTAAGTGCGAAGTAAACAGACGTGGATTTTCGCTAAAAGGAAAGATTGCTTGCGTAGCTAACAGCGGTAGGTCTTAAGCTGGTGCCAAGGAGTGGAAGGCAAATATTGCTTCTGGGTGTGCAGGAGTTGTGGCTTCTGAGGACAGCCTAAAAATATTCCAAGATTATTCCAGTTTTAGTAAAAATAATACTAAAACTTGTAATGCACTCTATTCATTTATTATTTTATATTAACCGCTTAGTATGTAAAACATTATTCCGTTAAATACTACAACTTTTATTACCCGCAGACGTATCTCTGCAAGGTGCAAAGGAAACAACAGTAATTTCTCCAAGAAACAAGCAAAACAAAATATTTATTGTGGCTAATAACATAACCCAATTTAAATTAATGAAGTAGAGAGGCGAGGTTAGCTCACTGGTAGCACTTGACTAATATATTGGACGATATTAGTTCAAAACCCCAGTCCCTCCCAAGGGCCATTCAGCCTTCAATTAATTTACTAATAGGTACGTCAAAAGGGGTAACTCTCGCGGCCAAGGGACGGTGTGACCCAAGAATCCGACTCTTTGGCAACGACACAAGTTGTTAATATCTTCAGTGCGCGAGTTTTGAACTAAAAAATCTTCAAAAATATTAGCCTAGTACTTGACTACTGAGGTGATATACACAAAGGAGCGAGATATCTGAACAGGCAATAGATAGGAATGTTAGTTTTAAGAACCTTTAGACGGTTCCACCATTTACCAACTCCCATTTCAAGGAACAAGACGATATGTGAAACATTAGAAAAACTGATTTTCTAGCGTTTATGACCAGGGAAGGTTTTGAGAGGTCAAATATGAATACAGGAAATAGTGTCTAATATTTATCAATACTTAGCCAAAGCTAAGACTAAAAACGTTTTAAACCTCATACTGATGAGGTTATAACAGAGAGAATTCATACCACCAATTTATTGCACAGGGAAAATAGGCCACGCCCTTTTACTTCCAACTAAAGCATCAATTTGAACAGGCTATAACTTAAACTCTTTTTAGCCTCAGGTTTGGCTTTCCTACGTCCTAATCGAGACATAATCAGTTTTTATTGAGTCAGAAATAAAATTTTAATTTTAAATATTTTTAAAAACGCATTTTTAAAAATTTTCAAAAATTTATATAAAATAGGTTGAATCACCAGTATTTAGTATACCAAGTTTGATAATGGGATGAGAATGGGTTCATAGTCAAAAAAATCTTTTATTATTGGCGGTTTCTTACAATATCTAAGTGTTTTAGTATAAAACGCACTACAAATTCCCTGAATGAATACAATCTAAGGTAAAATATTATAACACTTATTTAGATGCCTAAATATTTTTAAAAACGCATTTTCAAAAATTTATATAAAATAGGTTGAATCGCCAGTATTTAGTATACCAAGTTTGATAATGGGATGAGAATGGGTTCATAGTCAAAAAAATCTTTTATTATTGGCGGTTTCTTACAATATCTAAGTGTTTTAGTATAAAACCCAATACAAATTCCCTGAATGAATACAATCTAAGGTAAAATATTATAACACTTATTTAGATGCCTAAATATTTTTAAAAACGCATTTTCAAACATTTTCAAAAATTTATATAAAATAGGTTGAATCACCAGTATTTAGTATACCAAGTTTGATAATGGGATGAGAATGGGTTCATAGTCAAAAAAATCTTTTATTATTGGCGGTTTCTTACAATATCTAAGTGTTTTAGTATAAAACCCAATACAAATTCCCTGAATGAATACAATCTAAGGTAAAATATTATAACACTTATTTAGATGCCTAAATATTTTTAAAAACGCATTTTCAAACATTTTCAAAAATTTATATAAAATATATCACATTATTACTAATTAATACACCAAGTTTGATTATGGGATTGCAATGGGTTCTTATTCAAAATAATTTAGAACCGAAGGCAGCTTTGTACTAATTTTACGTATTTTTAAACATAAAAACTCTTTGATACATAATTTTAAAATTAAACTCAAACATTACCATTGCATATGTTTTAATTCAATTTAATTATTTTAATTACAAAGTGAAAAAGTGGTTGAACATTGTATAGTCAAACCTACATGAGGTCTACATGTGTTGGAGGTAGTCGGTTAACATTTCATTCATTCTTAAAATTTCCCCTTTGGATAAGATGTAAATTCCTCCTGTTAGAATTGTTGGATTCACTTTACATAATGCATCATTAAATGGTAACCTTAAGACATGGGGTCTTCTTGGATAGCTAAATGACGGAGAAGGTCCTTAAGGATGAAGGAAGGTAACTTTTAGTTCATCTTCGTCTTCGTTTTTGTCGATTATATACGCAAGCCACCAGCTAGAGTTGTAGGCTACGCTAATATAGTCATTACAGTCTGCAAAGATCATTTTGTCTGTTGGTGGTGATATTGATACTTGAGAAGAAACTGTTGATTCTGAGAAGATTTTCACAGATAACTTATTTTTGCTTGAGGCATCAGGTATAAAGCTATGGTATTGTCGAGTTCCCTTTATTGTCAGTGCTTCACTAAACCGTTTTTTCAAAAATCGATCTGCCTAGACATAATCTTCTTGCGTCCCCTAATCAATATGAATGCCAGAAATATTTACAACTGACCATTCGTACAATTCGTGTGGTGTTAATATTTGGTTCTGAAATGGTCGTTGTAAACTAGCTTTTGCAGCTAATCTTTTGACGGTGCCACTAAGTCCATCATTTGGGCCCTTACCATGGGCAGTGGCAAAAAAATGCCATTCAGCTTCAATGCCAAAATCTCCATTATGGTGACATAGGTTTATGAAATTCTTTTTGTTCTTGTATTGAGCTGCACATCCATCAGAAAAATAAATGAACTTTTGCGGAACTTCTCCAAACTTAATGGTCAAAAAATGAACAAGCTTCTTTTGAAAACTGTACACGGCAACAGTGTTGTGTTCAAGACATTCTGAAATTATTACATAGCTTAAATGTTTGCGTTTACCCTCTTCTCTGTAATAAATTAAGAAAGGATGTACTGTAGCTTGTTCACTAACCCAGTGATAACTTTGTGCTTCATTTTGCACAATCATGCTGTAATTTTCTGCAAAATCCAGTGTTATGACGAACTCACAGGAGTTTAAATTGTCTTTTACCTTGTTCAGGTATAAACTTTGTTGCTTTGCAACAAAGTCATGTCTAATTAAAATCTCCAACTTGCTGCAAAACATGTCAATGAATTCGGCTGATGATTTCACTATAGTCTCTAAAGAACATCGGTCAACAGATATCCATTGCCTGAATGTCACTTTTTCAATTAGGTTTTCTTCAAATTATTGCTCTAGGATCTGTCTAACTTTTTCTCCTCCTGGACATGACGAACATTCATTCATTAAGCACTCTAATGATGGTGGATTGCATAAGATTTTTGCCATGCAGTGCTTGTATGTCTGCAATTCATTGTTAGTTATTGTTCCTTGTTTGGCATTTTCAATCATTAATTTGATATTCTGATGTGTTGTACATACACATACTGCATGAGTACCAGTTGGTCCAGCTAATATGCAATGCTTAGGTGGCAGCTCGGCTAATTTTGAAAAACCTATCTTAGTGAAGGGAAATTCACTTTTATAAAGAGCGTACGCCTCTTTGAGGTTGCATAAAATAAGTCTTTTTGAGACTTTACTCTTGTTTCCAGTTTGGTTAACTACGGTGAGGCAGTCCTTTATTCCTGGCATAACTCTACTAATCTCATCATTTTCATAGAAGTCACGGACATTTTGAATTACTTCATTTGGCAAACTTTTACCAGGTTTAGGGTTTGGGCTTTCTGAAATTCCTTTTTCTCGAAGTATTTTCTTTGACTGACGCACCATGTAGTTTGTAGCATTAAACTCGCGCATTATTTTCCTGATGCCCCAAGCATTTGGAATACATGTTAAAATCATTTAACTTTTTCTTCCTTCTGGTTGCATTGGAAAACTGAATTTTTAGATTTTGTAAAACAGAATAATTTAAATCTTCCTGGTTGTCATCATCTGACTCGGAATTTCTTAATACAAAAAGCCTTTTTTTCATAGCGGAATCTATTTTTTTAAACTTATTTGCCGAATAAGATTTTAATTTAATTTTTTTATAAACAATAGGTGACTCACCAAGCTCTTTTAGAGAAGTGTTAAGTGATTCAAGAACATGGGATGACTCCGCCTGAAAACTGGGATCACAATCTATTAATGTCTCTTCAGGTTCTTGGACTTTGTTTGAAGGATTATTTTCATTTCTAATTGCAGAAACTTCTTTTCTACATGCATCACAAATCTTTGACTTATTTGAAATGTTTGGGTAAAAACTACGAATCCAGGCAGTGACAGTTCTTAAGATTTTTTTCCCCCTAATTCAGTTATGAGTTTTTTTTAAAGGATTGCAACATTGTCTATTAAAAAATGTGTCTGAAAAACCACTCGTCGTGAAAAACTACTTTTCCTAATTATGTTTGTTTTTTTATTATTGGATAATATATATAATTAACCCTTGAGTGGTCACGTCGGGTCATAGTGACCCGACACTATCTTATTTCCTGTAGATTCATATCAAATCCTGCAAGTACACGCTTGAGCCTTATGCTTACCTCCTCCTTAATTTTCCCCCTCCTGTACTCCAGTTTATATTTGGCAGTGCTATTGATAATTGTTACTTTTATTTTACCCGTTGTGACCCGAGGTGACCACTTGTGTAACTCTGTTATTGTGAGATTCACGACGAACTAATAAATGGCCCCTAGATGTATTTCTTGATTTGATGAATGTTACGGGCATCAAGTCATAGTTTTTAAACAAAATCAATTACAAAAAAACTATCAATTTCAAAATGACCCTTCCTATATTTTTGAACTCGGGCATCAACTTCTCCCAAGTCATCTAACTGCCAGATCAGTATGCCAAACCTTACCAAGGACCTTGAAAACAAGGCTCAATTCTTGTTTAGAAGATGAGGAAATTGCAGGGAGAATGAAAGGAAAAGGTGTTCTGTGTGTTCGAGTACCAAAGACTCAAAATTTTTGTACTGAGAGTAATAATTGTTTGTGTAAAATTCCCATGAAAATCATTTTTCCTAATTGTATCTAATACAAATTATTCATAATTTTCATAGGCTAAATTTCAAGTACAATTATTTTCATTTAAAAGCATTGAAAAAGATACAAAACCAATGTACAAATCATTTTAATACATTTTACTATGAATTATAAACACAAAGCAGCTATTATTTCCCTTTTTCATATAGAAAAGGTGTAAATAAAAGTCGGGTCATAATGACCCGAGGTGACCTGTAATGAAAGTAATATATAGGTGACCACTCAAGGGTTAAAAACTTAATAAACTTTAAAGAAAAAAAACTAGGAAGTACTTTACTAAAAATATAAACGACTTGTGTGCACCACTGACTTCAACTGCAAACTGAACAAAATTAGAAACTGAATTGCGAGTGGGCATGATCTTGTTTCAACTTGAAGATGCAAGTACAGACATGAAATCTACCTGTGAGATTAAGAGTGATGATGGTGCAATAACAAGTTTAAACTCATACTTATTAGCTCACATTTATATGTATGTAAACACAAAATGTAAATGATACGGAATTCATTAGTGCTTAATTCATCTCTTATAATTAAAATAAATTTTATAAACTGCATTAATTTATAATTTAAGAATGATTAGAATTTACAAAGAATAGGGTTTGAAGGTTCTCTTACTTAGTTAACAGGCATCTAAATAAGTGTTATAATATTCTACCTTAGATTGTATTCATTCAGGGAATTTGTAGTGCGTTTTATACTAAAACACTTAGATATTGTAAGAAACCGCCAATAATAAAAGATTTTTTTGACTATGAACCCAATACTAAATACTGGTGATTCAACCTATTATATATAAATTTTTGAAAATTTTTAAAAATGCGTTTTTAAAAATATTTAAAATTAAAATTTTATTTCTGATTTAAAAAAATTTTGTTCCCATAATCTATCATGTGTTACACATCATTCGAAAGGGCATATAAAGAAAAAAGCTAAAAAATGACACCCTTTCCATGTTTTTAACATAAATAGGAGAGTTCTGATCTTTTAAAAGATGTACTGCAGAGCGATTTTGACAGGTTTTGACCAACTTTACAAGGTCATATTTTGGAAACCGTTTGAGATATTAAGCTGAAATTTGGTGGTTTTCTTATTCCATATTAATGTAACCGATGTACTAAATTTCATCACAATCCGAGATGGCGAGGGAAAAAAGTGTGTTGATTTGATATGGAATGACCCTATTGTTATAGAGTTTCTTGCAATCAAATTGGACGATGCTAATGCCTCAATTAGCCGACTCAAGAAAAAACATTATTCCATGTAACTCATTCCATACCAATCTCCTAAGCTTATTAAGAATTGCAATGTTGGTACAATGATCCCCCTACAATTTTGCATTACTCTTCGAGACTTAGGCTCCAGCCTGGAAGACATATGGCGGCGATTACAGCCTACAAAGATCAAAGAAGCCGCCCTGGGAGGGGCCTGGGATTTGCTTGTAAGCCAAGATTTAAATGGCACCGCCAGCCCCTCAGCATGGTCTGCTCGTAAGGAACACTTAGATTCGTTCCATAGCAGCCGGTCCTGTGCTATCCTCTAGGAAGAAAGTTTATTCCTCCTATCAACAAATGTAATCTGAAAGCTTTTACAATATTTAAGTTTATCTGATATCAGATAACAGGATATTATTTTACTAGCACATTCCGAACATTTGTATTTCTTGTACCATGTCGTCAAAACATTCCGCTTGGACCTAATATTACAGGTGTTAAAAATTATTCTCCTTTAATTTAGTATTTTTTTAGCTAGTTTTGTTCCTTGCTCGATAGAGCTGAATTCCGCTTGTGAAATTAACCTCATGACGCAATCCGGAAGTATCGACTAGGAAATTTCAGACATCTGAGCCCATAGATAGAAAACAAGACAAGTTCAAATTTGTGTATTTGTATATGTCTGTTCTCGCTTTGTCTGGTTAAAAAATGTACCGAAGTTAATGAAATTTGATTTAAAAAAACTTGATTTCAAAGGTCGTTTGTACACTTGCAGAATCCACTAACCGATAATTTTTTTGGGGGGCAAAATCCGTGCAAAACAAATCTTAGAGTTTACGTTGTTGCGTATATAGGCTTGCCGGTACACTTTTACAAGGTCCATTAGCGTAGGGAAATGCATGAAACAATTTTTAAGGCAGTAATTGACTATAATTTTAATAATTAACGTGAAAATACCAACTCGTAGCTTACATGCTTCATAAAACTGTGTCACGTGACTTCATAGGTTCTACTCGCAGAATGTAAGGCAGCTTTACGGGAGACATGTTTAATGCATGATAGTAGCTGAAGGTCCAAAAACGTCCGTCACGCAGGAGCTGCATAACTAAGCACTTTCCTCAGAATTTGGGTAGCGTAGACTGCTTTCCAGAACAATTTGCTTAAAATATCCTACATAAATAAAATAAAAACATGAATAGTTCTCTTTTAATTTTGTAATGAGTAACTGATAAATTATTAATTTCCTTCCAGAGTTATGTTTACACATGGTACCTACTACACTACGTAATAAATACAAAAAAACTCATATTATCGTATTTTGATCTAACACAGGAACCGGATACAGTCCCTCTAGCGCTCCTTGCGGCGCCTTTGTGAACCTATGTCTGGCTGGCTTATCTATTGAAATATATTAGAAAGTAAACCCCCCTTTCCGATTGACCGATTCAGCTCATTTTTACAACACTTCTTTCTAATGAGTTACCCACGAAGTATACCGCGTTTCGTTATAATACAGCAGAAATTACGACCAGTATGAGTATATTAGTAATTTGGGTCCGGAGTAAACCCCCCCCCCTCCTAATGAACCGATTTAGTTTATTTTTACAAGACATATTTACCTGTAGATTACCACTACGAATACCGAGTTTCGTCGAAATATACCAAAAATCACGGTTGGTAGTGGCGAATTGGTATTGTGGGTCTGGAGTAAACCCCCCTCCTAATGAACCGATTTAGTTTATTTTTACAACACATATTTACCTGTAGATTACCACTATGAATACCGAGTTTCGTTGAAATACACCAAAAATCACGGCTGGTAGTGGCGAATTGGTATTGTCGGTCCGGAGTAAACCCCCCCTCCTTATGAACTGATTTAGTTCATTTTTATATCTCACTTTTCTCTCTATATTACCACTACGAATACCAAGTTTCGTTGAAATATAACAAATATTACGGCTGAAATGGTCAAATTAGTGTTTTGGGTTCGGGGTAAACCCCCCCCCCCCCCCTTCCGGTGGACCGATTTTGTTGGTTAACGAACTCGTTCAATCGTTTGCTAATTGAATGCTATATACCAAGTTTCTTGACGAAAAAATCAAAACTCTGGCCGCTATCGTGTTAACAGACACACACATATATATATATATATATATATATATATATATATATATATATATATATATATATATATGCATATATATATATATATATATATATATATATATATATATATATATATATATAAATTTTAACGGGGGTCATTTTCGCTGTCTACTAGGTAGGATCTATAAAGATTTGAAGAAATTTTTCAAAAATTCCGTCATGAGTCCAACCTCAATAGCTACTTTCCTTCGGAGGAAAGTGCTAAAAGACAAAGCGATTCAAATTACCTAAGGAAAGGTAACCTAAGGAGAAATAAGTCTGTCCTCTTTCGCAACTTTCTATCTTGGAAACACAATAATAACGTTTCTCATTTTCTTACCTTGTTTTCCTAAAATACTCATGCAATAAAAAAGAAAAACTACCCATTAAAAAATTAGGTAAACTGAGACATAACTTCGTTGATAGGAACAAAACTGACACTTGGAGGTTTACGCACTTATTTCTCTGATCGACATTGGCCCATCGATAATTACATCCGATCCTTTTTTTGTAAGCTTTCGAATGGTCACCTTCCACTTACCGCGTTTTTCCAACCGTCGTCGAGATATTTTAGAAAATATACTAAGATCCGAAAACTTGTCCATTATTAAGATTTTTTTTTTTTTTTTTTTTTTTTTTTTTTTTTTTTTTTTTTTTAAATATTTCCTTACCTTTAAAAGCAACATAATTTTTTAAATATTTTAGATTAGATCAATGTCGAATATCTAACCTTAAATACTTAAATTTTGGTTGCGTTTCTGAATACCCACACTAAAAATTAGTTTAGAAAAGTAGGTTTATTTTTTTTTTTAAACAGTTACAGATATTGTTTTAAAAATGGTTCCATTCGTTGTCCTTGGTTAAGGAACCTGTAAAACGAGTACCTGCAAGCATATAAACTCGAAAGCGTAAGCGTTCCGATTTTTCTCATGCGAATTTCACTGAAAAAAACATTTTCCGGTGACGGATTCTAATGGTTAACGAACTTGACTTTCAAGTAATATGAAGGATATTTGTACCAAACTTCATCAAAATCGACCCATTCTTAAGCCGGTGGGAGAGCGAACAGACTAATATTTATATGTATGTATTAATATTATATATATATATATATATATATATATATATATATATATATATATATATATATATATATATATATTCTAACCACCGGGAAATTTTCGTGTCGGCACTTCCGGATTGCGTCATGAGATCAACCTCATAAGCAAGTTTTCTCCCTATGGAGGAAAGCAGGAACCGCGCTAAAGGAAGGCTTGCTTTCATTCTTAAAATTCATACAAATGCTTCCTTTAAGCATGATAAAATTATGAAAGAGGATTGACTTTGTTTTCAGAAATTTAAGACCTCATACACTCATACATTTGCCATCGTTTATAACGGTACTTCAAGCGTATTTTGAAGAGGGCCGTGCTTACGTAGATACAGTCATATGAACGTTGCATTCATAAATGAATCCCCGGAACGGGCTGAATATGTCGTTTGAGGACACAAACGAGCTGCAGCATAAAAGCAGTGCGTACCACGAAGAGCTGGGTAATAAAGTTAGAGGCCTGACTTTTAGGATGCAGGGGAGCGTTAGCAACCCTAAGCAAATTGCATCTTTCCCACTTCTGCCGGCTGTATAAATGTAAATACAAGGCAGCGGTCTCTGAGGCCGTTTTGTAAACATTTACAGTCATAGAAGGTTGATGCCGCTCAGTAAACATTTACAGGCATAGAATGCCCAGAGCTTGTCTTACAAAATTATCATATTTTCTCCAGTTGGAGCGCAGAAGTCATGTGGTCAAAAGGAAGAGCGTATTAAGTAGCCACTTCTTTGTTACCTCTTAAAGTAGTAGGAACATAGTACATTCTACTGAAGTGTAGTTAATAATGTTACACTCAATAAAGAAGTTTTTTAAAAAAAAGGTATCTTCATCCTTCTCCATATGAAAAATCGCCTAAATTAGAGTTATCTCGCTACCTCTCTTTATATATATATATATATATATATATATATATATATATATATATATATATATATATATATATATATACACTAGAGAGCGAGTGTACATATTAGACCAGGGAGTTTACTGCACGAAAAAGTCACGAAAGTCATGAATTTTGAATCCATGTCACGAAATTTCAGTTTTACCTGGGTCTAAATAATCTCAGTAATTCTGCGCATTCGTAATTGTTGTCGATTTCGCACGGTGACTCAATTCTATCTGCCTCCCAATCGTTTCCTCTGTTTAGAAATTTTGAATTCTACTACCGTTGTTCGAAACTTCGAACTTAGAAAGGCTTCTAATTCAATATTCATTCTAAAATTTTTAGTACCATCGTTTCGTTACTTTTATAAATAATTTAACTATCCTCTTTAACATATTATGCACATATCGTCGACACGAATGTGAAAATCACCACTTTCGAGATTGAAAAAACTTTTATTCATTACTTTGCTTTTGGACAGTCAAATAGTCTGCAAATTCGATTTTTTGACAGTGGTTACTCTCCCCATTGATTTAGTGAACGTAGATTCGAGATTTTGCCGTACAACAGTTCAAAAACAATCAGTAAAGATTGAAAATGAAAAATGCGTTTTTTCACATTCGATACTTTGCATTTGTATCGGCGATACAAATGCAAAGTATCGAATATGATAGCGTTATTCATTTTTTAATTGTAATTTTATAGATTTCACGGTAATCCGTGTAAGGTTCAAATTAATTTTGTACATAATGTTAAGGCTTTATCTTTTTAAGTGATATTATTTTCGTTTTAATGGCATGAAATTTGCATTTGAAGTCTTGAAAATGTCACGAAGAAGTCATGAAATTGGGTGTCATAAAAGTAGTAGACACCCTGTAGACGGACACATAGAGAGAATATATGTAAATTTGACCTATCCGATGTAACTTCATTGGTGACTTGGGGTCCAATTTTTCACTAAACGCACTAATTATGGTCGGCACTTTTTGTGAGTGCTTAGGTCTGCTCTGCACTTAATTCGCTCTTCTAATCTCTGATCCATGAGTGGCACCGCTCATGAAAGAGGCTACAGAAAAACGTTGATGTTACCGCTCATGATTCGGTTTAGTGGGCACTACCGATTTTTAGATGCCACCGGTACCACTAATGTTCCGAGCTTAAGTGGTTTAGCACGAACGGGGGAACATTGCTTAACACTTACGAGACTGCAACCCGCTGGACCTTAGATGCTGCAGGAGCAAAGCTGTTTTCATGCTCCTGGTTCCACAGGACGGCATTAAAATAGCTGAGTGCACACCGCACAACCCTTCTCATTTCTACCAATGACATTTTATTCTTTATTATTTCATTCTTTAAATCGGTTTCCTGAAGATTGTTAAAATAATATCAAGTGAAATATCTCGGCGTTGGTATAAAATCGGTGCAAAATGATCTGTTTGTACTCATCAACTGGTAAAACGCAAAGGTCGTTCAAACTGACCAGGTAGCAGAGGGAAATTGGCTCAAACTGCATTTTTAAATGAACACAAGCGGATAAAGGTGTGACTAGAGCTAAGAAAAGTTGCCGCTAGATATGGTCAAAGCGGTAATTTTTAGTCACCAAACCAAGAACTAGCGTTGTTACGAAAGTGGCTATCAGGCCATCGGGCATGTAGTTTGGTCACGAAAGTGGCCAACAGCCTCAAATGCGGTAATGATCTGATCTTGCGCTGCCTAATATCCGCTCTGATTCGTGGATGGTGCAGCTCAACAATTTCATTCAAGAGTGCTACCGCTCATTGATGTGGTTCGTGATTTACACCACTCTAATTTTGGGATGCCCCACCGTTAAACCGCGATGACGGTTGACGCCACTCTCTATTCTGCTGAAACACAAAAACTACAATGAGTAATTACTCATTTGTCTCTTTGGTAATTTATTTATTTAGCTTTTTCCTTCATCCACTAGATTAAGTTAAATGTATTTCATTTCTTGTCATGTGCAATACTGGTTTTTCTGATAACCTCCCATTTAAAAAGCATAATCTCCAAAGAAATATGGAATAAATAATTTTAAAACTTCCACTTACTATCTTTCATAAAAAATATGAACTTCGTACAATATAACTGCTATTTGGAAGTTTCCGAGGCATAAAAATCTTAAACAACAAAATTAGTGGGTTGACCAATTTATCTTTCAGAAGCAGACAATATTATTATATAACATTCGAAGTAAATAAGAAAGCCGACTACGCCGTATTTGTCTTTTGCTTAAATGTACGTATTATTATTTTATCGTCATGCACTGAAAAATGTTTATAAATTTAACATTTTCCAGTGTGATTTTACTTAACGCGACAATTTTTGTATATTTTGTCACAACAAATGAATAAGCCAACTATAAATTAACATACAAGTTCGTTAATGAACAGATTCGGTCTATCTGAAGAGGAGGAGAGGAGGGAGTTAATCCGGAAACATCAGGACCTTGGAAAAGAAAAGGGCGAAACTGAAAAATCCATTTTTTTAAAATTTTATTTTCCAAGTCGGAAATATGAAGGTAATACAGGTCGTGTTTAACTGGTTCACCTTTAGTTCTCTCACAGTTTCAAGTTAATGTCCGATATATTAATGTCCGACTTTGAGATATGTGCTCCTTGCTGACGAACATTTTATAGCGCATATTTGCTCGAAAAAATGTTTTTTGAAAAATCCAATAACGTCCGATTTAAAGGGTGCATCTCATATATATATATATATATATATATATATATATATATATATATATATATATATATATATGTATATATATATATATATGTATATATATATATATATATATATATATATATATGTATGTATATATATATATATATATATATGTATATATATATATATATATATATATATATATATATATATATAAATCAGTCCCGTAACAGGCCACGAGGGCCCTGAGGGGCAGATACTATAGAGGTATCTGATTCATGACCAAACGGCACACTAGGGAGACAGTGTGGTCAGTTCTATGCTCCGATCGCCTGATTTCCCCCTTGGCTGCTTCGACTGGTAGAGTCATTAGCACCAACCAAGGTACCCATTATTAAATTAATTAAAGGCTGGGTTGGCCTAAGGACGGTCAGGGAGGCCGAATTCAACCGGTGAACGAAGACACTAGAAGATAAAATCTTTAGTGCTTGCTCGGGATTTGAACTCAGGCCTCCAGCTTATTAGTCCAGTGCTCTACCACTGAGCTAACCTCGCCCCATATATATATATATATATATATATATATATATATATATATATATATATATATATATATATATATATATATATAAATTAAAACATTGAATTCTAATTGCATTTTTTTCTATCAGGTTTATGAATTAGCATTCCATAGAGTAAACATTCGCCCTTGCTATCCTAAAGCACTTCTACAAGAACTTTGACTTCGATTTCCCAACATCCGTACTTGGTGATTCGCCTATTCTCTTCCAAGGTCTTGATATATTACTAATATACGTGTTCTGATGCCAATGATGTGCTGTAAAATAAATAGACCCGTTATGAATTGGTTTTACTATTAAATTATTAATTTGCTTGTACCAGGGCTTTTGTTTTTTCTTCTTGCGAAGATACTCGGTTGTGTTACATTTATTGTACAGGAAATCCACCACGCCTATCCTGATAAGAAAAATTTTTAAATGTTAACCAATTTACAAGAATTTTGTATAAGTGGACCTTAAAATTTAAATAAATACATATTTACATAGGTAGTTTTAAGAAAATTCTTTATGAATACCACTTTGAGATATGTGCTCCTTGCTGACGAACATTTTATAGCGCATATTTGCTCTAAAACATGTTCTTCGAAAAATCTAGGTTTGTTTTTATGAAAAGGTTGTGGAAATCTGCTGAGGGAAAGATCCCAACGAAGATGTTGTCTTTGGAAGCCGTCAGTCGCCTTGAAAGATTGCAAGAAACAATACCGTTGTGCAAGAATTGCTGCGCCGTCATGTAGGACGTCTACCATTGTCTAGTTGCTAACTATCTCATTCTTAGATCTTTCTTTCATTCTCCTGAAAAATTGGCTCTCGCAACGCTATACAATACTAGAGGACGCTAGCGCAATGTATTTCGTTTTGTAAGTCATTCTCACAAAGAAAGAGAGAGAAAAAAAAAATAGTACTAACGTAAGATGCAATTGGCTGCGAAATTTCGTTGACGACGAAATGTCTTAACGAGGGATGTAACCTCTCAGTTGAAAAAAGTCCGACTCGCAGGAATTGCATCATCTTAGCGCGGTTCCTGTTCATATCCCTATTGTCATTTGAAAAGCTTAGAATAGAAACAGATAATATTTTCCTCGGCCTTTGTTCAAAGGGTTTTATGACTTTACCTGGTCGGGTCCGCCAGACCCTAGAATCCTCTTCTACCGATACTTCATTTCATACGTTTCAATGCATTGGAAAATATCAAAAATTTTTACATATTCCTGTGTTCTTTTACTATAGTAATAATTCTACAAATAAAATCAATTAAAAAATAAAATAAAAAAAAAACAACAGCATGAAGGCAATTGAAAATATTCAAAAGACGTCATCGAATCTCTTTCTCTTGGCAAGCTATATTTCTAACAATGAATTGTTTTTCTGATTTTACCTAATCTGTTTTATTGTCAAATACATTATCCTACTATAAGCAATTAAAAATAAACAAGGAATAAAAACAGACAAAAAGAACCGTTCGAATCAATTACTTCAAAGTTTAAGAACTTATTTCTTCGATGACATCACCTAATCAAAAATTGTTTCAGAATCTGTTTTGTAGAGAATTTATAAAGCTTTCAAATAATTTCTATCCACTTATCACGATTTCCCAACCGTGTTCGAGATATTAATGAAATTATACGAAGTTCCCAAAACATTTTACGTCTGTTCATAAAATATTTTATTCTAACCCTTCCTTAACTCCAAACGTAACCAAAAGTTTAACATGTTTTGATGAAATTCAAACATGCAAAAAAGGTTTCAACTGAATCCCATGATTATAAGTAACCAAATCAAAAACTTGATTTAACAACTTTTTCCCGATTTTCTCAGAAACGGTTAAAGCTATCGCCTTAAAAATGGGCAATTCATTCGTTTTACTAGCCCAAGAAGCCTATAAAACGAGTACTTACAAGCATATGAACTCAAAAACGTGAGCGTTACGATTTTTTTTGCGCGAATTTCGCCACAAACGCCATCTTCCAGTGGGCGGATTTTGCTGGTTAACGAACTTGACCTTTCAAATTGGGCGACGTATTTTTGTACCAAATTTCATCAAAATCGGACCATTAGGGACGCCGGAAATCCTCGAACAGACAAATATATATATATATATATATATATATATATATATATATATATATATATATATATATATATATATAGTCACCGACTAGTCTCCGGCGACTCCGACTTACTATAGTTTCAATAGGTGCTTACGCACTTGGTCGCAAGTCGCCCGGGCGTTTCGGTGACTCGTGCAGTGGCGACTCACAAGCGACTTTTAGGTCGCTGCTTAACGATCAGAGTCGCAATTTCCCACTAACACTTCAAGTACCTCGGAAGATTCTGAAATTTTAGATATGTTTTGAATCTTTGTTTATTTATTTTTTGTGCATTAATTTTTTAATTAGTTAATAAAACATTGATTTAATTAAATAATTAAAATAAAATACGTTTTCAAATTATTTTTAAATTACCTGGATTTCACAACAGTCATTCAGTATTTACTGTCTACTTGTGACCATGGAACATGTAATTGTTTCGAAATACCAAGGTAATGTAAAAATAAATCTTGTTAAAAATCCTGTAAATAATATTACTATTGAAAAAATATCTTCTTACTTAAAATGTTCACTTATTTTATCACATGTACACAATGCAATACAATAAAAAGGGACCTGGGCCTTTCGCCCTTGTTCACAGCGACCCTGTTGGATCTATTGTGATTTGCGCCCCTATCTTACTCACTTTCCAACTTGCACCTCGCATATAGCTTGAGCTCCTTGGGAGTAGCCTCAGCTATGTCCTTGGGCGTAGCAATTGCCTTCCCTATGTTCACTAACCTGTTGTAGGCCAACACCTCACATTCGCAGAGGACGTGCTGTGAGGTTTCCTCTTCCTCGAAGCACCAGCGACATGTAGGGTCCTCTATTAGCCCCATCGTGCACAGGTGTTTTCTTAGCGGACCATGTCCAGAGAGAAATCCGACTATCCTTCTTAGTTCTACCCTTGTTAGTTGAAGGAAATACCCTGCCCTATATTTCGAGATCCGGACAAGTAGCTTTGCCTGCCTCATACCTGGCTTAGCCTGCCAATTCTTTTGAATCTCTTCTTGTTCCCAGGCATTTACTACCTTTTTGACACACCGAAGAACGGCTCAGGACCATGAAGTATCTCCTCCGATCCCTTCCTTGCCAGCTCATCAGCCTTCTCATTACCCTCATGTCCTCACACCCACAACTACTTTAATGGTAGGAACATCTCCTTCAATTAGAAAATCGCTTGAGAAATCGATCCAATGATTTAAAAGTTCTCTAGCTGAAAGATCGCGTCTTTTGCATATCTTAACATACATGTCGAGTATTTTTGGCTCTATGTCAATCTTCTTCCTTTTAAACTCTTTTAACTATTTCTTCTCTATGAGTTGACATATTGTTAATATAAAGAAACAGAGATGAAATTAAAACATTAAGCCGGCTGACGCTTCTAATCAGTACAAATCACATGTACCTAAATAAAAAAAATAAACAGAGCTCATAATGTATGAATCATTCCTAAAAACGAAACGGGTTTAAAATAATGAAGATTTCACTCACATTAGTGTTATTGTTTTTCTTCTGGAGAAATACATATGTGCCGGTTATATGTGATTTCAGAAGACACAATAGCTCCTGCCTCTGAAGGAGAAACCAAGTATGATGAAGCCCAATGGGTTTTAGGCGAAATATAACAGCCATCAAGATGACACCGCTGGAAAAAGAAGCTAGTTGGAAACTAGAAGAAAAAAATCCGTCATTAACCTCTGTAGAACAATTACGAGTACTTTTTCATTAACGTGGGGCCACTTCATTTCGAATATTTTTTTAACATTAAAGTACAATTACTTATAGCCACAAACAAGTAATAACATACTCACATGATAAGTTTATTCCAAGAGGACTGAAGACCTTTATCACAGGTAAAATGGCGGCGAACAAGTTATCCACATGCGGCTCCCTCGGTGGTCGGTAAATTACAAATTTCATTATTACAATACTTTGTAGCTTTGTAAACTATGTAGTTTAACAACGGTGTTCAAAGGTAATGGAAATACACAACTAATCGTAATTGGTGGGCCTGTTACGGGACTGATTTTTTTTTTTTTTTTTTTTTTTTTAATTTAATAAGAAATAGAGTTAATGCTTGTATCATGTTTAGACTAGAAATATAGTGACCCCCTCGTTAATTAACAAGAACCGAATTACGCATTGTCGAAAAATAACTACATCACTTGTACAGATGGAACACAATTTCGGACTCTAAAAAAAAAGTGTTACTATTTCGAAGGTAAAGTCAAGGTTGGATCTCGCTATATTAAGAAAACTACATTTTTTAATAAGAAAATTGGTTTTGTCGACGTTACGGTAGCTCCTAATCGTTTAATTGGGCAAATTGGCCATTTGCGGCTTCTTAAAATAGAATAAATGATAATATTTGTGTTAATAATAAATAGTGCGGGATATGGTGGGTTCGATTCCCACCGGTGCACCGCGGTGGCAAGGATTCATTCCACAGAGAAAACTTCTCGCTGCACCTTGGATGTCGGCGCTAATGCCTTAAACGTCGAAGCTTTGTAAAAAAAAAAATAAATAAATAACATTGTCACAAATACCTAAATTGGAAAGTAGAAGTTTTTCTTCAAATATTTTATGTTCTTGAGTGTTGCAATCATCTCTTTTTCTCTTGATCTCCGTGAGTTCTAAAAGTCTATAGCAAGTTAAATGTGAAGGTGAAATAGTTTTTATTATAAAGAAAGGCAAACGTGACCAATTATAGAAACCTCGATGGAATATATTCAGGATTACCTGATCATTTAAATAAAAGCTATGAAAGTTGGGATATATATTTCTGAACGTCATAAGGAATTAGACTAGAACCACGACTATGTTTCTTATGTACATATTATTTAGACACAGGGTTTATAAAATGAGGAATGGATTCTTTTTTTGTTTTCGTTATATTTATTTATTTAACACTTTAAATTATTTAAAATTGAATTCAATCAACTTCTTTCAATTATTACCACTTAAACATTAGCGTTCACGAATACTTTAAAACGTACACACTAAACTGAAACAAAAACTCAATTGATTATTCACCAAGGCATACAGATAACTAAACCAATGTTTGGGGTCAGTCAACCATTCCAAGATCCACCGAATTCAAATATTTCAATCCAAAGTGCCATAGTCTACGCTCCTTATTATGTTCCGAACCGCACCCCCCATAATGACCTTAAATGTCTCTTTTGTCCAAGATATAATCCCTAGCCTCTTCTCATCTTTCAATAGTAAATCAATCATCCTAATCCTAGTGCCGAATCCTTAACCAGCACCAATCGTGCTTTCTCTCCACAATGATGCCTCTACAGAAGTGGCCCCGTGATCTACTAAGCCATTTATTTAAATTTTAACTTCCATAATTATTAACTACGAATTTCGGGACGGGTTATCTAAAGGTTTCTTTTCTAACCAGGACAGGACTGATGCCTTTTCTTTTTTCTGAAGAAAAGCCACCACCCCATAGTGGGAATCGAACCCACGACCTTTGGCACGGAGTGTTAAGTGCTCACGCCTTAACATAATAAGCCATTTAGTGTGATATCAATGGATATTTTCTCTCGCTCCGTCTCATTCGCCTCCAATCCTCCCAGCTGGGTCGATGAATTTTGTAAGGTAAACTCCGTCATTCGAAAATCCTTCCCAACAAGTAAGATATATTCGGCTGACAACTGTGACACCTCGAACTGTGGTAAAATTACGAGTATCAAATTGGATAATACAGTTTATTTGTATACTGTAATTATCAGGCTGTACCGTATGAAATGTCAGTTTTGGACTTGCCGATTTCCTTCAAATGTCTTGAACTGTCGTGGCTCCTACTCCGAGTTCTTTGGCATATTTCCTCGTGCTTTTTGAGGGACAAGTTTCAACCCTTTCTTTCAGGTGGTTATTGTCAATCTTGGTTTCTGGCCTTCTTCGCTCCTCGTTGTCAAGGTCAAAATTTCCACTTCGAAACTTGGAAAACCACCGGTAAACAGTTCGTTCATTCACCGTTCCCTCCCCGAACGCCGTGTTAATGTTCATACACGCCTCAGTAGCGCTATGACCGAGCATAAATTTATAACGAAAAATAATACGGATTTCCGTTGGTCATAATTTAAGTTTTGTTTTTTCTCAGAGGATCGTTCTCACAGCACAGTACGCAAGTTACTGATTAAATAAAATGAATAAATGAGCTTTAATTGTATATGAATAACAATGATGTTTGTAATTAATGAAATAAAAAATGGAAAGGATTAAATCGCAAAGCAAATAAAACTGACATTTCATACGGTACAGCCTGGTATTATATCTTTCTAATATTTAATCAAATTCGTTTAAATTAATCATAGAACCAGTTCCATAAGCGTTTATTCCTATTTTTACCAACTAATACTTCCGAAGTTTTGAAAATACAAAAAAATGAGAAGTAAGGGGGCTTGTTTTAATCCCAATACAATATAGAATTAAAAATTATTCCATCCAAAATAAATAATTTAGCAAAGTTTGAAAGAACGAATTAAATATATTAAAATATTCCATTCCATTATTCCGGATTGACTTTAGAAGGTACACGATGAGATCTTACATAAAATTTGATGCAGATTTTAAAAATGTCGGCCGAATTATATTTTCCCTATGGCGTGATCGTGAAATACCACAAAAATGGTCAAAAACTAGCGTTTAGACCAAAAAACATGGAAAGGCCTGTATCTAGGAAATAATGCTAATATAAATTTCTCATTTGTGGCATTCAACTATAGTAGGCATACACACCTCTCAATTTCCTTCGGGACCACCCTGTATATTGAATGGAATAATATCAGAAATAAAATAATTGCAATATTAGGTAGTTTGTAAGAGCAACAAATTCTGAAATGTGGTATTGTTACGGGGTTCACTTAATATTGTAGCTGTATTCAAATGTTACATAGAAACTGCTCCATCCTTCTTATATAGTTGTTCCTGGTGCAAAACGATTCTTTTTCCAAGTATTTATCCCCGGAAAACTTCTGTAGAGGGAAATACTGAGGGAGGGAGGGTCGAGGCTACTGGTGAATTTACAACCCCAACCCCTCCTAACCTAGAGATAAAGGCAGGGAGCCTCGGAGGGTGATAGGAGAGAGGTTGGGGGAAATGGTTTGGAAAACTCAGCAGGAAAACCAACTTCATTTCGAGTCAGGGGCTTTTCCTTCAGGAAGTACTTACTGCCCGTTCCTACGTCCTGTCATTCCTTCAGGGGCGTCATAAATCCTTTTAGGACCATTTCCATCTTGTCTTTCTTGGTTTTTAAATATATCTATTATAATTGTAATCTAAGAAGTGAATGTAATGAATTCAATCAAGCCTTAAAAGTAGATAAACAAAAAAAAAAATCTATAAAAAATGCATTCCTTACCTAGAAGAGTATTATCTAAAAGAATATGGAGAATGTTCTTTTTATAGAAGAAATATTTTTATATGTTTTCCAGAATTGATTCGGATTATACTTATATTTGTATGATTGCTTTATAAAAATTTAAATTAATGTATTATTTTTTTAAATATCTAGTGATTGATTTATATTCAATACAATTTATTTAATAAAAGAATGCATGAAAAACATTTTCAGAATTTCTATTTTATTACTAGCTGTTCCCCGGCGTGCCATGCAGCACCAATGTGGATTTGTAAAGAAACAAAAATAAATACAGACGGCTGGTGACAATTTCGACTTAGCTTATGACACTCCCCCGTATCAAGGCCTACCTGTGTGCCAAGTTTGTTCAGAATCGGTCAAACTGTGTGGATTTGTACAAGGAACAAACATTCACACAGGCAGCTGGTAGACGCTTTTGACCTTGTTTATGACAATCCCCATATCAAGACCTACCAGTGTGCCAAGTTAGATCAAAATCGGTCAAACGGTGTGGATTTGTATAAGGAACAAACAGACATACACACAGTGATTTTTATATTTATAAATTTTATGAAACTGTTATTTTATTTTTTTAATTGTTACTAATAAATACTTGTTCATTGTGAAGAGATAGTCGACCGCTGAGATTCAGAATGTATAGATGATCGGGGTTTGAACATATGATATGTTTTGTCAAACATATAATATGTTTGAAAAGTGTTGCTAGAACACTCCTCAGGGATGTTCTGACTGATTGTTTTGTTAAAATAGTGATGCTCCATCATTCCTTTATATATCATCCCAGTGGTTGGTTAATTAAGCAGTGTTGCTTCTTCACTTCTTATATATGTTATGTGTGGTTGGTTTGTTCCTGGAACACTTCTGATGTATGTTCAGAGCGGTTGTTATGTTTAAGAAACGTTGCTGCATCAATCTTTATGTATGTCGTGTTGTTGGTTTGCTTCAGCAGTGTTGTTGCGCCATTCCTTATATGTTACAGGTGATGTAGGTTCGTTTATGAGGGTTTGTTACATTGACCCTTAGTGGCTGTAATTAACGTATACCATAACTAGCCGTGAAACAATTTGTTCCTCCCTGTGTTCCTAGGTCAGCATTTCCTGTGGACTAATTAATTTACTGTTCACATGGAGGCACTTAGTCAAGATGATACATGTAATCCGACGTCAGATGTATCTTCGAGGCAGCTCCGAGACAAATCGGGCAATACCTCAACAAGTCCTAGGTACTTCTATGATTTAAAGATATGCACATTTACTTGAGTGTTCGCGTCATTTTTCAAGACCGGTACTGCAGCATAATTAAGGGAGCATGTCGTCCCTAATCTACCGCTTCGAATAATGGATACGATGCGACTTACAAATATAATGTATGAGATATGAGGATGCTCAGTATGCTGGTTAGATACCTCGCTGTCCACGGATAATGTTATTCCAAGAGCTCTATAAGGCTGTGTGGTTTTTATTCATTGCCTCTATCTTAGAGAGCTCTGCCCATAGATGCCCTCGCTATGGTGGACATAAGATTAAGTTGGGGCGCTGAAAACTGCGTTTCGCGATACTTAGTCTACAATATGAAAAACCTTTTGAAGGTACAAATATTTTAACATTGCGCCCCTTTTCAACAGTGCCATTTTTTTATCACTGATGAACATGCGTTGTCATGAATTTCGTGATCCATGTGTTCCGAAACGTTGGCACGTCAAATTAAGGCATCTGGTCAAGATAATTTATTTGTACGCCCCTAGGAATCAACCTGATTCTTAGGGGCGTAATCACAGTATATTATATCATCAGCATAAAGCATTCCGAATACCGGAGCGTGTATCTGATTGAGGACCTCATTAATGGCGACGCAGAATAGTGTTGGACTCAAGACACTCCCGTGAGCAACACCATTCTGCTGATTAGAAATATCAGAAATAGTTGAACCGCATCTTACATATAAAGATCGGTTTTAAGTTCTGAACGATCAGAATGTATATATTAATACCGTAACTTGCTAGCGCATTTATTATAAGCTGTATCCAAGTGCGATCAAATGCACTTTCAAAGGCCACCAAAACAGCTAGGAGTCTCATTTCAGCATTAAAAATATTATTAAAGACATTTTCCAGGCCCACTTAGTTGTCAGTAGTATCTCCTGTTCTCTGCTAAGGATGTAGTGTTTCTAAGTACCATTGAAGTCTTTTAACCACAAGTTTTTCCAAAAGCTTGCAGAGTGAAGATGTGAGAGATACAGGACGATAACTAGTAACTTTGTCTGCTGGTAAATTAGTTTTTAAAATTGGAACAATAATGGCAAGCCTCCAGTTGTTCGGAAATTCACACTGTTAATAGATTGAAACGTTGAAAACGCTTAAAATAATAATTTTCCTTTGCATAGATGGATTTATAATCGTAGTAGTGCTAGTGTGGAACCTATTGATATATTACCTCAAAATTTTATTAATTTAGAGGCAAGAAAAATAAATGCTTCTTTTCCCCTCTTGTCTAGTTTTACCACTATAAAACAGGAGTATGAAGTACTCATTGGTTATTTTACCAACGGAGATAGGAGATATCTGCTAATGGGGTTTGGCCCTTATAAGGATCGTTCGGTTCGTTAAGATGGCCATCTCTTAACCGCGTTGCTTGCTCGCTTGCTATCGATAGGCCATTTTCGACTCCCTACAGCTCCATCTTGGCTATTTATCATTCTCTTCTTTCTTTAGTCTACTCATGACCTTTCTTGAAAAAAAAAATCTATATTAGTTTCTTCTTGTTACGCAAAGAATTGAAACCTTTTTAGCACGGTTCCTCCCTCCCCCATAGGGAGGAACCCCGCTTATAAGGTTGATCTCATGACGCAATCCGGAAGTGCCGAATAGAAAATTTTGCGTTTCAGAACCCCCAGAGAACGAAAATAATGGCGGTTCAACTTTGTATGTATATATATATATATATATATATATATATATATATATATATATATATATATATATATTAAAGATAGTTGGCTTCTGAATAAAACTATTTTCGGGAGATATTTTTTTTGCACCGTTCCCCTATGCGCAGTACGTGTTGTTCCACGTTAAGTCTAGCAAACACATGTAAACCTTCTTATCTACCGAAGAGGTACATCATAGCATAATTTCAAGGTTCATAAAACACTTCATGAAACGTGCGTTACCAGCTCTCCGACTATCAAGAGTATATCTGTCCATTTATATTTTAATCAAAATAAAAAGAACACACACAATGATGACACACATCACATGAATTATAATGATCTTCGGCGCCGACTTGATTCCTGAGAGTATCTTCAAAAGAAGACATGGTATGTTTAGTGTTTCTCTTCAGTGCTATAGGTGCCATAAGAAGAAACATCTAAATTAGCCGCAATTCCCCAGGAGATCAGATAATAACCTGAGGTAGGTGACGTTTAAGACCTTCGGATATCGAAGCAATAAAATGCCAGGGGGTAAAATATTCCAAACGTGTCTCCGCTTGATTTACATAAAAAAATAAAATAAAAATAATAAACGAGAAAGAGAGTATATATCTAAAACTTATTTTATTATGCAGATTTTTTCTTCATTCTTATACTGGGAATGACTTCTTGTTACAAGTATAAACGGGGCTTCTTACAAAGCGACTCGCATGCTTGACGCCATTTTACCACTTGTGCAAAAAAAAACTGCGCCATTAATAAGAGCTTGTCCCAGAGGACCCGCATAAACTGCGCGCAATCTTCACCAAGGCATCCACTGATATAGATGTCACATTTTAACTCTGCATACATCCTGCCCAATTAATGAGAAACGTGTTGTAAAAAAGAACACAAAAATACGGTACATTAAAAGTTTAATCCAGAAAAATATAAAATGATTGTTATAACTGTTGATTGCATATACAGGGACCCGAAGGAAATCGCCATACTTGAGGGGTGTGAACGGCAACTAAAGTGTAGTTGATTGCTACCAAGGAGAAAATGGAACTTAAGGAGGCTGTTTTACGTTTATTAACTGTTAACACTTACTACCAAATCAGTCATGTAATTATCTAAGATGTGGTGATCTCTTATCTTTTGAAAGGTAATCAAATAAGGCAACTTTTATGAGAGCCCCAGCTGCGTAACCAAAAACATGTTCGTGTGGTCCGTGGAACACTAAAAATAAAAAAACTTTTATTCGTAATAAGTTATTTGTTTACGGTGGCTGCTGTGAATTTGGTTTGAGAAATTTGTCCAAGTACATGAGATCTTATAGAAAATTTAATGCATATTTTGAAAATGCTATCAGAATTAAATTTTTCCTTGGCGTGAACGAAACAGCCCAAAAATGGTCAAAAACTAGCGTTGACAAAAAACACGGAAACGCCTATACCTTGGCAAATAATGCAAGTAAAAATGTCTCCTTGGTGGCATTCAACTACACTTTAGTCGGAGTACACACCTCTTAAGTATGGCGACTTCCTTCGGGCCACCCTCTATAAAAAAACGAGTTATAATAATATGCGGCCTGAGCTAACAACCTTGCTTAAGAATTTGCTTAGTTATGGAGTTCCTGCGTGTCGGGCTCTTAAATTTATTGGTTTATGTTTAGGATGTTATGAAAAATCGCGCCTGAAAACACGATGCTATTATGAAATGTGCTACGGTTTTTGACCTCTGCCAAAAATATGTAATCTACTATATATTTGTCAAATACCTCTCACTCACTGACCTATCACCTTTTTTTTTCGATTTGTTAAGTATTTTTAGGGGGTTTTAAGTTTTAGTTGATTAGAGCAGGCAAGCCAAGGCAGCCTGTGTTGCTAGGACGATAACAGAACAGCTGTTACTGTACATTATCTATTTCATAGTATTATTTTTAATTGAGGTTAATTTCCACTATGATGGTTAACTGTAAAATAAATCATTTCTTTGGTTTAAATAATAATTTTGAAGTAATAGATTTCGCTATGAGGGTAAAAATCACCATTTTAATTGCGGTTCATTTCGCTAGAGAGTTTTCGCTATGCCTGGAGGTGGTCCATCCGAGGTAATAATATCCCGAACCCTTGCACAGCCTCTTTACCCATCAGCATCCCCAGTCATCCTAGCCACCAGCATCGAGCCACCTCTTGGTAATGCTCGCATATATAATGGGTGTTTCCAAATGACATGTGAGAAACATAAATTATTAAATTTTAACATAGGTATATTTATTATTGACAACAAAATTTAACATGTATTGGTTACACTGGTGTTTACTGGTAACCATGGGCGTATACACGAAATAATTTCGGGGGGGCTGGGAAAATTTCGGTGGGGGGGGGGGCTGGCACCATTTCTGGGGTATGGAATACTAACAATTTAGAACTTGGAATAGTTTTAGGCAAATAAAATATTATTTAATTTATTTTTAAGGGTTTTAAGACATTTTACCATCATATCAAAATTTCGGGGTGGGGGGGCTGCGGACCCCTCAGCCCCCCCCTCTGAAATTATATATCTCATGTTAGAAACCTATAGATAGGTTAAACCTATAGGGTTTTCTCTATATTATCTGTTTCTTCATACAGTATGACGGGGACCATGCTATAATATTCTGCAAAAAATTATGTAGTAGCGTTAATTTTGCTGATACATTATTTATCGCAATAAAATAACTACTTCTATCTGCCGTGACGAAGCACGGGTATTCGGCTAGTAAAAAAAAAATGTGTAAAAAAAAGTTACGAATTTTCTAGAAACGGTTTTCTGTTAGTGCTGGATGTTTTTCTCTCTGCTCCTACCTCTGTGGTTACACGACCTTGCAGACAGCATCCCTTGGAACAGGTTCTGAAATTGCAGGTTTCGGTTACAGAACGGTAGGTGGGGTTATCTGGACCCTAATCGCTCTCCTTTCGTTTCTTCCTCTCCTTTACAGCATCTATCTAATCCCAACCAAAGGAATTTTGTACTCGGAGGAACTGCGTCATCTTAGTGCTTTTCCGTAGCGTTATTGTCCAGTGTCGCTCGGAAAGCTTGGATTGATGGTCTATATGTTTTGAAGGATTTGAACACTTACCGCTATGGAATCTTGAAATAGCTTAACGAAAAAGCGAAAAAGCTTAGCGATCGAAAAAGTTATTTCTTTATCGAAAAAGTTAATATTTAACTGTTAAAAAAAAAACTTTTATTTTATAAGTGAAATAATATTAGTTAAAAAAATGTATTTAAAATTTTTAAAAGTAAAAGTTATTTAGGAACTCCTGAAATTATTTACATGTAAATAAAAGTTAAAATAATACTTTTAATTTTTTTTTAAATGTGAAATAAAAGTTTTAAGTATTCTAATGAAGAATTTTAGGGTTTCGTTGGTTTACAATATCTGAAATACTGACAAGAAAGAAAATACACACTTACATACCTATATTAACTAACACTTATCCTACACCCCCAGCTCAGCCACTCAAGTAATTGTTCAAAGAGCCTTTTCAACCTTAAAGTTTATATTAAATGATTATAGATATAATCTAAATTCTACAAACTTACAGGATGTCATTATTGAAATTGAATTAATTCTTCAAAAGTAAGTGAATTTTTAGTTATTTAAAAATTTATTTTTGTTGAATTAATGAAATATATTTGTTGATAAACAACAAAAAATTAATGTTAGTACCTTTAATTTATTCCTTGAGACGTTTTTCCTATTAAATATTTTAATAAAGTTACTTTAAACCTTTTATTTTTTAAGTTGAAATATAACAGTTAAAAAAATTTTGTTTAAAAAAAGTTTTAACCCAAAACTTTATTTTTTTGTATTTATTTTTTTTTTTCCATCCCTCAGTAACCCTGAGATGTGGCCGTTTATTTACTATATGCCCCATGCTTGCATATCGCATGTATTTTGTATACAATATTTTACAGTTTACTTAGATGATTTAATAGTTTTATATGTAGAAAAAAAATCAAACATAATAAGATTATTAATTAGAAATTACAATTAAAAAGTTAAAAAAATTAAACTTAATGAATGTATAAAGATGATTAAATCTTTATCAGATGAAGAAAGGACAGTACAAAAAGTACTAAAATTTATTAAAGACATCGGCCTATACCATCAAATATAAAACTAGAGAACTGCCAATGACTCACATGGGTAGAGGCAGTATATATCAAACAAATAAATAAAAAATAAAGATGATTAAATAAGTTAATTAAACTGAGAAAATTATGTGTAGGAAAATAGATTATCTGTAGAAAAATAAAAATAAATAAATAAATACGATTATTAATTCAAAATTACAATTAAAACTTAAAATTAAACTTAATGAACGTATTAAAATGATTTAGTAAATTAATTAAACTGAGAACATTATATGTAGAAAGATAGATTAAATGTAGAAAAAATAAATAAATAAATAATAAAATTAATAAGATCATTAGTTAAAAATTAAAATTAAACTTACTGAATGTATTAAACTGGTTTAATAAATTAATTAAACTGAAGACATTATATGTAGAAAATAGATTATATGTAGAAAAAATAAATAAATAAAAATAAAATAAAATATATAAATAAGATTATTAATTAAAAAATAAATTAAAAAATTAAATGAACGAAGTGATTCTTCCTATCTTGGATTTCGGTCTTCCGTGATGTGGTTGCTGAAGGTTATCAAAGCTCCCTTGAAGTTGCTGTACAGCAGTGCAGGACTCGCCGGCCACTGGTTTCCGGCTCCTGTAACCACGCGTTTCAGCTCCTGTCTGTAGTCATCGGTGAGTCTACAGGCGTATAAGAGGTGTGTGCATGTCTGTTCTGTATATTCGTCACAAGGACATGCGGCTGAGTCTCTAATTCTAAATCTGTGGAGGTAAGAATTTACTTGTCCGTGTCCTGTTTGAAGCTGAGTAAGTCTGTATGAGTGGGTTGTTAGTCCTTTTGGTTTAACGATATTTGGAATAAAGTTATACAAATGTCGGCCTTTTGTGGATTCGTCCCATCTTTTTTGCCACAATTCTACACTCTTCTCTTTAAGTATATATTTTGGATGTGTTTGTGATATCTTATCATAGCTGATCCGCTGCAGCTGATTTAGCGAGCAGGTCCGCCACCTCATTCCCCTCTAAACCTGCATGCGCCTTAACCCATTGTAAGTGTATACGGATGTTAGAGTCATGTAGTTGCCTAATTAGCTGTTGTATGTTTTCAGGTAGTGGATCGCGAAGTCTGTTGTTTATTATTTTTTCCAAAGGAACTTTGCTGTCAGTATTTATTTGTATGTGTATGTTCGGTGTAAAGAATGTCGTTTTTGTGTATTCTAAGGATTGATAAATTGCAAATAGTTCAGCTTGATTGTTTGTACAAAGTGATGAGAGCCTAAATTTCGGTCTGTCAGTGAAGTCACTGTTTTTGTATACTACAAACGCGCACCCAACTCTGTGTCCGTCCTTGCTTCCGTCCGTGTAGAAAGTATAGTCTGGTTCACTGAAATTGTCGTTTATATTTAGCTGTAGGGTTTCTGATGGATGAATCCAGTCATGTAAGGGTGTTTGATATTCAATTGTCGTTGTGTCAATGGTGTCCGTGCTTTGTTCAAGTTTACAAAGTTGGTAAAACTGTATGAGTTGGTCTGCTTGTATAGTAAAAAACGTTATTTTATAACTTTTACTTTATCAAAATGAAAATAAAAGTAAAAGTTTTAAAAATACTTTTTTAAAAATAAAAGTGAACACTTATTTTCGACCTCTGAACTTAATTGTAGCGGAAATTATTTATTTTACGTTTTTGACATATTATGTTAATGGAGCTCTTACAAACAACAAAAAGTTTTTTTTTTTGTTTTTTTCTTTTTTCAAATTTGACTAAATCCTTGTTTTTTTGAATGAGCTGCTGATGTTCTGGTTTGTTGCTGCTATACTTATGGATCCTTCCTATGTATCCGGTTTTTTTTTTTTGCGAGTAGAATTATATCTTAGCTGCCAATATAAGGCTTTAGGTTCTTCTAAAATCAGTTATTAACATGGGGCTAGAGAAATGTTTCAGCAGCTGCAGAAAAGTAAAACAACTCTTCCAACCTTTAAGCTTTTCTGTGGTTCTAGAGATGTATTAGTCTCTTGTACAAATGTTTGTATTGTTGTACATCAGAGAAAGCTCTATTTCCTACCTCGGCACGTACAGTACTGTCTCCGGAGCTGTACAGTAGGTGTGCTGAGTGAATTGGGTATTGTACGAAGGCACGTCTACTGTCGCTGAATGCCTAGCACGTGAAGTACCGTCTATGAGTCAGTTCTTTTCGGATTGATTCTAAAGAGTAGATAGTGTGCAGGAATGTATGGACCACACGCCGTCCGCTTCTCCCGGTACGCTTTCTTTTAAATATTTACCAAATATATAAAGACGCCTGCATTTTGTCTACTATCATTGCCCAAGTGCGTCCAATTATGGCTTTAAAAAATCCATTCTTAAAAAATATTTTTTTTTTTTTAGTACATTACTCGTTATGATTTATTGTTTGCGCCAAAATATGTTAAAAGAGATGCATAGCACGAACCCCTTTCAACTTTATTAAAGATTATGAGTAGGAAACGGAAGTCATTGCATTTACATTTTAGCGCGGTTGCTCCCTCCCTCCATAGGGAGGAACCCCGCTTATAAGGTTGACCTCATGACGTAATTCGGAACTGCAGACTACAAAATTTCACGTTTCAGAACCCCTAGAGAACGAAAATAACGGTGGTTCAAATTTGTGTGTGTATATATATATATATATATATGTGTGTGTGTGTGTGTGTGTGTGTGTGCGTGTGTGTGTGTGTGTGTGTGTGTGTGTTTTTTTTCTCTTCAATTGCGAGGTTTCCAAGATATCTCCCACAAAAGCCGGATTAATTTGTTGAGTTAAAGAGCATGTTTATATACAATTCTTTTATTTTACGCTTTTCCGATACAAACTTTGTCATTTTCCAATCAAATAGCACAACACACAACGGTTTACTCGATCAGAAGGTAAGCTGAAAATGGCGCCGGCCGGTCACCACGCAATACACTCGCAGCTTTCTGAACGAAATCGGCGCGCCGACTGAATAGGCTCGGCGGCGCCACTCAAAACCCGGCGTGGCGTAGCGGCGCCGGCGCGGCGAGCATGTCTAATAGATAGATCATTTTATTTATTATCAAGACTCTCATAACGCAGATGATTCGCTATAGAGATGATAGATCATATAGAGTAGATAGATCATATAGAGTAGGATAGGTCATATAGAGTAGGATAGGTCATATAGAGTAGATAGATCATATAGAGTAGGATAGGTCATATAGAGTAGATAGATCATATAGAGTAGGATAGGTCATATAGAGTAGATAGGTCATATAGAGTAGATAGATCATCTGAGCATAGAAGATGGAACTTTTGTATCGTTCTGAACTCGTCGATATTTTTTGAGGATCGATCTTTTCATTTCGAATCGAATCGATTCAAAAGGTCGATTCATATTCCAGAAGCGCCCATCACTACTGAAGGGTGATTTACAAAAGCTAGGAGTTCGAAACTGGCGGAGGGATGGGCAAAAATGGCGGAGGCCCAGGTTTCTTTAACGGCTGTGGTGGCAGATTATTGGGTGTTTGTTATTACGCGGGCTGCATAAATTATTCGAACCCCAGCCTTGCTAATTTTTTTTATAAACATTTAATCAAAAAACTTGTGATTTCAGTACCTACTTAATAATAACAAATAGTGTTATACAATAAAATATAAAAAGTTCACAGGAGCTGCATAACTAAGCAGTTTCCTGAGAAATTGGTTACTGTCGAGTGCATTCCTGAATAATTTTTCTTATAATAACTTATTTAAATAAAATAAAAACATGAATAGTTCTGCTCTTTAACATTTGTAATGAGCAACTGTTTCAATTATTAATAATCAATTTCCTTCGAGAGTTTTGTGTAGGCTTGGTACTACTTAATAAATATACGAATTGTTCTTGATGAATAACAAAAAGGAACAGGATGTAGCAATAAAGCAGGAAGGAGATACAGCACCCCCTAGTGGTAGAAATCTGAACTTAACAACTCCCTCTCCTAGTGGGAGCTTTTGGCGGGAGAATTCTATTCAAGCATAGTACGAAATAAGCCCTTTCCTATCGACCGATTTAGTTAATTTTTATAATTTTTTCGTATTAGAATACCCAGACGTATTCTGAGTTTCGTTAGGTACATTACAACCGGTATGAGCAAATTAGTAATTTCACTCCTGACTAATAAACCCCCCTCCTAATTAACGGAGTTAGTTTATTTTTACAAGATATTTTTCTCTTTAGATGACCACTACGAATACTGAGTTTCGCTGAGATGTAACAAAAACTACGGCTGGCATGGAGAAATTATTGTTTTGGGTCCGGGGTAAACCCCACCACCCGGTTGACTGATTTTGGTGGTTAACGAAATAAATCGTTCAATAGTTTGCCGGGGGTCATTTTCGGTGTCTTCTATGCAGAATCGGTAAAGATTTCGCAAGGAAGTGTTCGCAAATTCCGTCATGAGTGCAACCTTCCTTCAGAGGAAAGTGCTAATAAAAAAAGCACTGGAACTTATTGCCATTATTTTAATATTTAACTGTTGCCACAACATATATTTTTGGTTATTAACATATCGGGTATCCACTTCAGTAATTTCATTTAAATCTAAGTACTACCTATTTATTTTGACTTTTCTTCTAAATTACGCCTAAATTATATTATTAATTCCCAAGTTTTAACTATTCTTTATATTTGCCTATACTGGAGCTAAATAATATCCACAAAACTACTCAAAATGTAATATACTTAGTGTATGTATGTATGTAATATAATTAGTTTTAAAAATAAATTATTTTAAAAATCTCTATTTTAGATTTTGTTCAGAACAATTCTCTCCTCTTATAGAGTAGCTATTAGTAAAGAGATATCTTGATTTTATGTCTTACTTTGAAGCACTTAAGTGCGGCAAGGGTTTATTTTAAGTATATGGAGATGTTAGAGAGTATGTGTATATTGTATCTATATTCTATTGTATCTTGTATCTCGGACAGGGGATAGCTAATGGAAAGCTCTTGTAAACATTATCGATACAATAAGAGAAACAACATCGTCGAAGCGTGTTTCCACTGATACACCATCTCTCCTTACTTGGAAATTTCTTCTTTACTTGTCCTTTCTTCGAAGGCGCCTTGGTCCCAAATGTCCATAAATCGTGACTTTTTAGATAACAAATGATTCTTTATGTATCTCAGTCGCAAATTGCTTGTATCTTTTTTACAGGACATTCTGAAAATTTGTTTCAGTACGCTTTATCCACTCTGTTTAAAAAAAAAGTTGGCATTTTTCATCGAAATCTCTGGCCGCATTAAGCGAGTATCTTACCGACGCAGAGAGGCAACAGTTGTACTTACACACACACACACACACACACACACATATATGTATATATATATATATATATATATATATATATATATATATATGCTTGATGTTATTTTTCGTCGCTGGGATAGTATTTTTAGATGGAACGGCATTTTTCTCCAGCGGTGGTACTCCTCACTTCTTCCCGGAATATTTCGATGGATTCATCTCCATCTTCTTCAGCCAGATACTTGTTTCTTCCTCGGTGGTAGCCAAGGGAATGACATTTTTCTCGATCTGGGCGCCTTTTCTCCCCTCTAGCCACAGTATCGGCGGACGAATGGTGTTGAAGCTCCCTGGTGTAGTTGGGCTTCTGTCCGTTGGCAGTGCTGATGGTATTGCGTCTTTTTTTCTCTCCTGCTTCTATTTTCCTATTTAGGCCGTTCCACCTAAAAATACTATCCCAGCGACGAAAAATAACATCAAGCATATAAAACCTTACGGCGAGGAAAATAGAAGCAGGAGAGAAAAAAAGACGCAATACCATCAGCGCTGCCAACGGACAGAATCCCAACTACACCAGGGAGCTTCAACACCATTCGTCCGCCGATACTGTGGCTAGAGGGGAGAAAAGGCGCCCAGATCGAGAAAAATGTCATTCCCTTGGCTACCACCGAGGAAGAAACAAGTACCTGGCTGAAGAAGATGGAGATGAATCCATCGAAATATTCCGGGAAGAAGTGAGGAGTACCACCGCTGGAGAAAAATGCCGTTCCATCGATATAATGTCAACTGAATACTATATTATTTGTATACTGTGAAGCAAATTGCGCTTTAATTTGAGATGAATTCCAATTCTGTAATATTTAATTGTTTTGTCTTGTTTATGGGTCCTAACATTTTTCTTTTTTGTAATTAAAATATTTTTATCTCTTCTTTCTCTAGTACTGCTGAATTTATGATGAGAGTGTAGGAAGCTAGTTAAGCATGGTTTATGTGGATAAGGAGTGGCTGATCCAGAGTCTGGTTAAAACAACTACTTCTATATCACAGAATACATGAAAATGCAAAGAAAACCTACTTGGAGTAAGGAGAGAAGAACGCAAAATAATTAAATTGAAAGAAATGCCATGTGTTACTGATTACAAGAAGAATTCGAAGAAATTGTGGGTAGAGATGGTATGATTTAGTAAGAAGTGCCCTGATCAGGAGACTGGGTAAAACAACTTCTCTATTATTATTTTATACAAGATAGTAGAATTCGATGAACCACTGGCTAGGGATGGCATGCGTGATTGAGAAGTTGCTGATCTCTAGACTGGGTAAAAAACTTCTAATCTATTATTATATATAAGATACCACAGTTCTAAGAAACGCTGGCTAGGGATGGTATGCGTGAATGAGAAGTTGCTGATCCCTAGGCGGGGTAAACAACTTCTCTATTATTATTTTATACAAGATAGTAGAATTCGAAGAACCACTGGCTAGGGATGGCATGCGTAAATGAGAAGTTGCTGATTCCTAGGCTGGGTATAACAACTTCTCATCTATTAGTGTATATAAGATACCAGAGTTCTAAGAAACGCTGGTTAGGAATGGTATGAGTGAAAAGTGGTCGATTTCTAGACTGGAACTTCTCATTTATTACTCGTGAATCCTACTTTTACTATACTACTACTTATAAGATACGTCGTGAATCCTACGAAATGCTGGTTAGGAATGGTATGAGTGAAAAGTGGTCGATTTCTAGACTGGTTAAAATCTTCTCATGTATTACTATATGCAAGACACTATAATTCTAGGCAGCCTGGCTTGGGACGGTATGAGTGAGCGTGAAGTTGCGTATCTAGTCACTAGTTAAAACAATTTCTCATCTTCTCATGAGCAAGAAGTGGCCAGGAGTAAGAATCCAAAAAAGGATAATATAAACAAAGGGTGGTTAGCTAACTAACTACCAAAAGTTTAAATTTTTATAAACTTTCACTAGAGAAGATTTTTATTTTTTATTTGAAGCTATGTTGGCCTTAAACTGTCTCCTGCTCTATTTAATATTTACATTAGCATATCCGCGTTAATTAATATGCCTGATTCCCCTTTTACAGATTAAAGTTATTTATTATACTGCAGAGAGGAAGGTCGATTGGGATAATTATGCCTGTTTGCTTTCCCGTATTTAAAGGGAAAATAACAGATTTTAATTTGACGTTGAAATGGACACTTGTCAAAGTAGAATTTTCGATTTATTGGCGGTGGTAATCTAATAAATCAGCATAAATTACGATATTCATCCGGACAGGCGATTATTCATATTAAGAACATCATTTTTAGCCGGATCAGAACTTGTAAAGGGTCAATTTCTCTTGTAGTCATTATATCCGAGTAGAAGCGGGGTTTTCGTTTCAGAGAATCGACACTTCTTCAGGTGCCGGGTTGTTATTGCTAGCTCGTTCAGTAGCTTTATGTTTCTATACCTCTTCGAGAAATTGTCTGGCCTTTATTAGTTTCGCTCTTAAATACCGCCCTAGGCCGCTGTAATCCCGTAGAACCATTTACAGCAAATGCGCTCAAGATCGTAAACAGCAAAAGGATCAATTACACTCTAACAACAAAGGCGTTGCTGTATTTTAAAGTTGCATTGAGTTTATGTTTTTAGACATTTAACCATTAATTGTTCCCACAATTATTGTTATGAAGTATGAAATTGTTAAATTTTGTTTTTCGCCGATCGCTAATCATCTAAGAGATTACAGGAGGACCTATTTCATTTTTTTTTACAAAGCATGACTCTCATTAGATGGGCATCATCGTTACGATTTTGACGCAGACATAAAAATAATAGCAGGCACGGGCAAAATATTAATTTTGTGTTAATATTGATTTTTTGATATTCGAATTTTTAAGTACTTTTAGGGGGGTTTAAAGTTTGAGTTGGTTAGAGCAGGCAAGCCAAGGCAGCATGCGTTGCTAGGACGATAAACAGCTGTTACCGTACATTATCTATTTCATAGTATTATTTTTAATTGAAGCTAATTTCAACTAAGATGGAAGACCTTGAATTACTAGAAATAAACTCTTATTTTGTCCTTCATAGAGTTTACGCCCTGGTCCATCCGACCACTTGACACAAAATTTCAAATTTTGCTCGGACAATCCGTTTAGAATGTAAACACTCGCTGAGAAGGTCTTCATCGGCTCAAAAATGGTCCGATTTTGATTACATTTGGTACAAAAATCTTTCTTCTCATTTGAAAGGTCAAGTTCAATAACCGGCTGAAAGCGTTTACTGGAACATGGTTTTGAGAGGAAAATGTGCGTGAATAAACCGGAACGCTTACATTTTCGAGTCCATATGCTTGCATGTATTCCTTATATAGGTTCCTTACCGTAGGGAATCGAATGAAACCATTTTCAAGCGATTTATGCCACCTTTTACGAGACGAATTGCTAGAAATACTTTTCCAAACTAATTTTCTGTTTGGGTATTCATAAACGATGATTGGTTCACTTGAAACTTGTACCAGGTATTTGACATTCATCTAATCTAAGATATTTAAACTTTGGAATCGTTTGGAGGTAGGAAGTATATAGAAAAAAATTGTATTATTGGTATACAACGTTTTCGGGTCTCAGTAAATTTTCTAAAATATCTCGGAAACGTTTGGGCAATCGTAGTAAATAGAAGGTGGATATTCGAAAGGTTACTAAATTATCTACAAAGAAGATTCTGTTGTAATGTTCGGTGGGGCGATGACTATCGAAGAGATAAGTGCTTAAAACTTTAAAGTTGTTAGTTTTATTCGTTTCAACGTGTATTTGTCTCTGTTTACCTAACTTTGTAAGTAATTGTAGAATTTTTTTTTTTACTCCCCAACGGGAACAAGCACGGTTAGTTCCACATGGTGTTTCCGGGGTAACTCTTGTCCGTGCAATAATAAGGTGTACAAAATGATGTTAGTAAAGATGGAATGGTTGGGATTCGGCTAAATAAACCTCAATATGATTTTGTTTTAAAAAATCTATATTTCGGACGTTTCGGCTACTCATTGGTAGCCTTCGTCAGCTAAAATGACAAAAAAAAATTAATACAGAAACAAAACAAATTTATAATTGTGATAGGTAACAGAACTATAGATACAATTAACTTATAAAAGAACATATCGTCTTAAATTCTTAGAATGAGTAGAATGAAAAAGTAAATAGGTACAATAATTGATTTTAATAGTAATTAGTAACATTAAAATCAATTATTGTACCTATTTACTTTTTCATTCTACTCATTCTAAGTATTTAAGACGATATGTTCTTTTATAAGTTAATTGTATCTATAGTTCTGTTACCTATCACAATTATAAATTTGTTTTGTTTCTGTATTAATTTTTTTTTTGTCATTTTAGCTGACGAAGGCTACCAATGAGTAGCCGAAACGTCCGAAATATAGATTTTTTAAAACAAAATCATATTGAGGTTTATTTAGCCGAATCCCAACCATTCCATCTTTACTTATCACCTCGTCGGCTAACTATCTAATCATCAAAAATGATGTAGTATCGTTAATTAATTTTGATCATACCTTATTTAACGCAATATAAAAACTTCTTATCGGCCGTGGTGAAGCACGGGTATTCAGCTAGTATATATTAATTCTTGTGAAAGATGACGCGATATATATTTTCCACTTTTTTTGTTTCTTTTTTGGCAGGGGGTCAGTAAAGTCAGCGCATTCTTGGTTCAAATTTACAACTTTATTTGGCATGTTTCGCCCGACATGTTTCGTGCCTTTTCGCATCTCTTGATGGGCTTTCCTTATCAGGAAGTCCTCTCGTCATGGTCGTTCTACGCCTGACTCAAGCTAGACAACATGACGAGATGACTTCCTGATAAAGCCCCTGAAGAGGTGCGAAAAGGCACGAAACATGTCGGGCGATACATACCAAATAATGTAGTAAATGTAAACCAAGAGTGTATCGCTTTTTCGACCCCCTGCCAAAAAAGAAACAAAAAAAAAAGTGGAATACAAAGAAACTAGCGTTGAACGTAAGAGGCCAAGTTCCAGGCCCTTCCTAGAAACAGATAGCTTTTGAAAGTTATGATATAGTATTTAAACAAATTTTAAGCTCTTAATATCACCGTGATGTTATCACGTCAAAAACCTAATACTACCCCCTCACATATTTGTGCACTTCCAACAGTAGTTGTGCATAGGTATGTTTTAATGATGTTAGGCAGATGAATGACCTGCCTAATTCATGTGTTGGTTATTCATGTTTGTAGGACATATTAGTTCTGGCAGCACTCATAGGCCTTGTCTGTTTATAATTAAAACTGAAAAAACTCATAGGCCTTGTCTGTTTATAATTAAAACTGAAAAAACTCATAGGCCTTGTCTGTTTATAATTAAAACTGAAAAAACTCATAGGCCTTGTCTGTTTATAATTAAAACTGAAAAAACTCATAGGCCTTGTCTGTTTATAATTAAAACTGAAAAAACTCATAGGCCTTGTCTGTTTATAATTAAAACTGAAAAAACTCATAGGCCTTGTCTGTTTATAATTAAAACTGAAAAAACTCATAGGCCTTGTCTGTTTATAATTAAAACTGAAAAAAACTCATAGGCCTTGTCTGTTTATAATTAAAACTGAAAAAACTCATAGGCCTTGTCTGTTTATAATTAAAACTGAAAAAACTCATAGGCCTTGTCTGTTTATAATTAAAACTGAAAAAAATAATGGGCTTACCTGGTCTTAAAATGGCTCATCCAGGATAAAACAGAATCCTAGTGGAACTTTGCTGGAAAATGGCTTGGTGTTGTTGATGTTTTGATGAAATGAAATCATTTTAATCGTAAAATTGTCGTTTGTAAGAGTACTATCGATGTAGACACCAGCGCTTTCGACGTAAACACATTCTCAAGCCGGTGCTAAGTATTAAGAATGATGTGCTTACGTCGAAAGCGCTCTGATGACAATAGTACATTTACTTACGGATCTAACCTTTTAAAATCTAGGTATTTATAAACTGGAGTTTATTCCAATAAATTTACAATTAATTAGAATAGATGACTCTTCTAATAATTATAAATTTATTGCATATGTACTTTATTCTTTTACATCAACAACCAGTTTTCCGTTCACTAATTTAATGTAATGTAATTAGTATAAAAACTGATTTCATTTTTTAAGTTACATTATTCTCTTACATGACTACTAGTTAGCAAATGTTTTTAAAGGGATCGAAAAAGTTATTTTTTTTATCCAGAAAGTTAAACTGCTGAAAAAAAAAAAACACTGTGAAGTATGTAACACTCCTAAGCCCGACATGTGAAGTATGTAACACTCCTTTAACTATCACACACATATTGACATAATGTTTGCTGAGACAGAACTATGACTTACCGGACAACATGACTGACTTACTCTGTGATTAGAGCCAATATATTGACAACATTTACACTTACTTGAAATACAGAAACATATTTGACCCGATATTAAAACAATATAATATTCAATAATTATATCAGAAAATAAGTAATATACAGTAGAACCTCCATTATCCGGGGTAATGATGGGGAGGGTGGCCCACGGATAATCGAAAACCCCGGATAATCGAAACAATATTTTATTGACTAAATGCGCTGGATTATAAGGTTATAAAGAAAAACTGTGTACAAGATGTCATGTAAATCTTCTTATTTGCATTGAGAAATGTGTATATAAACTTCTTATTAATTAATAATTTGTATAAGTGCAAAAATAAACTCAAGTTCAAATTAAATTTTTTTGTCGTGAAAGTCAGTAATATTTCGTCGTTTTTTTAAACATAATTATTTTCTTATATCTGTTCTGATCGCCCCTAACAAGATAATTCTGCTGAAATCGGGATTCGTATGTACTCGAGTGAAGAGTTAAAGCCCTACCGAGGAAATATTTCCTTGGTAGGCTAACAGCCCAGTAGGGGATTCATAGAAAGAATTGAAAACGTTTCAGTTCCAAGAATATGAAATAAATTTGAGTTGCTTCCAGAAATATGGAATCATCACATTCTTCCGAAAACAGCGCTGTTTTTACATTCCTTAGTTTACAATGTATGTAATTAATTTAATTTCATATTTATGTACATAATCGTCATTACATACATACAAATATTTCATACGTAATTATGAAATCAAATGCTTTAGTTAATAAAAATAAAAATAATGCAATAAATACGTTCGTATGTACATAATATTTAAAGAAGGGATGGAACTCATAGCAAAATAGAACTCCAGCAATAGAACCTGCCGGAGAGATGAAGTAGTCCTTACAAGACTTAGAATTGGACATACACTACTAACTCACTCTTACTTAATGACAAAACAAGACATACCACTATGTACAGAATAAGACATTAACAGTAAAACACTTACTACCAGACTGCAGGAAACGTGAAAACATCAACATGCCACATGATATGTACGAACTTTTGACAGATGGTAGCCCACACATATCCATTATTTTACATTTTTTAAAACAGATAAACATGTACGAGCAAATTTAGAAAACCTTATTCTAATATGTTTCACCATTAATTAAATTTTATTTGTACAAAATAGACCGAAAAGATCGAATTTTAGTTTATTGAAAATAATTTATTAAATTTACCACCTTTTTGTTTATAAATTTATAGCTGACGTTTTATGTTTTACACACACACACACACACATATATATATATATATATATATATATATATATATATATATATATATATATATTATTTTTAATGTTTCAAAATTTGGATTTTTAGATCTTTTAATTTGTTTGCAACCTTCGTGTTTATAGAGAAAATCGCCCTATTGCGGGCTCTGAAATCAAATAAATAAAGAAGGAATGAAAATAAAAATTCCCCCATCGAGACCCCGGTTAATTGGAATCCCGGATAATATTTATTTATTCTTTTAAGGAGCTACGTAACGTAGGCGATTGGCTCCATGAAATGTTTTCCCGGATAATGGAGGTCCATGTATACATGGAGGTCTTACTGTATACCAGTAAGATGTATACATGGAGGTCTTACTGTATACCAGTAAGATGTATACTGTATACCAGTAAGATGTATACTTGTATACTAAACAAACTCACTGATGAACACATTGCTAAATATATAAAAGTAACTCTTAACATAAACAGTACGTATAGATACTCTACACAATACCTAAATTTATCCTAATTGATTTTTTTTTTTTATTATTATTATTATTTTCCTAAAAATAATTATTTGACTGTTTTTTCGCCTTGTAACGATAATATTTTAGTGTACTGGTAGCGGGATAATAAAATAATAAAACTTGTAAAATAAAAGTCGCTATAATGCTTCGATAAAATAAATAAGTTGACTCTGCACAGACGAAATTAAAAGATGATAATAAGGAGAAATTATAAAACTGATAACAAAAATAAAACGTTCTTCGAGGTAATAATAATAAATGAATAAATAATGTCTGATAAAGACTCTTGGAACACCACGAGAGCACATACACAGGTAGACGCCATTAACACACTGGTTTTCACAGGTCTTGTCACGCAGGGCTGCTTTGCAGTGTACCCCCTGTAAAATTATTATTTTGTCTCTTATCTTTACACTTTGGCAACACTGACGGTGGGCGTGTATGGTTGATATCAGGAGGAGGTTACACTGGCCAGGTTAGTGTTTACACTCGCTAGATGCCACATCACCTCCCCCCAATGACAGAGTCATGGAAGCGGACAGGAGGTCGGATGAGCCTTCCTCGACAAGTCCGATGAAGTGGTTCTGCTTGTGTGGCGGCTGATTTACTGGTTGTAGATTGGTCGGAGGAGGGCAGTGTTGTCTGTGGGTGTCCAGTGGTCTGCTGTGCTGGTGGCTCCTGGATGGTGTAGGCTGGTTTGAGGCGGTCAACTGAGACCGTCCTGGGTCCTGACGGGAGCTGGATCTTGAAGGTCTTCGGCTGTCGGTCCAGTACGGGATGGGGACCGGAGTATGGTGGTGTGAGCGGTTGTCGCACTGCATCATCTCGCAGAAAGACATGACTGCAGTTCCTGAGATCCTTAGGGACAAACGTTTGGCTACTGCTGGAACGATGAGGCGCTGGTCGTAAGTCCTTCATGTGGTCCCTCAGCCTTCGCAGGAACTCCTCAGGGTCCTCTGGTCGTTCGTTGCTTGCCAGCAGCTCACCGGGTAAACGTAGAGGCTGCCCAAAAACAAGGTCTGCTGCACTGCTAGCGTTATCTTCGCGCACTGCTGCTCTCAGGCCAAGAAGTACTGTAGGTAGCAGATCAGTCCACCTTGATGCGTTGATAAGCTGAGCTGTGAGGGCAGTTTTTAGCGTCCTGTGCCATCGTTCAATGCAGCTATTACTTTGCGGATGGTATGAGGTTGTCCTACAGCGCTTCACCCCTAGAATCTGTGTCAGCTTGCGGAAGAGTTCACTCTCAAATTGCCGCCCTTGGTCCGTTGTTATTTTGGCTGGGACACCGTAGCGACAAATCCAAGACCTGTAAAGTGCTCTAACTATAGTATCCGCACTAATGTCTTCAACTGGCTCAGCCTCGGGCCATCGAGTGAACCTATCCACCATAGTTAGACAGTATCGTTTGCAGTCTGATGTTGGAAGTGGACCAATAATGTCTATGTGGATGTGCTCGAAACGAGCAACTGGGGCAAAGACTCCTGGAGGTGCGACGGTATGGCGCTGTACTTTACTCCGCTGGCAAGCCATACACCCGCGTGCCCATGTGGCAATGTCCACGTTCATATTGGGCCAGAAGAAGCGTTGGGACAGGAGTCGCCTTGACCCACGTATGCCGGGGTGGCTGAGGTTGTGAAGTTGCTGGAACATGGCTTGTCTCAATGATACGGGCAGGTACGGACGCACTCTTGAAGTGCTTGTCTCACAGAGCAGTGGTTTCGGTGAGTGTGGAACGCCCATCCATTTGAGTGACAGAGCCGGATTCCGAAGGAGCTCAGCAATGTTGGGGTCGTTTTGCTGTTCCGCAGCAATTTTCTCCATGTCGTCTGGGAGTGTTATCTCCTCCATCCTCGACAGTGTGTCAGCGACCACATTATCACTACCTGACACATGGCGGACATCGGTTGTAAACTGGCTGATGAAGTTTACAAGCCGGATCCTCATGGGTGTAGCCGTTTCTTGGCGTTGCCGGAACATGTGGGTCAGGGGTTTGTGGTCTGTGAGGACAGCGAAGTTGCGACCTTCGATTGAGGGCCTGAAGTGACGGATTGCTCGGTGTATGGCGATCAGCTCTCTGTCGTAGGCAGAATAACGTTGTTCGGCATTCGTGAGAGTCTTGGAGAAGAAGCCAAGGGGTTTCCATCCCGATCCTTCCCGTTGCTGGAGAACTGCTCCAATCGCTGTGTTCGACGCATCACATGCCAGAGTGAGTTCAGCATCCTCGGATGGGTGGGTCAATGTGAGAGCCGATTTTATGTCTTGCTGACACCGTTGAAATGCAGCATCCGCCTCCTTAGACCATTCCATTGTTGTCGAGTCACTTTTCTTGCAGTTGCCAACAAGTGCATGGAGAGTATGCTGGTGTTCCGCTGCATTAGGTATGAACCGTCTATAAAAATTTAACATACCTAAGAAACGACGGAGTTGTCCTTTGTTGCTGGGTCGAGGGAAGTCCATGATTTGGTTGACCTTTGCTGGTAGGGGCTTGATACCTTGTGAATTCACGAGAAATCCCAAGAATTCAATCTCCGTCTTGCAGAACTGTGATTTTGATGGGTTAATGGTCAAACCGTGCTCGCTCAAGATTCGGAAGACATTGTCCAGGTGAACGCGGTGCTCATCCTTGGTAGTGGATGATACCAATATGTCATCTAGGTACACGAAAACATACGGGAGTGCCAGAATGCTGTCCATGAGCCGCTGAAATGTCTGGGCAGCGTTGCGAAGGCCAAAGCACATTACCAGGAACTCGAAAAGACCGAAGGGTGTTATTACTGCAGTCTTCTTGATGTCTTCTTCCGCTACAGGTACTTGGTAATATGCTCTGTTTAGATCCAGCTTGCTGAAAAAGACCTTACCGCTGAGATTGGTGTTGAGAGTCTGTACGTTCGGAACGCTGTATCTGTCAGGAACAGTCTGCTCGTTCAATCTGCGATAGTCCCCGCAAAATCGCATTTTGCCATCCTTCTTCACAACAATATGCAATGGGCTTGCATACGGGCTGTTAGATGGTCTGCAAATACCCTCGTCTACCATCTTGAGAAATTCCTCCCTCGCAGCTTTGTAACGCTCTGGTGGAAGGCGTCGAGCTTTGGCTGTGACCGGTGGTCCCTTCGTCTCGATGAAGTGCTGGATATGGTGCTTCGGTTTCTGTAGGACTGTAATAGGACGGGTTACAGAGGGGTACTTCCTTAGGAGATCATAATACCACTCACCAGTGGGCACTGAATATACAGTAGGTATTTTGGAGCAGGCGATGGTTCCTTTGGAGGTGAGTCCAGTCTTCGCATCGAGCAGCTGACGACCTCTGAGATCAACGAGTATATGGTGATGAAAGAGAAAGTCCGCCCCGATGATGGGACTACTGATGTCTGCCAAGATGAAGGTCCATGGGAGTGGTCGTCGGAGTCCAACATTCAGCGTCTTCTTGACTTCTCCATAAGTCTTGATAGTTGTACCGTTGGCTGCGTACAAAGGGATGTTTGTTGGGTACCTCCGATCCCGTGACCTGGCGGGGAAGACAGATATGCATGCACCTGTGTCCACTGAATATCTCTCTCCCGTGTTTTTCTCCTTCATAAATAGTCGGCGTTGATGTGTGTCAGCGACAGAGTCCGCCCTCTCGGCCGCTGCTAACAGTTTTCCTGAGCCGGAGTGGTCTTCTTCCAGTCACAGGGCTGTCTGCATTTCCGTGCTTTTCCCCGGAAGGTTTCGTGAAAATAACACCACTTACGATTCCTGCTGTTTGACCGGCTCCGCCGTCGTGGGTGTGATTGGCCTCTTCGCCCTCGTGTCACCTGGGTTTTCAGCTCTCTCACTTCGAGGCTTAACTGTCGGACCATATCTTCAAGCTGTGATAATTGGGATGGTGAGGGTTGAGTGCTCTGTGGGCGTACTTCGTGGATGCTGGGCTCGTATACTTCTGCTATACGGTCGGCGATCTCAGCCAGTTTATCCACTGAAGTCTCGTTTGTAACTGCCAGCGTGGCCTGCATTCGGTCGGGTAGAGCCCTTAGCCACATATTGCGCAAGAGGTCTGAGGGTACAGAGCTGCCAGCGAGTCGTTTTAACTCATTTAGGAGCTGGGAAGGCCGCTCACCCTCGGATAGGCGCTTCTCTTCTAGTAGCCGCCTAATCCGAAGATTCTTTGATTTTGCATAGATGCGCAGGAGTCTGGTTTTAAGGGCTTCATATGGTTCAGCAGGTGGGACTTTAACTATGTCTGCCACTTCTTTCAAAATTTCAAAGTCCAAGTTGGCAATAACTAATTAAAATTTAATTCTGGAACTTGTTACCTTGGATGTGGCGAAGACGGCTTCAGCCTGACAGAACCAAAGTTCCCGGGTCTGCCTTCCAAAAGACTGGGATTCGTATATTTGGTCCTAATCCGCAAGCGCCGACTTCCTCGGTTTTCGTCGGAATTTCGTCCTTTTCGAGGTTGGTTTCGCTCATTTTCCGTATTCGTAGTCGGGGTCACCACTTTAGTGTACTGGTAGCGGGATAATAAAATAATAAAACTTGTAAAATAAAAGTCGCTATAATGCTTCGATAAAATAAATAAGTTGACTCTGCACAGACGAAATTAAAAGATGATAATAAGGAGAAATTATAAAACTGATAACAAAAATAAAACGTTCTTCGAGGTAATAATAATAAATGAATAAATAATGTCTGATAAAGACTCTTGGAACACCACGAGAGCACATGCACAGGTAGACGCCATTAACACACTGGTTTTCACTGGTCTTGTCACGCAGGGCTGCTTTGCAGTGTACCCCCTGTAAAATTATTATTTTGTCTCTTATCTTTACACTTTGGCAACACTGACGGTGGGCGTGTATGGTTGATATCAGGAGGAGGTTACACTGGCCAGGTTAGTGTTTACACTCGCTAGCTGCCACAATATCAATAAATAAATAGATAACTGTTAAAAGAAAACTTTTATTTAAATGTTTTAAGAATAACGTTATTTAGGAACTTCTACGTAAAGTACATAAAAACAAAAGTTAATGTAATAATTTTTAATTGTGAAATAAACGTTTTTAGTATTTTAATCTAGAATGTTAGGGATTCGTTGATTTGCAATACCTGGAATACTGGGAATATAGAAATTACACACTTCCATACCTATGTCAACTAGTACTTAACCAACACCCGCAGCCCAGCCACAAGTAAGTGTTGATAGAGCCTTTTCAACCCTAAGGTATATATTAAATGATTATAGATATAATCTAAATTCCACAAATTTACAGGATATATTATTATTATAATTGAATTAATTCTTCAAAAATAAGTGTAATGTTCTTTTTTAAAAATCTATTTTTGTTTATTGCCTGAAATATATTTGTTGGAGTGTCATAGGCTAGGTGTAAATCGTCTAGGACTCACAGTTCACGGGGTCGAAACTGTGAGGTCACGGGGTCGAAACGGTGAACCCGAACAGTTAGAGATTTGCGCTATTAGAGGTTAATATTAATTTTTTGGGTTTTAATTTATTTTTGCTTATCTAGATGCAGAAAGCAGGTGTAGTATGGCACGCCGGGTAACAGCTAGTGGTATATTATATTACGACATTTGTATCATATTTTTTTTATTAAGGTCGCATTGACTGTTTTAGCAGGAGAGTGTTTCGAGTGCGAACGCCCTTGTACATCCAATCTTAAAGTTAATCCTATTACCTGTATATTATAGAAACGGCTTTAAGGATATTATAATTGTTGCTATTATATTTGTAAGTTTGTAACGGATGGCCCAGCTATTATTAGCGGTTCCTTTGATTCGTCTGAAATAGAGTTTGAGAAGGGAATGAGCCTGTAATGGTCTTGAGGTGCTTTTTGAATAATGGCGTGTCACACAAGCTGTCACTCCTCTGACGGAAACCCGTCACAGCAACCCTCATTTTCGGGTTCTTATATCTCTACGTGCTTCATTAGCATTTTGATAAGGGGAAAAAAAGAAACTGCCCAGCATAAGCGTGTTTCTATGATATTCCTATGATGTAGCATTCCTTTAAAGGACGGGTAATTTCAAACTTAGTAGCAATTTGAAATTATTTTAATTGGATTGGCCTTACAGAAGGCCTTATTAGTACCCGTATTGATAAGATGACATTAAATTCAAAAATAAAAAATAATTCGTTTTGAGCCTTCGGCTCAAATTCAGGAACATAAGTATAGCGGCGGCAGTGCGCTAACCGCTAATCTATTTATGAAATATCGTAATTGCTAATAGCTTAAGCTATAGTTACAACATTTTGTACAGTTATAAAATGTTGTAACTATAGCTTAAGCTATTAGCAATTACGATATTTCATAAATAGATTAGCGGTTAGCGCACTGCCGCCGCTAACCGCTAATTATTAGCGCTGGCTTTCTACAGTTTCGCTAAATTAGCGGAGAGGTATCAGCTTTTAGCGTGCGCTAACGTTTGCCCAACTCTGCTTGCTGCAATATATTCTGCTTATTTTCATTCATGCTTTAGAAGCCTAAAAGTATTACCTACAAATAAAAGTTATCTTAAGGGTTAGTTAGAAACCATATTACAAAAATATAGCAGTATTGTTTGCAGTGATTTTAAATATTTTTCATTCCTATATTAACTTTTGATTACTATTTTAATATTATATGGTTTCTAACGTTCACGTAAAGAAGTAATAGATAACCTGCAATGAACCTGTAAGATAATCAGTACGTTACAAAATCATTATTTAAAATCACGACAGATACTTCAAAGTAACTGAATGTGGTCTTCGCTAAGAGACCCATATACACAATGCATATAAGAAGGTATAATATATTTATTGTTAAGTACTTTAGGTCTTTGGACAATCATCAGGGAGTTGATATTCGTTTTGGTTGGAATACACTAGCATACTCAGTTGTATTATTATTTTATGACTGGAAGTTTTCATTGCAATCAGTTCAATGTTGATTCAGTACTTATTAACAAAACTAAGTGTTGAAGATAATAATATGCCACATATAAACAGGAGCTGCTTATAGTACATGTGAAATTCCAAGCTTCGGAAATACAAAAAAATAAAAAAAAAAGAAACTAATATCTTACATAATTCGAAGTGCCTTTATGTTATTTACCTTTGTATAGTATTAACTAAAGTATTAAGGATTCACCGTGGGGATGACAGGAGACGGGCAGTATCCTCCATGAATGTCCGCCGGAAGTGAGTTCTTTCGAAGGATTTCCGTTCCCACATCCTCTTCCGCTTGTACCTTTATAGTCCAAGCTTCATAATATACCGAATTTGAACTCTCTTATTTAATAATAAATATCATGTATTTTATGAACATTCAAATTAGAAAATTAATTTTTGTTCGAAATTTCTTAAAAATCAGATCATTTTGTGAGCCAGTAGACAAAACATATATACACATATGCAAAGTGTCTATTTGAAAATACCTAGGTCATTTGAAGGACCTGATTTTGCTGAGAATACGCCTTTAACTGGAATATTTCAAGTCCTGTGAGTTTTCTTGTTTGGGTTTTCGGTCTTAATAAATTTAATTTTGTTATCAATTATTATTACTTTCCTGTTTTATTTTCATGTTTTCTTTATTTTCAGCTTTTCAAAAATTACTCTACAGTGGGAGGAAACCTGCTTAAAAGACCTTATGACGCCATACGGAAGTGTCGACTAGAAAATGTCACTTTTCATATCCCAATGGTCACGAAAATAATGGTGGTCAAATATATATATATATATATATATATATATATATATATATATATATATGTATATACAGGGTGCTTCAAAAAAATGTATACACACTTTGAACTTCCATAGAAAATTTATTTACCGTTCTACAAAGTTAAATTTCAGGAAATTAGAAAGCTGAAAGTCCAATGTAAATGAAACATAAATAACAAATGTTAATACTGTTCAAATTGGTGACCTGCAGCATCAACACAATTCTGAGTACGAGTCACCACTGATTCTGTACATCGTATCAAAACGTCCAATGAGATTTCTCTACACACGGCTTGAATCTCATTCCAAAGAATGTCTAGGTTACGTGGTTTACGTTTGTACACCTCATTTTTTACTGTGCCCCATAAGAAGAAATCCAGTGGTTTAAGGTCTGGGGAGCGTGCTGGAAACTCGATTGGCCCCCTGCGTCCTATCCACTGGCCCGGCAAATTTTGATCCAGGTAAGCTCGTACGTCCCTGTGATAGTGCGGCGGGGCACCATCTTGTTGAAAATAAAACATATCATTACCGTATAATGCACGAATGGCAGGAAATATGGAATCAGCAAGCAATGTTAGGTAATTAATACCAGTTACAGTGCCTTCAAATCGAAAAGGTCCAATGAGTCCCCTTGAAGACAAACCGCACCACAAATTTACACCAGGCAAATTTACAGCTTTTTCAATTGTAATGTGAGGATTTTCTTCACCCCAGTAAACACAATTGTGCCTATTGGCAGTTCCATTAAGTTTGAATTAATAACCTGCTTACGTTCTTCAAAACTCAAACTTACGTCCGCCATGTTGATATTACAACTTCCAACTGACAATATAACATAGAGGGACGATTATGCTGCCACCTGGCGAAGAAATATAACATTAGCCTTGTAGAGTGGGAAAACTACGATAGTTTAAAGTGTGTATACATTTTTTTGAAGCACCCTGTATATATATATATATATATATATATATATATATATATATATATATATATATATATATATAAATTCCTTTTTTTTTTTGTTTTTTGATCTTAGGAGGCATGGGGTCGTTAAAGCAGTCTTCCTGTCTTCATACTACTTTATTTAATAGGCCCGACATATTCCATATATATATATATATATATATATATATATATATATATATATATATATATATACTTGTTCGCTCTCTAGCAGGCCCAAATATATGAAAATACACTGTGTGATTTCATGTGAGGTCATGTTTGTAAAAGAGCGGAATCCGTCCACGGAATGTTTTTTGGCAGAATTTACGCGAAGAAAAAAAACATTTTACCATTTTTTAAATTTTTCCTTATGGCATGTATTTTATTTTACTACCTATATTGTTTGTTGTTATAATATAGATCTATTTACGGCTTACGCTATCTAGCATGTACCTAAATTTTTAGCTTCCTGTTTTTTTTTGTATTATAGAGTGTTAAAGTGTATTTATTGTGGCATGTAGTTTTATTATATTTTAGGGCTAGAAATCTTGTAATGCTAGGAATTGTAAGAACCAATAAATAATAATAAATAAATATACAACAAATATTTCGACGAGGAATTCCATCAGAAAAAATAAACAATTAAAAAAAAATTGAATAATCCACAGTACCGGGTTCAATTCTTGGTAAAAACCAAATTTTTATTCAATGTAAATTAAATATTATTAGTGTTGTATATTGTTCGACGTGAAAATTCATAGGAAAAAATAATTTTAAAAAAATTATTATTCAAAAGTACCGGGTTCGATCCCCGGTAAAAACCAAATTTTTAGCCATTTTACATTAAATACCAATAAAGTAAATACATAGCGATGCGGAATGTCATGAAAAAATTTATATAGATTTCGTTTAGAGCCTTCTGTTCAAATTGAGGAACATAATATGCTTTAGGTCCATCCGACAAACCTATGTAATGTACAGTATAACATACAGTCTTGTTTTTCGTACATGGCTACCGAGCATGCTAGCGGACATTTTTTTGTAACGTTTTTGTCCAGTTTAGTCATCGCTAAAGCATATTTATGCTAAAATTATCAATAATAGTAGAATGTATAATTGAAAGTCCCGGGTTCGATTCTCGGTAAAAAAATAAACTGACAAATTTTTACTGAATAGGCACTGAATATTGTTGCAAATAGATATTGAATCGTATATAATCCTTCACTAGTTAGAAAGGTTTATTTCAAAGCGCTTTCGAGATTCAATCTCATCATCAGTGCCTGTTGACAACAACATAACAAATAAAAACCAAATCTACAAGAGTAAGAGACCTACAAAGTGAAAAATAGACCTACAAGTATCAGGAGACAGTACCGCCCGGATAAGCGACGTCTACCCAGTTAGCTTACCTTACCTAGGTGAAATATTTGAAAAGATAGGAGCTAAATTAAAAAAAAACTGCTTACCAAAGTAGGGCCTCTCTTGCGAGTAAGCTCACGAAAACTAAGGATACGGTCGATCCTCTCGACAGATCTGGCGTATATCGGGTATCTTGTGTGACTTGCGGTTCATCATACGTGGGTCAGAGTGGGGGGAAACAAGGGCAGAAAAATGGTCATGCTGGAGAATATTGAAATTAAAGCTGATTTGGCGCATTCCCAAAGAAATATTAATGTCCCAGCAGCCTGTACAGAGCATATGCAAGTTAAGCCCGTCTTCTGCGAGAGCCTCACGTGTGCTCAGACACTATCTATAGGTCCGTACTCTCTCGCCCACCTACTTTTTCTATTTTTTATTCTCAACACTAATATATTCTTCTTCCTGTTTTGCTTCCTTTTATCGGTTGTTGTTAAGGCTTAATCCTTTAATTATATTTTTATTTATTCTTGGACTTCAAATGTTGTAATTTCATTTTTAATTTATTTCGTTTCCTTAAGAATTCTAACTTTTACGGTTTTTATGCTAGTGACTAAAATTTCTCAAAATGTACATAAAACATTTTTTATTTTAGTTTGTAGATTTGGTTTTTATTTGTTATGTTGTTGTCAACAGGCACTGATGATAAGATTGAATCTCGAAAGCGCTATGAAATAAACTTTTCTAACTAGTGAAGTTTGGCCTAATTATGTACCTACATGACGTATATAATCCATTTTTCATAGTTCTCCATTTTTATCTCCTCCTCATTATCATCATGTGTGGGGTTCTCCCTCGACCGTGTAACATTCCATTACTATATCTTAGGAAGAGTACAAGGTATTCATATTATATCATAATTACATTGGAATCACTGAAATTGAAGTATTAGTATGGATGTTACTTTATAAAAAATTACTTTGAGCAGAAACGGGCAGCCCAATATGATAACACCACAATTTTAAGGCTTCAATTGTCCATATGAATGTATTTTGAAAGCTTTAATCCACTTTATTAGTACTTTTCCATTGTTTAAATATAATACTTTAAAAAAAAAAACTTCTGACACTATATTTTTAAACTCAATTGTCTACATTGTAACTTTATGTTTTCACCCCTCCAAAATAATTTTCAAGAGTATTTTAACTATATTTAAAAACTGTCAACTGAATTTTTCGTTACGAGAAAATCATCAATACGAATGTTGACGTCAAACTTAAGTCATGAAAGCCCCAAATCACAATAATAACAACGGTTTTCCTTTGCAGACTTTAATGCTCTCTAGCGCAATTTTGAAAATATTTCGAGAGGTAATATTTTATGCCTGGTGCCCCTAGACTGTTTAAAGTGTGACCTCATAAGAAAAAGATTTCTACGACGTTCTTCATTTTTCGACTTTTTGGCTGTGCGCCGCAGCCTTTGAGTTTTGAATTTAAACGCTATTATACCTCCATAAAACTAGAGATAAGAAGGGGGATCTTTTTGCGAAGACCGCATCTAGTTACTTATGAAGTAGCAGTAGTGATTTTTAACAGTTACTCGTACTCCCTGATAAGCTTATAGATTCTTTGCTAGTTATCTATTATCACTTGACACGTTATTACGGCTTCTAAACCATATTAGATATCGGCAAGCAATATTTCTTAATAAAACGCGCTAAAAGGATAACTGGAAGCCCATTAGCGCAAAATCATTATGACTTCGACTTATACATTATTTTTTTTTTTTTCTTTAAATAAAACGTTACAATTGCAGGACAGCCTTTCCAAGCTTCAATTAATCTACTCAGACTTTAATCACTGTAATGAATTTATTGTAAATACACTAAAAATATATAAAAATATCTCCCTCAGTTTAATTTCTCAAACTTGGTTTCTGAGTCTACTTCTTAAATGTTAAGGGCACATTCAGGTAAAATACTCGTATTCGACAGTTACCGAGTGTATTTGTGGAATGCAAGTAATCAGTTGTTAATTTGGGTGTATACTTTTACTATGAATTCAACTAATTTACAAATGTAGATGTTATTTACGAACTTATTTGATGCCAATTAATGGAATACACAAACATAAAGAAAGAATAGTATTTTTGAAAGATAAGTATTTTTCTTAGAGAGAAACAAAAAAAGTAAATTTTCTGTGGACAAAAACTTTATGAGAGCCATAGAAAGCCTGCCTATTTTTGTATTAATATGATAGTTTAAAATGTGTATTTTCAAACACCAGGAATCGGTTTTGGCAATTTATATTGCGCCAACACTTTACCTTTTTTCCAGTATATTTTTAATTTTAACTAAATTGTATATGTATAGATATATATACAGGGTGTCCCGTAAATGTCTAGTCATATTGTGGGAGGTGATAAAGGACTTTTAGAGAAACAAAAAATGTTATGTGACGATTTTCCGAATTCTCGCCCATAAGGGAGAAAACGGCATTTTATTGGTTTTTTTTTTCGAGACAAACGTGGTTTTTAGAAGAATAATCGTTGTAGCTCCGTCCCAGGTAGTACTACTAGAAAGGAAGTGAAACCTATCGAAAACTGAGTAAACATAAAAATGAATGAATTTAAGTATGTCTATCTTACCAAAAGAAAGCTATTCTACATTTCCTGACTTTTTCTTGATATTTCTTACCAGTGTTACTCTTCAATGGGCAGGATCTGAGATTTCCGGGTTTCAGAAAAATTCTTCATTTAACCAGCTTTCCATTCATGTATCACAACCCTGTGCAATTGAGCCAAATGAACGATTTAGGAACAAAAGTTTATAAAAAAGTATAGATCTGTGAAAAGAAAATTAATTTTTTGTCCTCGGTTTATTTAAAAAGCTCGAAAGAAATAGTTATTTTTATAAATATTGACTTAAATATTAAGTAAATATTTACTTAAAACAATGAAAAAAATTACTTACGCGAAAATAAAAAAAAGATCCTAAAACAGTAAATACATAAAATACACATTTCTTCTGAATTTATTAATTACAGTAACTAATGGGGAAGGAGGTGGTCTAGGAGGGTCTAGGAGGTGGTCATTAATGAACCCCAACCATACATTAACCTGAAAAATAATTATTTTTACCTAGATAACGCATTTGAACACATTTTTACAGGTATTTATAATTCAAAAACCAATGCTTTACCTTGAATTGATGCTGATGGCCACGCTTGTAAACCGTCCTGGGATTCCCGAGAGCCCATAAGTGATAGTTGCGGTAATTCAATATCCCATCCCTAATATTAAATAAGATGTAGATAGTTCTGTAAAAATGTGTTCAAATGCGTTAACTAGGTAAAAATAATAATTTTTCAGATTAATGTGTGGTTGGGGTACATTAATAGCCGCCTCCTGGACCCAGTGTTAGTTACTGTAATTAATAAATTCAGAAGAAATGTGTATTTTATGTATTTACTTTTTTAGGACCTTTTTTTTTTGTTTTCGGGTAATTTTTTTTTGTTTTAAGTAAATATTTACTTAATATTCAAGTAAATATTTATAAAAATAACTATTTCTTTTGAGCCTTTTGAATAAACATAGGAAAAAACAATTTTTCTTTTCACAGATCCATATTTTTGTATAAACTTTTGTTCCTAAATCGTTCATTTGCCTCAATAACACAGGGTTGTGATACATGAATGGAAAGCTGGTTAAATGAGATCTCAGATCCTGCCCATTAAGGAGTAACGCTGGAAAGAAATGTCAGGAAATTTAGAATAGCTTTCTTTTGGTACGATATACATACTTACGTTTACTATACGTTTTTACGAGTGGACCAGTTGGCGCTAAAAGAGAGCAAAGATAACACAAGAGGTTAAAGGGAAGTACTCAGAGTGGACCAGTTGGCGCTAAAAGAGGGCAAAGATAACACAAGAGGTTAAAGGGAAGTACTCAGAGTGGACCAGTTGGCGCTAAAAGAGAGCAAAGATAACACCAGAGGTTAAAGGGAAGTACTCAGAGAGGACCAGTTGGCGCTAAAAGAGAGCAAAGATAACACAAGAGGTTAAAGGGAAGTACTCACAGAGGACCAGTTGGCGCTAAAAGAGAGCAAAGATAACACAGGAGGTTAAAGGGAAGTACTCAGAGTGGACCAGTTGGCGCTAAAAGAGCGCAAAGATAACACACGAGGTTAAAGGGATGTACTCAGAGTGGACCAGTTGGCGCTAAAAGAGAGCAAAGATAACAAAAGAGGTTAAAGGGAAGTACTCAGAGTGGACCAGTTGGCGCTAAAAGAGCGCAAAGATAACAAAAGAGGTTAAAGGGAAGTACTCAGAGTGGACCAGTTGGCGCTAAAAGAGAGCAAAGATAACACAAGAGGTTAAAGGGAAGTACTCACAGAGGACCAGTTGGCGCTAAAAGAGAGCAAAGATAACACAGGAGGTTAAAGGGAAGTACTCACAGAGGACCAGTTGGCGCTAAAAGAGAGCAAAGATAACACAGGAGGTTAAAGGGAAGTACTCAGAGTGGACCAGTTGGCGCTATAGAGAGCAAAGCAAAGAGTAGAACTCAGGTTGATAGCGTAGCTCTCGCTTTTTCGTTCTACACTTTTTGTATGGGCGTTTTGATATCTATGGTTCAATTTCTTGCTTGGATTATAATGCTTATATATTTTTGTATTGCCACAAACATCTATTTTTAACACGAAATAGTTAATATAGTATTTTGTAGAAGTCCTTTTTAATATTAATTATTAATTGGATATGCAATTCCAAAGGAAACAATAGATATTATTGAAGTGAGAAAATTGTTAACAGTAATACCTGTTAAATAGTGAGGAAAACAATATCACGTTTATTGACTCCTTCGCACAATTAATCCGGGATATTATATAGTATAGAGATGTTATCGATAAACAATTAATTATCAAACCCCAACTTTGAAAGATTGAAACTTCCAGATAGGGAAGCGGTCGCAAACTGGTTGTCGAGAATTATTAAAATCAATTATGAATAGACTACAATATAATGACAGGGTTCGGATCATTATACGCCAAATGGAGACAACAACCATTTCCAACACTTACTTAGCTCAAGTATTTTTTTTTTTCCATTTTGTATTCAAGGCGTATCTTCTGTCATGGCCGGTACCGACGCAGAGTGGGCCGTTTCGCAGATCTAGGCGGACAAGCCCCAAAGATTCATGTAGATAATTTTAATTAATATTTTTTAATTTATTACGGAGAAAAATAATTTAACGAGACCACTAAAGTTTTTTAAATAATTTATAAGGTATTTTTCGATAAGCAAGAATTCTTATTCGCTCCGCTCTAGAAAACTATTCAATCCAACTTCTGATAATATAATAAATGGTCTTTCCGTTGCCATATTGCCACAATTTCAATTGAGTTCTCATTTCATGATCCAGATCACAGAACAAGACCCTACTTGTTTCTAACCTGGTAAGGCTAGTACGTAAGTACCGAATGAACTTTAGCAGGCTACACGCGGTCAGGCAGGCCTGTCAGTTAGGTCTGAACAGTCCGCCTGAAAGCCGGCCGCCTGATTGTGTGTATATTCCGGCTAATCTGTCTGCTAAGACTGTTCAGGTGGCCGGAATATATACAAGTTCAGGCGGACTGTTAAGGCCTAACTGACAGGCCTGCCTGACTCGTGTGAAGCCTGCTTTAGGATTGTGACAAAGGTTTCTGATCAGTGCAATAGCTGAGAGAGCGAAGGCTGACTATAGGCTTGTACGCCCTCGCGAAATGAGGGTCAGGGGCCAGTAACGGTGTGTTGGGGTCACTGCGGATGGGGCGTGACCTTTCTTGGCTCCCACTACTAGGTGTGGTTGATGTTTGATTGTGCTGTACTTGGATTACGGAATGAATTCGAACCTTGCTGGTAAATTAATAGTAACTTTGTTACAAAGCCTTGCCACCACTGAAATATCATTCATTATTTTTTTTCTGAGTTCCATGACGTTGCAGATTAACTAATCATATATCAAATATTTTTCTGGATGATCGATTTTTGATTTTTGGAATCTGTCGATTTTAAGCAGCTGATTGACGCTATAAGTAGGTAATAGTAACCTCCTATTGGAAGTGACCATTGTAAAGGAAGGTTCACCTTAATACAATTATGCTGTAAGTTTTAATTTATTGAGTTTTTGGCTCCCGAAGAGGCACCTAAGTTGTGAAACATGTAGAGCAAGAACAAATAAAATTAAAAGACTTTTTTAATTCTCTTTTATTGAACCTCCGCCTGAAAAATATTGGATTGACGAGTATTGGGTCACTATAAAATATAAACAAATATTTATTAACTTAATCTACTATATATTTGCCAAAAACAATTCACTCAGTCACTGACCTATCATCGCCCAGCCCAAACCACTTGACAGAAAAATTTGAAATTTTGCATGAAACTCCCTTTAGGATGTAAACACTCGCTAAGAAAGGTTTTGTTGATATTCAAATTTTTAAGTAATTTTGGGGGGGTTGGAATTTTAGTTTTAAAGAAAGCATGCTCGCCTGAGCAGAATGCGTTCCTAGCACGACTACAGAACAGTTGTTACCGCACTGTATCTATTTCATAGTATTATTTTTAATTGAGGGTAATTTCAACATGATACCTTGAATTACTAGAATTAGACTGTCCGTCATAGAGTTTACGCTATGAGGGACACAATCACAATTTTAATTGCGGTACATTTCAACAAGTAGAGAGTTTACGCTATACCTGGTGATGGTCCATCCGAAGTAATTATATCCTGAGCCCTTGCACACCCTCCTCACCCATCAGCATCCCAATTCAGAACACTTCTTGGTAATGCTCGCAAATATAATAGGTATTTCAAAATGACATCTGAGAAACATAAATTCTTAAATTTTAACGTACATTTATTATTGACAACGTAATTTAGCCTGTATTGGTTACACTGCTGCTCCTGGTATACCACAGATAACGGGTTATCTTTAGTTTGTCTGTTTGTTGACACTGGTCCGGAGCGCCCCAGTGTCAACCCACATTATACTTTGATTACTTATAAATTGATGTATAACATATATTATGACTGGAACCAAGCTATAATAAACTACAAAAAATTATATAGTAGCGTTAATTGTGATGATACATTATTTCACGCAAAATAAAAAAAATCTAATTATCAGCCGTGCCGAAGCACTGGCATTCAGCTAGTACAATATATAAACACATACTCAAACATCACACACACACACAAAACATATTTCTCTCATTGCTCCATGCCTCTATGCTCATATATGTGTTCTTGTATGCTACATGAACATCTATTTGTTGTATGTGTGATCTTAGACGTGGTTAGTTCTGGAATCCCATTGGTTGTTCTCTTGTTCTATAGAAGTCGGAGGCAAACTCCCAAGATCCTAGATAACCTTCGCCCCTCATTACCTCAGCAGACTGCTATCCCGTTTTCTATAAATGGAAAATTCTCGTTAGAGCTCGGCTCCGAGCTGGAAGCAGCTTTGCATCGAACGGACCTTATTAGGGCCCAATACGAGTCTTCAATATCTGATAATAGCATATGGCGGCCTCCGTGATTTGCAGTTCTTCCACGCCTGAGCTGCATGAGGATTTTTAAGCAGACGGTGCCTTATTAGACCCGAGCCATCCTTAATAACTTCCTCCGGCTGGGAGATACCTTCTCCGCATCAACATCTGCTTAAGTAAGCACCTATTTACAACTGAGGGAGCCTAACATTAATGATTTCCTTAATCCCAGTTCTTGTATTACTTTGGTGATCAGTGATTTTAGCGCGTAATTTATATTTCCTAAGTATTTTAAGTTTATTTTTTATCTTTTAAATGGAATGTGAAATCATTGATGGATTAATACAAAATATAATACATGTTTATATACATACATGCATACATATCTATATATATATAAAAATCACGTGTCTGTCTGTTTTTCTGTTTGTCTGTTTGTTTGTTCCTTATACAAATCTACACCGTTTGACCGATTTTGACCAAACTTGGAATAATGGTAGGTCTTGATACGAGAAATCTCCTAGGCTAGGTCAAAAAAATCTACCAGCTGTATGTCTGTATGTTTGTCCCTTATACAAATCCACACCGTTCGTCCGATTTCGACTAAACTCGGCAAACACGTAGATCTTAATCTGAGGAGTGTCGTAGGCTAAGTCAAAAACGTCTTATAGCTGCCTGTCTGTATGTTTGTCCCTTATACAAATCCACACCGTTCGTCCGATTTTGACTAAACTCTGTACACAGGTAGATCTTAATCTGGGGAGTGCCGTAGGCTAGGCCAAAAAAATCCACCAGCTGTCTGTCTGTATGTTTGTCCCTTATAAAAATCCACATCATTAGACCAATTTTTACGAAACCTTGTATACATGTATGTCTTGATACGGGGGGTGTTATAGGTTAGGTCAAAGTCGTCTAGGACTCACAGTTGGGAGGCCACGGGTTCATAACAGTTACAGATTCGTGTTATTAGATTTTAATAATACTTATTTGGTGTCTCAATTTATTTAGGCTTTTCTATATGCAGAAAGTAGGCGTAGCATGGCACGCCGGGTAACGGCTAGTATATATATATATATATATATATATATATATATATATATATATATAATATAGTATTGCGCATGGGAATATGCAGCAGGGAACATTTCCCGAAGTACACACACATTACATGAATGTACTTCGGGAAATTCCTGGTCAATGAGATTATTTCATGAATTAACGATTGTGCAGAAATCGGTCGGTAATTTTATGCATCCAGTATATTCGTTTACACCATCTTTTCCATCGACGATATCTAACAGCTGTTTGAGAACCTTTCAGTGGGTGGATATTGAAGCATTTGAACGCGCATATTTACTTTTAGTTGTACTTTTTCAACATGAAGCCACAGTGATTTTAAGCGAGCATTGATGTCGTCAACATGCGTTGAACGTGGAATGACGGGAAGTGTTTGTCTGAAACCGCCTGAAAGGAGTATCAGAGTGCCGCCAAGTAGTTTATCGTTGTTTTTTATGTCCTTCAATGTCCTGATCAACGCCTCCAGGGAATGTTTGTTTACTGGGTGAGAAATGACACCGGTAGACGATTGGCGGGAATAAATGATAAATGATCGAGTGATAATTGATCACATATTGCCCTTGAAGGCTTGAAAATTATTAAAGTTCTAATATCTATTAAAAAAAGGGGATTGATGATAGAATAGTGAAAATTTAGGGTCGTATGTATTTGTTTAATGCCAAATCATAAAATAGTAAAAAGAAAACATATTTTGTCAAAAAAAAATGTATAAAAAAGTGTTGGGGAACCACCCTTATCACTTAGGGGCATGACAAATAGTTTATGGCCTATTCTCAGACCTACCGAGAATACACACAAAATTTCATTAAAATCGGTCAAGCCGTTTCGGAGGAGTTCGGCCACAAACACTGTGACTCGAGAATTTTATATATTAGATATATACATATGGATATGTGTGTGTGTGTGTACAAAACCCCCACCTAAAGGAACTTAACTCTCTTATGCGAGCAGTGCCCCTCTTAACATATTTTGAACTGTAAAAGTAAAAACCAATTTTCAATAAGATATGTGAATAATTAAGTATAAGAACAATAAATAAAACAGAATCGTCACGAAAATATCAGAGGTTAAACTACTTAAAAACTAATAAAAAAAAGTAATATATGTATAAAAAAATTATACAGACATGATTTTAAAGGAAGAAAAATACTGGATACTTAATAGAATCAAAAATAATATTGGCTGGTTAACTCAGGTATGATAAAATGTTTGACAACGTTCATGAACTTGTTAGATCCTTATTAATTGGCTGTATCAGTTAGTTTTTCTGTAGTGAAAATTATCCGATTTTTCGCAACTTTAAGTCGCATTCAGGTGGAAAATCGTATCCTTGGGATGTTAATAATTATAATGTATTGTGTCTACGTTCTTACCCCGCTATCGAATTCTGAGTTGAATACTTTATGACATTATCTGCAAATTTGAATTAATTTCCTCAAAAAATAAAAATGTTGGAACCAAGTTTCTTATCGTTTTCCGTTGAAGGAGTTGGATTAAATTAAACAATATTAGAGATGCGATTTTTCGAGTTTTCGTTGGAAGTTGAATTTTAACTCTGTGTTCTTTATGGTAATAATATTTCACATAATAACTAAAAATAACATCTTGCCTGTTTCATTTTTTTTTTTTTATTTTTTTTTTTTTTTTTTTTTTTTTTTGCGTTCGATTGGAATAAATACTTAGATTTATATATGGTATGTGTGTTCGTTGGGAGGTAGTGACTCGTCCTTGACAGAGATGAGTATCTCTCAGCGGAACAGCCATGTCACCTCGTGTATGTATGTATGTTAATATATACACAAAAATAATTCAGTATTCATTTGTGTATGACTGTTTCTTGCATTCATTTGTTGTCTACAACAAATAAGTAAAATACGTAAATTTAATAATAACTACATAATTGTGAGTGTGCGTCTGTATATATTCATGTGCATGCGCGAATATATATATATACATATATGTACGTATACATAATTCAGATTTAAAATTCTCGTGTCACAGTGTTTGTAACAAAACACCTCTGAACCGGCTTGACCGATTTTTATCAAATGTTCGTGTACGTTACGTAGGTCTGACAATAGGATGTAAACTATTTTTATTTTTCATTACCTTAATTGATGAGAGTGGTCCGCACCAATTTTGTTTTTGTTTTTTGTACATTTTTTAATTTTTGTTTTTATAATTTGGCATTAAAAAATACATACAACCCTAAATATTCACCCTCCTACCAGCAATCCCAATTTTTTATTGTCGATACTTTAATCATTTTCAACCTTTGGTAGTCTATAATTATCAATCGATTTGGATCTATTATCAATCGACCAGTTATTTCCGGCAGGCGTCTACCGGTGTCACTTCTCACCGAGTAAACAGCATGGAGTAGGGAAGCCGGTCTCCTATCTTTCTCACACAATAAGCTTTTTATTATTTCCTACAGTTTTCGACCATTTTTATTCTCAAAGATGCGTGAATTGAGTTTAAACGCGTTCAATTTCAAATTAGATCTGCATTCGCAACGACAATCAATAAGCGCCAAGCCCAAACGATGTCTGTGGCTTAGATTTGGGTAGACCGTGTTTTCACACAGAAAATCATACGTGACATGTTCTTGCGTTGGTGAACTATTTTTTTTTTTTTTTTTTTTTTTTTTTTGCTAATGATGTTCTACTCAAAAATATATTGACATGGTATTTTTTTATATTGTCATAATTTCTAATAGAGATAACATTTAAAATGTATTAGTTAGGAAGAAAGTACAAGGAATTAAAAGATTGGATGTTTGGTCATTCATTATTTTTATAGCTCTTCGTTGTTCGCAGCGCTCTATTCCTCTTTCAGTCATAGACCAAATCCCTCAAACACTTTTAATATGAGAGTTCGTTTTTATTTGATTATCAAAAGAATACATATCTAGGGGGCGAGGTTAGATCAGTGGTAGAGCACTGGACTAATAAGTTGGAGGACCTGAGTTCAAATCCCGAGCAAGCACTAAAGATTTTTTCTTCTAGTGTCTTCGTTTAAGGATTGAATTCGGCCTCCCTGACCGTCCCTAGGCCAACCCAGCCTTTAATTAATTTAATAATGGGTACCTTGGTTGGTGCTAATGACTCCAGCAGTCGAAGCAGCCTAGGGGATAATCAGGCGGCCGGAGCGTAGTACCGACCACACTATCTCCCCAGTGTGCCGTATGGTCATGAATCAGATTCCTCTGTAGTATCTGCCCCTGAGGGCCCTCGTGGCCTGTTGCGGGACTGATTTATATATATATATATATATATATATATATATATATATATATATATATATATCACCGATTATGAGAGCGTTTTAATATATTTTCTTATTTCTTTAATGTATTATTATATCTTTTTAGGAGCTACCATCAGCTAGTAAGCCAGGCTGCTGTGTGGTACATGCTGTTGCACTTGCTGTGTGAGTATGTGTTTGATTGTTGGCGTCGGAGTAAAAAATCTGGAAACTTGTTTTTCTCGTCTAATCGAGAAATGTTTACGTGTCCTTTAAACTTATACTGATCAAACATTAATAAATGTGTTTATAAACTGTTCATGAGTCTTACCGTCCACCAACTATGGGCGTTCAAGAAGTGGTATTTAACATTTATTTTTGTGATACCAATAATAACCAAAACTAGTTAATTTGTGTTACTCTTGTTGGATTGGAGTCTCTTGTTATAGTGATTTTGCTAACTAGACAGTAAATATTTTAATCCTTGGCTGCAATCAATAAACCCGCTGTGATGTGAGTTGCTCTAAACACATCAATTTAATGCTATCCATCATCTCATCAAGTAACCGTTGATAATTCGCCCACCGGTTGCGATGTGATGTAGATAAAGTTTTGGTCCTCAGAGCTCCGGATAGCTATAACTCTCTTAGCTCAGGATGAAATTATTCAAATTGCCGGTTGGTTTTTCATCCGCCCTGATAATCGGTGATATAAATCTGTGTGTTTGGAAAGCTGTATTAACCATAATATTTATCATTCTTTTTATCATAGTTACACGATTGCCGGATCAATTGTTTAAGTCGTTTTTACATGATTTAATCCATTCGTTTATTAGATTTTTTTTTTAATTTACATTTAATTACTTACTACAGAGGATGAATGAATATGTCAAGAGGTATATTATGCGTCTTAATGGTCGCTGGCTGTCTGGTGTTGTTTTTCTGTTGTAAATCACGAAGCATAATTTTCTGTTGTAACTGTCTGTTCGGTTGTAGTTAATTCTGAATGAATTTTTCCACCGTATGAGATGTGGGTCCTCTTACGTCAGGATACGTTTTTCAAGGTTTAGGACGTTGACTTCATAGTTTATGTTTATGGGATGTTGGCTACCTGTAGATTGCCCGTCTTTAAATGGAGTAAATGAATTGAGAAGGAATTAATTGGGGTTTATTCATTTGTTAAATAAAACTACTTTTTATAACTAGAAACTTTTATTTTTATTAATAACGTTTCGGCTTGAATTACAAGCCATCTTTAGGGCTACGTAGGAGAGAGTACAGCTCCGTACCTTGTAGAATAGTAGTATTAGATACGGGCGATCTGAATCGATTTTTTAAAAGATCGATCTTTTTAACACGATTTATAGGTTTCTTTTTTAATCGATCTCCAAGTGACGATTTTTTCAAAAAATCGTTCTCTAAGAACCGATCTTTTTGAAGAGGCTATCTCCAAGGGCCGATCTTTTTAATAAATCGATCTACAAGGGCGGATCATTAAAAGAATCGATTTCCAAGGGCCGATCTTTAAAAGAATCGTTCTATCTGGAATACCGTAAAATAATTTATTTTTTTTAGGCAAACTAGCTGTTACCCATGCTACACTTACTTTCTGCATCTAGAAATGCAAAAATAATTAGAAACCAAATAAGTAATATTAAAATCAAATAACGCAAATACGTAACTATTTGAGTTTACAGTTTCAAATCCGTGACCTCTGAACTGAGTCCTAGACGATTTTAACCTAGCCCGAATCATGGCCTACATGTGTGCCAAATTTGGTCAAAATCGGTCAAAAGCGTGGATTTGTAAAAGGAATAAACTTGCTGAGACATCTGTTAGACGTTTTTGACCTAGTCTACGAGACATTCCGGATCAAGACCTATGAGTGTTTTAAGTTTCTTCAAAATCGGTCAAGTGGTGTGGATTTGTATAAGGAACAAACAGAAACAGTTGGAGAAACAGACAAGTGATATAATATATATATATATATATATATATATATATATATATATATATATATATATATATATAGATAGATACATAGATATTTATTTGTGTAAGATATATCTTGTACAAATAATATCAATATTACTTTGAAATAGTATAATAATATATTATTATTTTGAGTCTGCTAATAACTATTTCACAGCAAATGACAATATAAATTTTGTATAGTTCTAAACTTAATATATTATAATAATTTGTCATTCATATATAATTGGCATAAATAATTTACATCATTCATATATAATTTACATTATTCATATATAATTTACATTAATAATTTACATTATTCATATATAATTTACATTAATAATTTACGTTATTCATATATTTATTTTATTACATATGTTATTTATATTTATCATACATTTATACTAAAACTTACTAAGATTATTTTTATAAATTTTTATTTACAATTGTTAATATTACCTTAAATTTAACAGTATTGTCAAAATATGCCAATTAATGTGCGCTTCAAAATAGAACAAAAAAAAAAAAAAAAAATTAAAACTGAAACTAAAAGATGGAAACTTGTTCATATATATATATATATATATATATATATATATATATATATATATATATATATATATACTATTGAACTCCAGCTTAACATTAATGTGAGCGGCATTGTTCTGGAGCTTTTCGCTTATCGATCATCGATCGTCGCTCGTATCGTACCCGAGGCCTTATGATCAAGACGATTATCAGAGATAAACGATATTCCTTCTTTTTCGAACCTTTTTACTACAATTTGATATACAGCTACGATTACTTGACTTGGAAGTAATATATTACTTCACCATATTGTATGAGCCAACAAAAGTCAGAAATAAATTGATGGAATTAGAAAGGAGTCTAAGTATTTGTGAAGGAAATACTCCGAATTCTTCTTGAGCACTGTCATACCCAGTTCCTCGTTATTTCTACATTCTATGAGGGTTTTAGTGTTTCCAATTTCAATCACCCTACGTCTGATGTTTAATGAGCCCCTAGCCCGTAAAACATCCTTCAGTTATAATGAAATAATAAATTATTTACTTATTAGACATGATAGAAATTGTAGTCACGTTTAGTGTAGGCAGTACATTATTACAAACAATATTATTTTTCTGGACTTAAAGTTTATTTTCTTATGTATCTCGAAAATTCGTTAAAATAGTAATTGGATTTAATGGTCGTTGCGTTTTTCAGTTGTACAATGCCTCAAGGAGGTGTACTAAGTACGACTCTCTTTAATATCGTTATAATTTCCATCAATAGATGTATAACTAGATGTCGTATTGCCTGTATGCTGATGACCTAATCTACACCATATATACAGATATCAAGAGAAGTTAACTACAGATACAGATTAGACAAGTGGACTCCTTATCAGGATTATTTCACTAGTGATATGAACAGATCCGCGCTAAGATGACGCAGTTCCTGCGAGTTGGACTTGTTATATCCTTGGTATTTGTTTTGTTTTTCTTAAGTATTTTATGTAGTCGATTGATTAAAAGCATTCACGACCGAAGACATTTGTTATTAGTAACGAAGTATTAATTCTTAGATTGTATGCCTCCTGTACATTTTTAGTAATTAACAAAAAATCAGTCTCGTAACAGGCCGTGAGGGCCCTGAGTGGCAGATACTATAGAAATATTTGATTAATTTCCATACGGCACACCTTTGCTGCTCTGACTGCTAGGGTCATTACCACTAACGTACCCATTAATAAATAAATTAAGGCTGGGTTGGCCTAGATTATCAGGGAGGCCGAATTCAACCCATGAACGAAGACACTAGAAGAAAAAAAATGTTTAGTACTTGTTCGGGATTTGATCTCAGGTCCTCCAGCATACATCCAGTGCTCTACAACTGAGCTAACTTCGCCCCAAAATTATTGGCAATAAGCAAACATGGAATAGTTGGAATTCGGCTAAAAAGAAACCTCAATACGATTTTTGTGAAAAATCTATATCCAGGACGTTTCGGGTACTCTTTGGTAGCCCTCGTCAGCAATGAAAGCGCCTGGAGGTAGAGGCCAAAGCCTGAGTTTTCTTATATACTTCAACTATGGTTACTTGAGTGTTAACTTTGGTCTTCCTCTCGGCACTTTCATTGCTGACGATGGCTACCAAAGAGTAGCCGAAACGTCCTGAATATAGATTTTTTACAAATCGTATTGAGGTTTCTTTTTAGCCGAATCTCAACTATTCCATGTTTTCCTCTCACCTCGACGGCTAACTATCTAATCTTCATGATTATTGATAATAAACGAAAAATTATAAATTGATTCGCCCATTAATTTTCTGTATATTCATCTATTTTAATTAAAATTATATTATTGTCTGCCTAAAGGTTTAGAAGTCCGATATATTCTATCATATGGTGGCGTGTGTCGGGTCATGACCCAGCAGTTAATCTGCATACAAAGGGCAGTCCCATCTGGCGACCGTCATTCATGACCATACGGTTTGTTACGGTCTCCTCGGTCCATCACGACTTCTGCCTTGCTTCAATCTGGATTACGGGGATGAGACCGGCCAACATAAAACAAACCGATTTCTTGCCTATTATCATTTGGTTTTGGTCGTGTTGATATCTCATTCCGTTGGAGTAAATTTTGACTGCGAACACTTTGAAACCTCTGTTTTGAATTTTACCGTTGTACCAATCCGGAAAACCTGAAAGAAATGCCGACTACCCATTCCACCCTCTGCTGCACGTGTGGTCGTTTGTGTAGTATTTTCACTCTAGAAAATTAGAGATTAGTATTTTAGGATTGTGAATAACTATAACGGTAGTGAAATGAAAGAAGATTTAATTACCGGGGTGTAAATTCGTCCAGCACTGTTGGACAAAAGGTATAGAAACCACCACAATCGTCATTTGTATGAGAAAGACTAGAATGTTGTAGCTGCTGAATTGCATAGTACTGGTAAGTTTATGATGATATGTTGTCGCGAATGTATGAAAATGTTTCAGGAGTCATCCTCATGTATTCCTCAAATTTGTCTGGGTATTCTTTAAGTTGCAAAAAAAGATTTGACATTCTCCCAAATCTTATCGCACTTGATTTATAGGGTGAGCACTAAATTCCCGATTACATAAAGTGCCAATTATCCACCATTTACACGTTGTAGAAATGTCATCACTATTTTCACTACTGTCACTTAACATTGTAAAAGAAAATAAACTATCCTAACAACCTCTCTTCTTGCAACACAATTTAAGACTGACCCTCAAATCAAGTGAAACAAGGATAGAAGCGCGGTAACCCTCTTCTCCATGCGACTATAAAAAATAATAATTGTGACTACCTTTACACAAGTATTTTTATTAGGAGCGCTCTGAAGATGGTAGCATGAGCTCCGAAGAACATGACAACTTTCAGATCCTCGAAGAGGTAAATTTCGTTAACTAGTATTTTAATCACTCTGCTCAAAATATACCTTTTCCGCGAAAGTTACGCACACTAAATTGTAGAACTTACGGTTTGACATGAAACTGCCATATGGCTGGGGTCTTCACATTTTCTGTCACAGATGACTTAGAAGTGCAACGTGCGTTACCCTGTACAATTTATAGAACAACAAACACGCATTTTTCAAGTTCATTAAAGAATATCATCTATAGAGGCATTAATGAACTCTTTATTTAATCCTAGTTACGTCATGTAATACAATTACCAACAGTTAGACTAAGATTGCGAGTTAGGCTCGGTCTGTCTTGGTTTATCTAGGCAGTTGTACGTTTTGAACTTCCTTTTTGTATGCTCCTCTCAGACTAGGGACTCTTTCAACGTCAGAAACATACTGTTGCAGTGTATGTGTTAAGTGAGTTGACTGGATTATACACTAGACGTTACCAACTGATGGAGAAGTCTTTACTGTTTATCTACTAATAAAAGAAGCCATCCGAACAAGTCTCCTTGAATTACCTTAAAAACCTAAAGAATGTAGAAAGTACATGCAGTATTACCTTATCGTAAATGGTTGCCCATGAACTGAAGTCGTTCCCAGCAAGAAAGCTTTTACTTAAGGTGGTGTTTTACTGCTGCCTAGATTCAGTGCTTCCTTCCCGACATGCTTTAGCTCCAAGCCCATAACGAACGACTAAGGATTACTGTACTCTAAGAGGTGTTGCCAGAAGATAAGCCATCTGGAAGGCTTAGCTAGGACAGAGAGATATGAGCTGGTCGCCGGCTTCTTAGCTGTTATAAACAACCAAGTACAACTCCTGCTAGGCAAAACATACATTGCAACTCGCTGTGAAATTCTTCATGCCTTCGGATGTAGCCGTGAACTTTTATGCGTATAACATACACCTGTACTCAAGTTTTTTGCCTAAGATACTCATATTGTATTTTTTTTAAAGCTTAAGATAAAAAAAGTCCGACTCGCAGGAACCGCGTATTCGTAGCGTGGTTCCGTTCATATCCCTATAATGTCGATCTTCCTATAGCACGAAATATTTTTCCAATAGCTAACCAATTGTAGCATTTTTAGTTTACAAGTGTCTTGAAGACTAAGGCAAGCATTATTTCGAACTTTAAAATGGCATAGTTTGTAGCGTCCAGAAAGAGAGCAGAGGATGAGAATTAACACCCAAATAAACAAAACGATCGACTCCAAATCATACCCGAGGCTGAAAGGGTTGTTGTTGTCTACCTTTGCGGAAATACACGATTTGGGATTTCTCTACATAAACTATGAGTCAATTTTTTAGACCAGTATCCCTGTAGGCTTGAAAAGTTTCTCCGTAAATGTGCAGCATTTTCCGAGAAAATCATCACGTCATCTGCATCAATAAATCGGTGATACCATTTACATTTACATCCACTCCACCTCTATGTCCGATAGGTTCTTCTATTATTTTAACTTTTTGTGACAAATCGCTGCTCTTTTCTTGCACTACCGCACTTTAAGAAAGCATCCGAAGCAGTCGGATTACCTTTGTACTAAAGCCCGAATTGTATAACTTCAACCATATTTTATTACGCGGAACTGAGTCAAAGGTGCGTTTAAAATCAATAAAAGCAGTATATATACATGGAGCGCCTTTTCAAGCGAAGGTGGATATGGATCAAAGAAGACAAAATAAATATATTGTCCATGCAACTTCGCCCTTTTCGGAAACCTGTTTGGATTTCAGGGACAGCACAAACCTCTTCATCCCACAAATGGATCCGATTTATTAAGATTTGAGTAGAACTTTAAGTATACAACTTGGTAAGGAAAAATACCGCGGTAATAGTTAGGATTTATAATGAAAGTTTCATTCAATGGCGTTCATGACCCTAAGGTTGACACACCTTAAAAAAAAAAAAAAAAAAAAAAAATGCCTCCGATTTTTGGCACAAAAATACTTTCTCTTAAGTTCAACCATCAATTTCATTCACTCTTAGAATACGTCCACCATAGGATTATTTGTTGGACGAAAAAACTTGTAGCGATTACATTTCTGCATGAATGGGTTTGCAGGTACACTTTATATGGGTTTTCTAAAGAATGAAATCATTTCGTAAAGCGTTCTCTATAATCTATTTCGAGTAAAGTGGATACACCTCATTTACCATGAATGCTTCTTCAATATCGGTAGGAAATTACGCTTATGACAGATAAGGTTTGCATCCTCATTGGGCTGCAAATGCAACAGAGGTCGAAAACTTGTTTTATTGTTGGGATACTTCCATTTTTAACGTACAATGGGATGTATATGTGTAATATTATATAATTGTGCTACCATTATATTCAGGGATGTGCCAATAATTGTATTGAGTGAATCGCCTTGGTCGCGTATGATCTTGAATTAATAAATGTCGCCAGAGGATACACTTTTAATGATTTGGAAAAAAAATGTTAACCTATATGGATTGAGTTGTTTCAAGAAAAAAAAAATCTATCGTAAGTCTCAATCTAATGACCACACCCTGGAGTTCCTACAGCATTTATCAAATAGTGCAACTGGCTGGGATATTGGGCCTAATAGTCTTGCCCAAATAGAGAAGCTGTAATCATCAAACCCCGTTGCATTCTTTAGTTCTCACTAAGGCAATGTATAACAGTTACTAAACAGTACTAGTACCTGTGATTTAGTAGCAGTGTATAAATCACCTCCCGACAGATCCCGTGTCCCTTGTATATGACTACAATATACAACCATTACGAGGAGCACATTGCTAGCAATTCAGCTAATGCGGTTTGGATCCTAAACGTTGCTAGTTGAAGCATCCAGTTCCCTGATTTGCTATTTCATTTCTCTTTGGTGTAATTATAACAATTTAATTTCAATTGTCTATAGTTCTATCTAATTAGCACAAAGAAAAAGTGTCGACTCAGTCCAGTTTTTCATGCTCTTTTTGTCCGTGTGGAATATTCACTTAGGGCAGCATTTTTTGGATATATCTTTTCGATTATAATCAGCTTATCTATACACGATATTAGACGTATAGCCATTGGAGATACTGGCTGCTGGGACTTCTAACACGTGACTGATCAACATACAGCTAACCGTGCGAAAAATAGGTAACACTTAAATCCAAACCCACAACTTTTAGCCTCTGACTTTGGACCTTATTGTCATTGCGAAACATAGGCTCACTGGAAACTGGACTATAAAATTGAAATCAAGGGCACATTCCCACGGGAGTGAATATTTAAGATTCGAAATTTGCAGTGATAAAGATAGTCTAACAAATTTTCGACGTGATTCTAAACATTGTCATAATGTTTTTATTTATAAATCGGATTGACATGAATCAAATACTAAATGTTAAGTGAAGCTTACCACAAAATTAGTGAAAACCGTATGTAAATCGGATAAGCCATTTGTTAAATTAGCGCGTTTAAACGCACAACAGATAAAAATTCTAACAATCATTGTTTTGGGTTCTATTGCGATGATAAAGGGCACCTAATAATATTTGTTCTCATATATATTGTCCATGTACAGACAGCGATTCAAGTAATTTTTATTATATGTAAAAATGTTTATTTTTATTTATATTTTCAGTTTATACACTTCAAATTCAGAGCACAATCTTCAAGCGAGAAGCTGCAACATGGAAAGAGTGAAATAAGGGGCCCGAGTCACAACTGATGTTTTGCAGATATCTGAAGTACGCATCAACTTTCGAGGGTGGTGAGCACTTTGTTTTCCCAAATGTGAGTATAAAATATACACAACCGCTCCATTTGTTATAGGGAACAAACAAGGGGGGGGGGAATTTGTCGCTAAGGAAGGTCCATTTGTGTATAGGGAAGATGGCGCTAGAAGATAAATTCTTTTGTGCGCGCACGGTTTGAACTCAGGCCCTATTAATCGGCTGCTCAACCACTCACTAACCTCACTCGCATTCGCTCATCCTAAGCAAAAGGTGACATTAAATTATTTAATGAATGATCTTACAATATTTGTTTACCTGAATGCCATCTCCTAAATCTGTTCGATAGAGCAACTAAATTTTTCAACTATCCGTTCTATTGAACATCTGTACAAGGCTGAGCCCTCAGCGTTCCCAGACGGCAACTATTACTCTCTGAGTGGCAGCCATGAAATCTGAAATCCTGCCCGGCTGGTTGCTATCAATCTGCTTTCCTACGTTGGTGGCTTCTCGGGGAAAAATGGCTGCCTTCAAATAATTTAGAAATATTGAATCTGGTCGAATTATTAACAGTTATGGCCGCTACATTAGCCAACGCTTCAACTTTAATAGCCGCTCATAATTAGGGACCTTTCGTATTATTTAAATTACTTTGACCAGTTTTTCTTAAGGTGCCCGTTTGGAACCTCCTATCGGCGGACGAATGGAACTTCATTGGCTCAGGATTGGATTGGTTGACGTCTTTTGGCTGGCGTCAAATCTCATTTATTCCCAGGATATGGTTCTCATTACACTGATTATTTCATTATTGATAAACGGATGGCGCTTATATAAGGTCGTTTTTGTTCTCCTATTCATGCTAAAATGGTCTATCATTATGTGGCATCTTATTTATTTATCTTTATTGTGTTCCCAATGGATGAGTAAGATGTTACAAATTGGGGTTGGTTGACCGGTCAAGGTTCATCATTATAACGTGGGACGGAAAAATGTTCAAACGCCTCCACTCTATATCTTTCTTTTATTAGACAAAACGTTTCCTTGGTCACAACCTTTACCGTTAACAACCATTAATAACCATCCCATTAAAAATCAAAATCAACTCGCACATATCGTCGTTACAAATGCAAAGTATCGAATGTGAAAATCACCACTTTTCAGAGTGGAAAAGCGTTTATTCATAACTTTTTTTTGGACAGTCAAATATTCGGCAGATTTGACCTTTTGACAGTGGTATACTTTCCCTTTAATAGAGTGAACTAAGACTCAAGAGTTTGCCGTGTATATGTTCAGCAGAAATTAGTAAAGTTTGAAAATGAAAGATGCATTTTTTCACATTTGATACTTAGCATTTGTATCGACGATATCAGCAAGGTTCTCCCGGCCTTTCTTCAGACTTTCCTGTCCTAACCGAACTAGATGGACCAGGTTGGCATTGTAATAAGAGGTCCGATCTCTTCAAATGTAAACACTCCGTGCTTAAGCGGGTTCGAAACCCACTGGGGTTGGTGGCTTTCCTTTTGAAAAGAGAACAGGTATGAGGTGACGGAATGAAGAAACTTACATTATTTTATATTAATCGTACTTCTTACTCAGCCTATTACATAATCCTGAAGTCCCCGTTTGCCTATGCACTCCATCTCCTCCACCAAACCGACCCAGAAGACAGTGGACCAGAGATCTGCTGCAATGATCAAGAAACGTTTTAGCAATGCCTTTCTCTTCTTTCAATTGCGTCAATTTCTGTGGCCCATCGATCTCTCTTCGATTCCAGCTACTGGACGGAGCTGAAGGGAGCTTGTGTAGGCCCCTTTCAACGTCATCTTTGCGTCCTTCTGGAGTTAATAGAGGATGAAGTTGGGAGGCCTTGAGCACAGGGTCATCATATTGTACCATGTCATATTACCAGATGTATTCTTATATAGAACGTAATAACCAGAAATGAATCTGAAATTCCCTGTGTGAAAACTAAGATTTTCGTCATGTTAGAAGTGCTTCTCAAACCACACTTAACATCAATGTTGTTCGGGGCGAAGGAAGCATCCGTAAATGAACAGTGCAGGGATGGTTCCACACATTTCGTCTTAGCAATTTTGATCTTAATGAAATGATAATACTGTGGGATTAGGCTGAAGAAATCCCTCAAGCTACTTGGGACATTTTTAGTGAAGTTAAAGACTCAACTGTTGTTGTTGTATGTTGACCAACTAGATCCAATTGGTCGCATACAAACCTGCATTATTGTCGCACCTATCCGAATGAGTTTTTGGGCTATACATTTTCTTAACTTTTTTATCACCGATTTCAAAATAGTGAATTGCTTTATAGTGAGCTCTAAAAATCATTTATATATATATATACATATATATATATATATATATATATATATATATATACATATATATATATATATACATATATATATATATATATATATATATATATATATATATATATATATTCAATTCCATGATTTGTGACCTTTATTTATGTACATTTATTTATTTTCATAAATATGGAAAAGGTCCAAATAATAGTACTCCAGATTCTTGCACTATTTTATTTTTGATACGCCCTACATGTTTCGTGGCCTTATGCCACCTCCTCAGGGGCCACTAAATCCCTATGTGTGGTCAGCTCGCCACCCATACTATGACTGTCATAGTATGGTTGGCATCAAAAATAAAATAGTGCAAGAATCTGGAGTACTATTATTTGGACCTTTGCTACATTTATAAAAATAAATAAATGTGTATATATATATATATATATATATATATATATATATATATATATATAAATCACGTGTCTGTCTGTTTGTTCCTTATACAAATCTACACCGTTTGCCCGATTTTGAACCAACTTGGCACACAGGTAGGTCTTGATATGGTAAATCTCCTAGACTAGGTCAAATTTCAAAATTTGGTCAAATTTTTGTTCAAGAAAAATTGGCTACACTGAACCATTCAGATTCTGACGGCCATTTTGAATCCACAAAAACTTTCAATAATGTCTCAAATTTATTTGTTGATGTTCTTGATAATTAGAATAACTCGAACTCGTTGATGACTTTACATCATTATATAATCATGTAATACAGTTAATTTCAATTTTATATCAACAGTCACTGTCTAAATAAGGAGTACTGGTCTTTCTTGGATAAGAGCTATCTACTCGCAGGCTTTGCTGCTGGCCTCTGTCGGCTGAAATTGCTGTAGTGTCGGCTGTCGGCTTATGTATTGCTGTGGTGCTGGCCTCTGCCCGCTACATTATGAATTACTTGACAGATATAAACAAATTCACACCGTTTGGCCGATTTTGACGTAACTGGGTATACAGGTAGATCATAATACGGGGAGAGTCATAGGCAGAAAGTAGGTGTAGCATGGCACACTGGGTAACAGCTAGTAACTATATAAAAGTAACACTGAGCACAGTAAGTAAATTAGTGGATATTATTAGAATTAAAATAGAAATTACTGGTGACTTATTTCGCCCATTAAAGTAATGATTTCTTTTATATCTTTAAGCGCGTTTAAGTAAGGATTATTTTTTAATTAAATGATATTAAGTTTCATAATTCTCCAATTTAGGTTGAGCCAAGGTTCAGCAATATCATTTCAATATCTTTCGACTACGAAGTGGCTTCTTCGAAGTTGTAGTCAGCTGTTTCAAAAGGTGCTTCGAAGCATTAAAGGGAAAACGTGGGAAGAATTTGAAACAGAGCGATGGGGCGAGAGTTCCAATCAAGACGGGAAATGGTTCTTGTGGCGTTTAATAACAGAGCGGAGTTCTCTATCCTACATAATCTAGTAATCTCGACAATTACACCAGGATTGGACTTTCAAGGACTCCAATTTACTATTGGATAATCTCCAATCATATATTGAGCAGTTCCTTCATGAAAGATTCAATTCTAGAAAAGTCTTCCATTAAATCCAAAAGCTTGAGTGCTTTAGGTTTGCACATTATACTACAATCCGAATATATTTCCACTGGATTTGTGAAATACAAGAATTTGAACTAATTTCTACATAATGAGGTGTAGATAGCCTTCGAGGCAGTTATGGAATAGTTGAGGATTCGGCTAGGAAAACATCAATACGATTTTTGTAAAAATCTCTATTAAGCTATTTTTTCACCAAGCTCACTAAAGCAGGGTACACACGGTCATTTAGACCTGAACAGTCCGCCTGAAGGCCGATGTACATAAATGTATTTATTCTGGCCAGTCTGTTAGTTAAGACTGTTCAGGCGGCCGGAATATATACCGGCTTTCAGGCGGACTGTTCAGGTCTGACAGGCCTGCCTGAATCGTGTGTAGCAGGCTTTAGGGTATAACACCACCTCGAGCGATCAAAAACAAAGTAATTTTCTTGAATTTATAAATAACAAATCAAAATTTTAAATTCTTTATATCAAACGTTTTATATGGGGTTGTTAAAGTACCCCAAAAGAATGTTAATTCTTCGAAAAATGGCTGCTGTGTCTGACGAACGGAAAGTCTCTTTTTTTCACGGGCAATAGTCTGCTGGCGGCAATTTTTAATCCAGAACGAAAAACTAAAATTATTTTGAAAGAAGAAGGTTCAATCTAGTTAAGTACGTAGGACTTTTAAGAAAGCTAGAGCGCTTTGGGTTACGTACATTTTCACTGGATTTGTGAAATACGAGAACATGAACTTATTTCTACATAATGAGGTGTAGATAGCCTTCGAGGCGATAAGCAGTTACGGAATAGTTGGGGATTCGGCTAGGAAAACATCAATACGATTTTTGTCAAATCTGTATTAAGCTATATTTCACGATGGTTACTAAAGCAGGCTACACAAATAGGTAGGAAACTCTCTCTCTCTCTCTCTCTCTCTCTCTATATATATATATATATATATATATATATATATATATATATATATATATATTGTGTGTGTATTTATTGTCCTGAATGTCCTCCTATATTTTAGCAGAATTCGGTTTATAGGCTTCCATATAATAATATGTGCAATTTAAGTGTCGGTTTCGCTATTTTGAACGGTCCTTGCTTTAGTTTTTAATAGTTGTTTTTTTTAATCGCATTTTACAGAAGGAATAATTGGTATTAAAACATTTATTTTATTCTATTATAGTTTTACATCATGTTGGTGATCCAACTTATACAATAATAATATAATACATTATTAGGAGGTATTAAAACAAGGTCAGTAAATGATAAGCGTATTTAGAGGAGTCCATTTATTCTAAAGATTCTCTATGTGTCCCTGAAGTGACAATGCCTATAGATTTTCTTTCAAAAATACTTTGGAATATGATATACTTGTATGACAAAAAGTCAGAAAATAAAAAATAAAAAGTATAACACAAATATCGCAACCGTTTATGATGTGCTCCGTGCTGATGGAAAGTCGAGCATTAACTGTTTCTAAAGAAAAGGCACCACCCTATCGTGGGAATCGAACCCACGACCTTTGGCGCGTGGGTTAAGTGCTTACGCCTTAACACTCACGGCCACCGGGCCTCCTTGAAGAAATTTAATAAATATATATTTTCTTACAGCCTTTAATAAGTATTTTCAAAAATTTAATACAATACAATGCAAATATTTTATTAAAGAACTAGAAAAATGTGGATGTCTTCAGTATATTTCTAGATCCTAAACACTAATTTATGGGGAGGGAAGTCTTTCTAAAAGTTTTCTGATTGGCTCTAGCTCTCTCTCTTCCATGTCGATTAAATCTTTCAGATGACATTTACTCACCATCGTTTCTTGTTTTCGAGTGAACCTTCATTTTAAATCTCCGATAAAAGGAAGTCATGTACATGTTGACGCTTTTTAGCGCGGTTCCTCCCTCCCCCATAGGGAGGAACCCCGCTTATAAGGTTGATACAATGAAACAATCCGGACGTGCCGACAAGAAAATTTCGCGTTTCAGAACCCCTAGAGACCGAAAATTACGGTGGTTCAAATTTGTATATATATATATATGTATATATTTATATACATATATATATATATATATATATATATATATATATATATATATATATATATATTTGTCTGTTCGCTCATTTCTGGCTTCCCTGATGGTCCGATTTTGATGAAATTTGGTACAAAAATCAGTCGTCCAATTTGAAAGGTCAAGTTCGTTAACCAGCAAAATCCGCCCACTGGAAGATGGCGGGAAATTCGCCATCTTCCAGTATTTGGGGCGAAATTCGCGCAGAAAAAATCGTAACGCTTACGTTTTTGAGTTAATAAGCTTGTAAGTACTCTTTTTATAGGCTTCTTCGGCTAGGAAAACGAATGAAACCATTTTCAAGGCGATAGCTTTAACCGTTTTCGAGAAAATTGGAAAAATAGTTTTTGAATACCGTTTTTGGTTTGGGTACTTAGAATTACGGGATTCAGTTGAAACTTTATCTGCATGTTTTACTTTCATTAAAACTAATATGTTGAAAGTTTTGTTACGTTTGGAGTTAAGGAAGGGTTAGAATAAAATATTTTATGAACAGACATGAAAAGTTTTGGGAAGTTCGTATACTTTCATTAATATCTCGAACACGGTTGGGAAATCTTGGTAAGTGGATAGAAACTATTTGAAAGCTTACTAAATTCTCTACAAAAAAGAATCTGAAACTATTTTTGATTAGGTTATGTCAATCGGAGAAATAAGTGCTTAAAACTTCAAATACGTCTGTTTTGTTCTTATGAACGGGTTTTTGTCGTTCTTGTTGTAATTTTTGTCTCTTTCCCTTCGTTTTTTATTGCTTTTTATTTTTGTAATTTCTTATGTTGCGAAAATTTTGTGTGTAAAACAGGATATGAAAAATGAGGCCAATTTTCTGTTGCTAGAAATAATATAAATTTTGGGAACTTTCATTAATATCTCGAAAACTGTTGAGAATTTTGGTAAACGGAAGAATACCATTAGAAAGCTTATTAAATGCTCTACATAAAAGTTTTTAATGAAAGTTTTGATTAGGCGATGTCAATCGGAGAAATAAGAGCTTAAAGCTTTAAAGTAATTGATTTCGCTTATTCGAAGTGTTCTTTTTGTCTGTGTTTTATTCCTTGTTATTTTTTAATTGCTTATAGTTGGATAATGTATTCGAAAATAAAACAGGTTAAGTAAAATAAGAAAAACAATTTATTGTTAGAAATATAGAGTTCCAAGATTCCAAGACCTTGTAACTAGCGGGACGGTTTCTATTGTTGCCGACCCATCCAGGTAAGATTGTAAATCCTACCTTTCAAGACTGGTGGAACCAAAATATAACTGTCAGGGTTCGGTCACTGCTACTTAATAAAACTACATTTTATCGTAAAAATGGTTTTATTGTGCCGACGTTTCGGCTTGAACTTCAAGCCTTCATCAGGGCTGTAAATACAAGTAGGACATATTTAACACTAATATATGCACATATCTATGTAAATATACCTAACATATATATATATATATATATATATATATATATATATATATATATATATACATATATAATATATATATATTTATATATATGCATATACACATACACATATACACGCACACATATGTACATATATATGCCCACATACATACACATATGGGGTATGTATTATTAAGTAGCAGTGACCTAACCCGGACAATCCCTACCTTGCATCATCAGCGGTCAACGATCTCCTCTCAACAAAATAATAACTGCTTCTATTTTAACCTTTCGAAATTAGACTAGGGATAAGAACGGAACCGCGCTAAGATGAGGCAGTTCCTGCGAGTCGGACTTTGATGTAAAGGCTTGAATAGTATTCTATTCCGTTTTCAATATCTTCTTGGATCTCTGATTTTAAAAAGTCAAATTTGAAGAACATTTTCACGACAATATCGCAAGATACGGAAATAACCAGTTTGTCCAGGTTGATAAAGTTATGTAGTGCTCCTAAAATTTTTCTCTTATAATTATTTTCTTTTTATAGAATTGTTGTTGATTCATAGTCAAAAATATGCCCTGTATCTTGGCTATGTTGTACTAGGGCTTTTTTCCCTTCTTTATTAACTTCATTCTGATTATTGCAATTTTTAACATCATTTTTGTGCTAGTAAATCCTCTTCTGTAGCCTTTGTTTTGTCATTCCAATGTTTGTTTTTGAACAATTAATGGAATATATTAGGTCAGATTCCAGATTTTTGTCAGTCTTGTCTTTAAGGTATGTATAATTCAGGCTAATTTTATTAGTAGTTTTATAACCAAAAGAGAAACCATCTGCATCATATTTCTGAAATGTTCTTTCAATAGTTTCAGACAGCCCCTTTATATATGTGTATGATTTGAAGGTATTATATATTTTATTAGATGATGAAGGAGGTGGTGTTCTTATTTCATGCCAAGTCTTTTTGATTAATTGTATAGGATAAAGGTTTTTTGTAAACATGTGGAACACTTGTTCTTTAACACCATTTAAATACTTATTTTCCTTCAGCTGCACAGTCCTTCTCATAAAGTTATCCAATACATTCCTTTTCTGAAGTTCAGAGTTCAGAAGATTTTATGAGTGACTTCATTATATTTTATTTTTGAAACCTTCTTAATTACAAGTATCGATATCACCGCACCTATTAAGACAACATGGCCTAACTGACAGGCCTGCCTGAATCGTGTGTAGCCTGCTTTAGGGGGAAAAGTTTTATGATTGGCTCAAAATCTCTCTCTCTCCCACGTCGATAGAGTGATTGAGTTGTGAAGATTTTAAGAGTGACTTTATTATATTTTATTTTTGAAACCTTCTTAATTACAAGTATCGATATCACCGCACCTATTAAGACAACATGGCCTAACTGACAGGCCTGCCTGAATCGTGTGTAGCCTGCTTTAGGGGGAAAAGTTTTATGATTGGCTCAAGATCTCTCTCTCTTCCACGTCGATAGTGTGATTGAGTTCTGAAGATTTTAAGAGTGACTTTATTATATTTTATTTTTGAAACCTTCTTAATTACAAGTATCGATATCACCGCACCTATTAAGACAACATGGCCTAACTGACAGTTATGGAATAGTTTGGTATTCGGCTAGGAAAACATCAATACGATTTTTGTAAAGATCTGTATTAAGCTAAATTTTCACCATGGTTACTAAAGCAGGCTACACAAATAGGTAGGAAACTCTCTCTCCCTCTCTCTCTCTCTCTCTCTATATATATATATATATATATATATATATATATATATATATATATATATATGTGTGTGTGTGTGTGTGTGTGTGTGTGAATTTGTTGTCCTGAATGTCCTCCTATATTTTAGCAGAATTCGGTTTATAGGCTTCCATATAATAATATGTGCAATTTAAGTGTCGGTTTCGCTATTTTGAACGGTCCTTGCTTTAGTTTTTAATAGTTGTTTTTTTTAATCGCATTTTACAGAAGAAATCATTGGTATTAAAACTTTTATTTTATTTTATTATAGTTTTACATCATGTTGGTGATCCAACTTATACAATAATAATATAATACATTATTAGAAGGTATTAAAACAAGGTCAGTAAATGATAAGCGTATTTAGAGGAGTCCATTTATTCTAAAGATTCTCTATGTGTCCCTGAAGTGACAATGCCTATAGATTTTCTTTCAAAAATACTTTGGAATATGATATACTTGTATGACATAAAGTCAGAAAATAAAAAATAAAAAGTATAACATAAATATCGCAACCGTTTATGATGTGCTCCGTGCTGATGGAAAGTCGAGCATTAACTGTTTCTAAAGAAAAGGCACCACCCTATGGTGGGAATCGAACCCACGACCTTCGGCGCGTGGGTTAAGTGCTTACGCCTTAACACTCACGGCCACCGGGCCTCCTTGAAGAAATTTAATAAATATATATTTTCTTACAGCCTTTAATAAGTATTTTCAAAACTTTAACAATACAATGCAAATATTTTATTAAAGAACTAGAAAAATGTGGATGTCTTCAGTATATTTCTAGATCCTAAACACTAATTTATGGGGAGGGAAGTCTTTCTAAAAGTTTTATGATTGGCTCTAGCTCTCTCTCTCTTCCGCGTCGATTGAGTCTTTCAGATGAGAGTTCAGAAGATTTTATGAGTGGCTTCATTATATTTTATTTTTGAAACCTTCTTAATTACGAGTATCGATATCACCGCACCTATTAAGCAACATCGGATGAGTAAACGTAACTACAGAACTTCACAATGTAAACAATGTGTTTAATTACAGTATTGTGTAGCATATTGGTTAAGGGAGTACAAATATTAAGTCAGTTTTAGAAAAATAAGTGCTAAGTGGGGATTCGACTAAACATTGTAGAACGCTTAAGTAAAAATTTCATGTGATGATATTTTATTCGGCAATTCATTTTCTTATAGTTTTTCTTCAGAATAGCCTGGTACGTTGTATGTAAAATAAATGTTTACATATAACGTACCACCAGTAAGTCATCAATGTATTTCATGATTAACTTAGGCCTCTCGTCCACTGGAACCGAAAATCTGCGAAATGAATTCGTCCGAATTCGGACGAAAACGCACGAACAATCCAAACAGTTCGCAGCTTTTCGGTTCCAGTGGACGAGAGGCCTTAATGTCTATTTTGGTTTGGTCTATTGTGTGTGATATTAATCTCTTCATAGTTATGCCAGAAAGTGCTACCGATAGGACATTCCCCATCGGAAGGCCATGGAGCATCCTAAAAAAGTTTCCCCGATATTCAAAAACCCATTGCTTCAGGTTAATTTAATCAATCCAATATATATTTCTTTGCTTTTAATATATGTGTATGGTTCAATTTTCTCCCATTCCTCATTGATAACATTATAAACCAAGTTTAGTGATATAGAGGTGAATGCATGATGTACATCAAAACTAACTATGATGTCATCTTTGTCTAGGCAGCCCAGACTTTCCAACTTTTCTTTGGCTTCAAGGGAGATTTTTACATCAACTTTTTTATCGGTCCCTAGGGGTTCGAATTATCCAAGTTCTACTGTATTTCTGTATGGTGCAATTTTCTCCCACTCCTCATTGATAATATTATAAACCAAGTTTAGTGATAAAGCGGTGAATGCATGATGTACATCAAAACTAACTATGTCATCAGTGTCTAGGCAGCCTAGATTTTTCAATTTTTCTTTAGCTTAAAGAGAGTTTTTTTACCTCATAAGTATTATCATTATTAAGGAAATCTAATGATTTTTTAATATATCTAGCCAGTTTTTGGGTGTCTTTCAATTGAGTTGACTATTGGTCTAAGGTCATGGGATAGTTTGAGTAATTTTATTAAACCATAAATTCTAGGATGTTGTGGGGCATTTGTCATCAGTTCCTTTCTGGTTTTGTTATCAATGAATTTATATTTAAGCAATTTATCTACCATTTTGTTGCTTTTATTGCTAATTTCCCATAGAGGACCTTTCCGCAATTCCCTATAGACATCATTCTGATTGAGTACATCTCTCATTTTGCTTTCATATAAGTCTTTTGGCATTAAGGAAACTTTTTTGGTTTTGAAAGACTTCAATATATATGTGTGTATATATATATATATATATATATATATATATATATATATATATATATTAGGATTCAGTTTCTTAAATCGTTTCAAGGCCAGTGTCTTGTTTTAAAACTTTTATCAATGGATCTCTTTAATGACTATCACTCCTTAAATAATTGTTAATTTTACGGGATATATTATTTCTCAGTATGTTTTCATGATTATCAGGGGTATTCAAGCTATCCAAAATGTTATCTGTTTCAGCCACTATATTCAATATATCCTGTTTCTAAAGAAAAGGCACCACCCCATGGTGGGAATCGAACCCTCGACCTTTAAGTGGAGTGTTAAGTGCTCACGCTTTAACACTCACGGCCACCGGGCCTCCTTGAAGCAATTTAATAAAAATATATTTTCTTGAAGCATTTAATAAGTATTTTTAAAAATTTAACTATACAATGCAAATATTTTATTAAAGAACAAGATATAATATGTAAATGTGGATGTCTTCAGTATATTTCTAGATCCTAAACAGTCTTTCTAAATGTTTTATGATTGGCTCAAGATCTCTCTCTCTCTTCCACGTCGATTGAGTCTTTCAGATGAGAGTCCTGAAGATTTTATGAGTGACTTCATTATATTTTAGTTTTGAAACCTTCTTAATTACAAGTATCGATATCACCGCACCTATTAAGACAACATGGCCGTTAGCATAAAGCCACCTAAAATAAACAAAACAAACCAATCGGATAAGTAAACGTAACTACAGAACTTCACAATGTAAACAATGTGTTTAAGTACAGTATTGTGTAGCATTTTGGTTAAGGGAGTACAAATATTAAGTCAGTCTTAAAAAAATAAGTGCTAAGTGGGGAGTCGACTAAACAATGTAGAACGCTTAAGTAAAAATTTCATGTGATGATATTTTATTCTGCAATCCAAGCTAAAACATCGGCAATTACTGTATTATTTTTTGAGAAATATTTTTTTACTTTATGATGTGATTCCAAATCAAAATGCTAACAATCTCTATTATAGATCTTTGAACTATTCTAATTGAATAGTTCAAGGATCTTTCCGGAATAAATGTTATATATAACGTAACATTTACTCACCATCGTTTCTTGTTTTCGAGTGAACCTTCATTTTTACTCTTCGATAAAAGGAAGTCATGTACACGCTGACGCTTTTTGATGTAAAGGCTTGAATAGTATTCTATTCCGTTTTCAATATCTTCTTGGATCTCTGATTTTAAAAAGTGCAATTTGAAGAATATTATCACGACAATATCGCAAGATACGGAAATAATTGTGAGAAACGCCACTGGAAATCAATTTGATAACAAAATGAAAATAAGCCATAAATTATTGCCTAGGACTTTTTAGGGCGGTTCATCCCTTCCATTGGTAGGAACCCAGCTTATAAGGTTGACCTCATGACGCAATCCGGAAGTGCCGAATAAAAAAGGTTGAAAACCCCTAGAGGACGAAAATAACGGTGGTTCAAATATATATATATATATATATATATATGGTTTCTGAGTAATATTTCATTAAATGTAGTGTGCCTGTTTTATAATTAACCAGTTTGTCCAGGTTGATAGAGTTATGTAGTGCTTCTAAATTTTTTCTCTTATTATAATTATTTTCTTTTTGTAGAATTGTTGTTGATTCATAGTCAAAAATATGCCCTATTGAGACAACATGGCCTAACTGACAGGCCTGCCTAAATCGTGTGTAGCCTGCTTTAGGGGGAAAAGTTTTATGATTGGCTCAAGATCTCTCTCTCTCTTCCACGTCGATAGAGTGATTCAGAGTTCTGAAGATTTTATGAGTGATTTCATTATATTTTAGTTTTGAAACCTTCTTAATTACAAGTATCGATATCACCGCACCTATTAAGACAACATGGCCTAACTGACAGGCCTGCCTGAATCGTGTGTAGCCTGCTTTAGGGGGAAATGTTTTATGATTGGCTCAAGATCTCTCTCTCTCTTCCACGTCGATAGAGTGATTCAGAGTTCTGAAGATTTTATGAGTGATTTCATTATATTTTAGTTTTGAAACCTTCTTAATTACAAGTATCGATATCACCGCACCTATTAAGACAACATGGCCTAACTGACAGGCCTGCCTAAATCGTGTGTAGCCTGCTTTAGGGGGAAAAGTTTTATGATTGGCTCAAGATCTCTCTCTCTCTTCCACGTCGATAGAGTGATTCAGAGTTCTGAAGATTTTATGAGTGATTTCATTATATTTTAGTTTTGAAACCTTCTTAATTACAAGTATCGATATCACCGCACCTATTAAGACAACATGGCCTAACTGACAGGCCTGCCTGAATCGTGTGTAGCCTGCTTTAGGGGGAAAAGTTTTATGATTGGCTCAAGATCTCTCTCTCTCTTCCACGTCGATAGAGTGATTCAGAGTTCTGAAGATTTTATGAGTGATTTCATTATATTTTAGTTTTGAAACCTTCTTAATTACAAGTATCGATATCACCGCACCTATTAAGACAACATGGCCTAACTGACAGGCCTGCCTGAATCGTGTGTAGCCTGCTTTAGGGGGAAAAGTTTTATGATTGGCTCAAGATCTCTCTCTCTCTTGTCGTCGATAGAGTGATTCAGAGTTCTGAAGATTTTATGAGTGATTTCATTATATTTTAGTTTTGAAACCTTCTTAATTACAAGTATCGATATCACCGCACCTATTAAGACAACATGGCCTAACTGACAGGCCTGCCTGAATCGTGTGTAGCCTGCTTTAGGGGGAAATGTTTTATGATTGGCTCAAGATCTCTCTCTCTCTTGTCGTCGATAGAGTGATTCAGAGTTCTGAAGATTTTATGAGTGACTTCATTATATTTTAGTTTTGAAACCTTCTTAATTACAAGTATCGATATCACCGCACCTATTGAGACAACATGGCCTAACTGACAGGCCTGCCTAAATCGTGTGTAGCCTGCTTTAGGGGGAAAAGTTTTATGATTGGCTCAAGATCTCTCTCTCTCTTCCACGTCGATAGAGTGATTCAGAGTTCTGAAGATTTTATGAGTGATTTCATTATATTTTAGTTTTGAAACCTTCTTAATTACAAGTATCGATATCACCGCACCTATTAAGACAACATGGCCTAACTGACAGGCCTGCCTGAATCGTGTGTAGCCTGCTTTAGGGGGAAATGTTTTATGATTGGCTCAAGATCTCTCTCTCTCTTCCACGTCGATAGAGTGATTCAGAGTTCTGAAGATTTTATGAGTGATTTCATTATATTTTAGTTTTGAAACCTTCTTAATTACAAGTATCGATATCACCGCACCTATTAAGACAACATGGCCTAACTGACAGGCCTGCCTAAATCGTGTGTAGCCTGCTTTAGGGGGAAAAGTTTTATGATTGGCTCAAGATCTCTCTCTCTCTTCCACGTCGATAGAGTGATTCAGAGTTCTGAAGATTTTATGAGTGATTTCATTATATTTTAGTTTTGAAACCTTCTTAATTACAAGTATCGATATCACCGCACCTATTAAGACAACATGGCCTAACTGACAGGCCTGCCTGAATCGTGTGTAGCCTGCTTTAGGGGGAAAAGTTTTATGATTGGCTCAAGATCTCTCTCTCTCTTCCACGTCGATAGAGTGATTCAGAGTTCTGAAGATTTTATGAGTGATTTCATTATATTTTAGTTTTGAAACCTTCTTAATTACAAGTATCGATATCACCGCACCTATTAAGACAACATGGCCTAACTGACAGGCCTGCCTGAATCGTGTGTAGCCTGCTTTAGGGGGAAAAGTTTTATGATTGGCTCAAGATCTCTCTCTCTCTTGTCGTCGATAGAGTGATTCAGAGTTCTGAAGATTTTATGAGTGATTTCATTATATTTTAGTTTTGAAACCTTCTTAATTACAAGTATCGATATCACCGCACCTATTAAGACAACATGGCCTAACTGACAGGCCTGCCTGAATCGTGTGTAGCCTGCTTTAGGGGGAAAAGTTTTATGATTGGCTCAAGATCTCTCTCTCTCTTCCACGTCGATAGAGTGATTCAGAGTTCTGAAGATTTTATGAGTGATTTCATTATATTTTAATTTTGAAACCTTCTTAATTACAAGTATCGATATCACCGCACCTATTAAGACAACATGGCCTAACTGACAGGCCTGCCTGAATCGTGTGTAGCCTGCTTTAGGGGGGAAAGTTTTATGATTGGCTCAAGATCTCTCTCTCTCTCTTCCACGTCGATAGGGTGATTCAGAGTTCTGAGTGACTTCATTATATTTTAGTTTTGAAACCTTCTTAATTACAAGTATCGATATCACCGCACCTATTAAGACAACATGGCCTGACTGACAGGCCTGCCTGAATCGTGTGTAGCCTGCTTTAGGGGGAAATGTTTTATGATTGGCTCAAGATCTCTCTCTCTCTTCCACGTCGATAGAGTGATTCAGAGTTCTGAAGATTTTATGAGTGATTTCATTATATTTTAGTTTTGAAACCTTCTTAATTACAAGTATCGATATCACCGCACCTATTGAGACAACATGGCCTAACTGACAGGCCTGCCTAAATCGTGTGTAGCCTGCTTTAGGGGGAAAAGTTTTATGATTGGCTCAAGATCTCTCTCTCTCTTCCACGTCGATAGAGTGATTCAGAGTTCTGAAGATTTTATGAGTGATTTCATTATATTTTAGTTTTGAAACCTTCTTAATTACAAGTATCGATATCACCGCACCTATTAAGACAACATGGCCTAACTGACAGGCCTGCCTGAATCGTGTGTAGCCTGCTTTAGGGGGAAATGTTTTATGATTGGCTCAAGATCTCTCTCTCTCTTCCACGTCGATAGAGTGATTCAGAGTTCTGAAGATTTTATGAGTGATTTCATTATATTTTAGTTTTGAAACCTTCTTAATTACAAGTATCGATATCACCGCACCTATTAAGACAACATGGCCTAACTGACAGGCCTGCCTAAATCGTGTGTAGCCTGCTTTAGGGGGAAAAGTTTTATGATTGGCTCAAGATCTCTCTCTCTCTTCCACGTCGATAGAGTGATTCAGAGTTCTGAAGATTTTATGAGTGATTTCATTATATTTTAGTTTTGAAACCTTCTTAATTACAAGTATCGATATCACCGCACCTATTAAGACAACATGGCCTAACTGACAGGCCTGCCTGAATCGTGTGTAGCCTGCTTTAGGGGGAAAAGTTTTATGATTGGCTCAAGATCTCTCTCTCTCTTCCACGTCGATAGAGTGATTCAGAGTTCTGAAGATTTTATGAGTGATTTCATTATATTTTAGTTTTGAAACCTTCTTAATTACAAGTATCGATATCACCGCACCTATTAAGACAACATGGCCTAACTGACAGGCCTGCCTAAATCGTGTGTAGCCTGCTTTAGGGGGAAAAGTTTTATGATTGGCTCAAGATCTCTCTCTCTCTTCCACGTCGATAGAGTGATTCAGAGTTCTGAAGATTTTATGAGTGATTTCATTATATTTTAGTTTTGAAAACTTCTTAATTACAAGTATCGATATCACCGCACCTATTAAGACAACATGGCCTAACTGACAGGCCTGACTAAATCGTGTGTAGCCTGCTTTAGGGGGAAAAGTTTTATGATTGGCTCAAGATCTCTCTCTCTCTTCCACGTCGATAGAGTGATTCAGAGTTCTGAAGATTTTATGAGTGATTTCATTATATTTTAGTTTTGAAACCTTCTTAATTACAAGTATCGATATCACCGCACCTATTAAGACAATATGGCCTAACTGACAGGCCTGCCTGAATCGTGTGTAGCCTGCTTTAGGGGGAAAAGTTTTATGATTGGCTCAAGATCTCTCTCTCTCTTCCACGTCGATAGAGTGATTCAGAGTTCTGAAGATTTTATGAGTGATTTAATTATATTTTAGTTTTGAAACCTTCTTAATTACAAGTATCGATATCACCGCACCTATTAAGACAACATGGCCTAACTGACAGGCCTGCCTAAATCGTGTGTAGCCTGCTTTAGGGGGAAAAGTTTTATGATTGGCTCAAGATGTCTCTCTCTCTTCCACGTCGATAGAGTGATTCAGAGTTCTGAAGATTTTATGAGTGATTTCATTATATTTTAGTTTTGAAACCTTCTTAATTACAAGTATCGATATCACCGCACCTATTAAGACAACATGGCCTAACTGACAGGCCTGCCTAAATCGTGTGTAGCCTGCTTTAGGGGGAAAAGTTTTATGATTGGCTCAAGATCTCTCTCTCTCTTCCACGTCGATAGAGTGATTCAAAGTTCTGAAGATTTTATGAGTGATTTCATTATATTTTAGTTTTGAAACCTTCTTAATTACAAGTATCGATATCACCGCACCTATTAAGACAACATGGCCTAACTGACAGGCCTGCCTAAATCGTGTGTAGCCTGCTTTAGGGGGAAAAGTTTTATGATTGGCTCAAGATCTCTCTCTCTCTTCCACGTCGATAGAGTGATTCAGAGTTCTGAAGATTTTATGAGTGATTTCATTATATTTTAGTTTTGAAACCTTCTTAATTACAAGTATCGATATCACCGCACCTATTAAGACAATATGGCCTAACTGACAGGCCTGCCTGAATCGTGTGTAGCCTGCTTTAGGGGGAAAAGTTTTATGATTGGCTCAAGATCTCTCTCTCTCTTCCACGTCGATAGAGTGATTCAGAGTTCTGAAGATTTTATGAGTGATTTCATTATATTTTAGTTTTGAAACCTTCTTAATTACAAGTATCGATATCACCGCACCTATTAAGACAACATGGCTTAACTGACAGGCCTGCCTAAATCGTGTGTAGCCTGCTTTAGGGGGAAAAGTTTTATGATTGGCTCAAGATCTCTCTCTCTCTTCCACGTCGATAGAGTGATTCAGAGTTCTGAAGATTTTATGAGTAATTTCATTATATTTTAGTTTTGAAACCTTCTTAATTACAAGTATCGATATCACCGCACCTATTAAGACAACATGGCCTAACTGACAGGCCTGACTAAATCGTGTGTAGCCTGCTTTAGGGGGAAAAGTTTTATGATTGGCTCAAGATCTCTCTCTCTCTTCCACGTCGATAGAGTGATTCAGAGTTCTGAGTGACTTCATTATATTTTAGTTTTGAAACCTTCTTAATTACAAGTATCGATATCACCGCACCTATTAAGACAACATGGCCTAACTGAGAGGCCTGCCTGAATCGTGTGTAGCCTGCTTTAGGGGGAAAAGTTTTATGATTGGCTCAAGATCTCTCTCTCTCTTCCACGTCGATACAGTGATTCAGAGTTCTGAGTGACTTCATTATATTTTAGTTTTGAAACCTTCTTAATTACAAGTATCGATATCACCGCACCTATTAAGACAACATGGCCTAACTGACAGGCCTGCCTGAATCGTGTGTAGCCTGCTTTAGGGGGAAAAGTTTTATGATTGGCTCAAGATCTCTCTCTCTCTTCCACGTCGATAGAGTGATTCAGAGTTCTGAAGATTTTATGAGTGATTTCATTATATTTTAGTTTTGAAACCTTCTTAATTACAAGTATCGATATTACCGCACCTATTAAGACAACATGGCCTAACTGACAGGCCTGCCTAAATCGTGTGTAGCCTGCTTTAGGGGGAAAAGTTTTATGATTGGCTCAAGATCTCTCTCTCTCTCTTCCACGTCGATAGAGTGATTCAGAGTTCTGAAGATTTTATGATTGATTTCATTATATTTTAGTTTTGAAACCTTCTTAATTACAAGTATCGATATCACCGCACCTATTAAGACAACATGGCCTAACTGACAGGCCTGCCTGAATCGTGTGTAGCCTGCTTTAGGGGGAAAAGTTTTATGATTGGCTCAAGATCTCTCTCGCTCTTCCACGTCGATAGAGTGATTCAGAGTTCTGAGTGACTTCATTATATTTTAGTTTTGAAACCTTCTTAATTACAAGTATCGATATCACCGCACCTATTAAGACAACATGGCCGTTAGCATAAAGCCGCCTAAAATAAACAAAACAAACCAATCGGATAAGGAAACGTACCTTCAGAAGTTCACAATGTAAACAATGTGTTTAATTACAGTATTGTGTAGCATTTTGGTTAAGGGAGTCCAAATATTAAGTCAGTCTTAAAAAAATAAGTGCTAAGTGGGGAGTCGACTAAACATTGTAGAACGCTTAAGTAAAAATTTCATGTGATGATATTTTATTCTGCAATCCAAGCTAAAACATTGGCAATTACTGTATTATTTTTTGAGAAATATTTTTTTACTTTATGATGTGATTCCAAATCAAAATGCTAACAATCTCTATTATAGATCTTTGAACTATTCTAATTGAATAGTTCAAGGATCTTTCCGGAATAAATGTTATATATAATGTAACATTTACTCAAATATATATATATATATATATATATATATATATATATATATATATATATATATATTGTTTCTGAGTAATATTTCATGAAATGTAGAGTGTCTGTTTTATAATTAACCAGTTTGTCCAGGTTGATAGAGTTATGTAGTGCTTCTAATTTTTTTCTCTTATTATAATTATTTTCTTTTTGTAGAATTGTTGTTGATTCATAGTCAAAAATATGCCCTGTATCTTGGCTATGTTCTACTAGGGCTTTTTTCCCTTCTTTATTAACTTTATTCTGATTATTGCAATTTTTAACATCATTTTTGTGCTGGTAAATCCTCTTCTGTAGCCTTTGTTTTGTCATTCCAATGTATGTTTTTGGACAATTAGCACAATTAATGGAATATATCTTGTCAGATTTCAGATTTTTGTCAGTCTTGTCTTTAAGGTATGTATAATGCTTACTAATTTTATTAGTAGTTTTATAACCAAAAGAGAAATCCTCTGCATCATATTCCTGAAATGTTCTTTGTATAGTTTCAGACAGCCCCTATATATATGTGTATGATTTAAAGGTTTTATTTATTTTATTAAATGATGGAGGTGGTGTTGACTTCTTACTTTATGCCAAGCCTTTTTGATTAAGTGTATAGGATAAAGGTTTTTTGTAAACATGTGGAACACTTGTTCGTTAACACCATTTAAATACTTATTTTCCTTCAGCTGCACAGTCCTTCTCATAAAGTTATCCTATACATTCCTTTTCTGGTGTTCAGAGTTCCGAAGATTTTATGAGTGATTTCATTATATTTTATTTTTGAAACCATCTTAATTTCAAGTATCGATATCACCGCACCTATTAAGACAACATGGCCTAACTGACAGGCCCGCCTAAATCGTGTGTAGCCTGCTTTAGGGGGAAAAGTTTTATGATTGGCTCAAGATCTCTCTCTCTCTTCCACGTCGATAGAGTGATTCAGAGTTCTGAAGATTTTATGAGTGATTTCATTATATTTTAGTTTTGAAACCTTCTTAATTACAAGTATCGATATCACCGCACCTATTAAGACAACATGGCCTAACTGACAGGCCTGCCTGAATCGTGTCTAGCCTGCTTTAGGGGGAAAAGTTTTATGATTGGCTCAAAATCTCTCTCTCTCTTCCACGTCGATAGAGTGATTCAGAGTTCTGAAGATTTTATGAGTGATTTCATTATATTTTAGTTTTGAAACCTTCTTAATTACAAGTATCGATATCACCGCACCTATTAAGACAACATGGCCTAACTGACAGGCCTGCCTGAATCGTGTGTAGCCTGCTTTAGGGGGAAAAGTTTTATGATTGGCTCAAGATCTCTCTCTCTCTTGTCGTCGATAGAGTGATTCAGAGTTCTGAAGATTTTATGAGTGATTTCATTATATTTTAGTTTTGAAACCTTCTTAATTACAAGTATCGATATCACCGCACCTATTAAGACAACATGGCCTAACTGACAGGCCTGCCTGAATCGTGTGTAGCCTGCTTTAGGGGGAAAAGTTTTATGATTGGCTCAAGATCTCTCTCTCTCTTCCACGTCGATAGAGTGATTCAGAGTTCTGAAGATTTTATGAGTGATTTCATTATATTTTAATTTTGAAACCTTCTTAATTACAAGTATCGATATCACCGCACCTATTAAGACAACATGGCCTAACTGACAGGCCTGCCTGAATCGTGTGTAGCCTGCTTTAGGGGGGAAAGTTTTATGATTGGCTCAAGATCTCTCTCTCTCTCTTCCACGTCGATAGGGTGATTCAGAGTTCTGAGTGACTTCATTATATTTTAGTTTTGAAACCTTCTTAATTACAAGTATCGATATCACCGCACCTATTAAGACAACATGGCCTGACTGACAGGCCTGCCTGAATCGTGTGTAGCCTGCTTTAGGGGGAAATGTTTTATGATTGGCTCAAGATCTCTCTCTCTCTTCCACGTCGATAGAGTGATTCAGAGTTCTGAAGATTTTATGAGTGATTTCATTATATTTTAGTTTTGAAACCTTCTTAATTACAAGTATCGATATCACCGCACCTATTGAGACAACATGGCCTAACTGACAGGCCTGCCTAAATCGTGTGTAGCCTGCTTTAGGGGGAAAAGTTTTATGATTGGCTCAAGATCTCTCTCTCTCTTCCACGTCGATAGAGTGATTCAGAGTTCTGAAGATTTTATGAGTGATTTCATTATATTTTAGTTTTGAAACCTTCTTAATTACAAGTATCGATATCACCGCACCTATTAAGACAACATGGCCTAACTGACAGGCCTGCCTGAATCGTGTGTAGCCTGCTTTAGGGGGAAATGTTTTATGATTGGCTCAAGATCTCTCTCTCTCTTCCACGTCGATAGAGTGATTCAGAGTTCTGAAGATTTTATGAGTGATTTCATTATATTTTAGTTTTGAAACCTTCTTAATTACAAGTATCGATATCACCGCACCTATTAAGACAACATGGCCTAACTGACAGGCCTGCCTAAATCGTGTGTAGCCTGCTTTAGGGGGAAAAGTTTTATGATTGGCTCAAGATCTCTCTCTCTCTTCCACGTCGATAGAGTGATTCAGAGTTCTGAAGATTTTATGAGTGATTTCATTATATTTTAGTTTTGAAACCTTCTTAATTACAAGTATCGATATCACCGCACCTATTAAGACAACATGGCCTAACTGACAGGCCTGCCTGAATCGTGTGTAGCCTGCTTTAGGGGGCAAAGTTTTATGATTGGCTCAAGATCTCTCTCTCTCTTCCACGTCGATAGAGTGATTCAGAGTTCTGAAGATTTTATGAGTGATTTCATTATATTTTAGTTTTGAAACCTTCTTAATTACAAGTATCGATATCACCGCACCTATTAAGACAACATGGCCTAACTGACAGGCCTGCCTAAATCGTGTGTAGCCTGCTTTAGGGGGAAAAGTTTTATGATTGGCTCAAGATCTCTCTCTCTCTTCCACGTCGATAGAGTGATTCAGAGTTCTGAAGATTTTATGAGTGATTTCATTATATTTTAGTTTTGAAAACTTCTTAATTACAAGTATCGATATCACCGCACCTATTAAGACAACATGGCCTAACTGACAGGCCTGACTAAATCGTGTGTAGCCTGCTTTAGGGGGAAAAGTTTTATGATTGGCTCAAGATCTCTCTCTCTCTTCCACGTCGATAGAGTGATTCAGAGTTCTGAAGATTTTATGAGTGATTTCATTATATTTTAGTTTTGAAACCTTCTTAATTACAAGTATCGATATCACCGCACCTATTAAGACAATATGGCCTAACTGACAGGCCTGCCTGAATCGTGTGTAGCCTGCTTTAGGGGGAAAGGTTTTATGATTGGCTCAAGATCTCTCTCTCTCTTCCACGTCGATAGAGTGATTCAGAGTTCTGAAGATTTTATGAGTGATTTAATTATATTTTAGTTTTGAAACCTTCTTAATTACAAGTATCGATATCACCGCACCTATTAAGACAACATGGCCTAACTGACAGGCCTGCCTAAATCGTGTGTAGCCTGCTTTAGGGGGAAAAGTTTTATGATTGGCTCAAGATGTCTCTCTCTCTTCCACGTCGATAGAGTGATTCAGAGTTCTGAAGATTTTATGAGTGATTTCATTATATTTTAGTTTTGAAACCTTCTTAATTACAAGTATCGATATCACCGCACCTATTAAGACAACATGGCCTAACTGACAGGCCTGCCTAAATCGTGTGTAGCCTGCTTTAGGGGGAAAAGTTTTATGATTGGCTCAAGATCTCTCTCTCTCTTCCACGTCGATAGAGTGATTCAAAGTTCTGAAGATTTTATGAGTGATTTCATTATATTTTAGTTTTGAAACCTTCTTAATTACAAGTATCGATATCACCGCACCTATTAAGACAACATGGCCTAACTGACAGGCCTGCCTAAATCGTGTGTAGCCTGCTTTAGGGGGAAAAGTTTTATGATTGGCTCAAGATCTCTCTCTCTCTTCCACGTCGATAGAGTGATTCAGAGTTCTGAAGATTTTATGAGTGATTTCATTATATTTTAGTTTTGAAACCTTCTTAATTACAAGTATCGATATCACCGCACCTATTAAGACAATATGGCCTAACTGACAGGCCTGCCTGAATCGTGTGTAGCCTGCTTTAGGGGGAAAAGTTTTATGATTGGCTCAAGATCTCTCTCTCTCTTCCACGTCGATAGAGTGATTCAGAGTTCTGAAGATTTTATGAGTGATTTCATTATATTTTAGTTTTGAAACCTTCTTAATTACAAGTATCGATATCACCGCACCTATTAAGACAACATGGCTTAACTGACAGGCCTGCCTAAATCGTGTGTAGCCTGCTTTAGGGGGAAAAGTTTTATGATTGGCTCAAGATCTCTCTCTCTCTTCCACGTCGATAGAGTGATTCAGAGTTCTGAAGATTTTATGAGTAATTTCATTATATTTTAGTTTTGAAACCTTCTTAATTACAAGTATCGATATCACCGCACCTATTAAGACAACATGGCCTAACTGACAGGCCTGACTAAATCGTGTGTAGCCTGCTTTAGGGGGAAAAGTTTTATGATTGGCTCAAGATCTCTCTCTCTCTTCCACGTCGATAGAGTGATTCAGAGTTCTGAGTGACTTCATTATATTTTAGTTTTGAAACCTTCTTAATTACAAGTATCGATATCACCGCACCTATTAAGACAACATGGCCTAACTGAGAGGCCTGCCTGAATCGTGTGTAGCCTGCTTTAGGGGGAAAAGTTTTATGATTGGCTCAAGATCTCTCTCTCTCTTCCACGTCGATACAGTGATTCAGAGTTCTGAGTGACTTCATTATATTTTAGTTTTGAAACCTTCTTAATTACAAGTATCGATATCACCGCACCTATTAAGACAACATGGCCTAACTGACAGGCCTGCCTGAATCGTGTGTAGCCTGCTTTAGGGGGAAAAGTTTTATGATTGGCTCAAGATCTCTCTCTCTCTTCCACGTCGATAGAGTGATTCAGAGTTCTGAAGATTTTATGAGTGATTTCATTATATTTTAGTTTTGAAACCTTCTTAATTACAAGTATCGATATTACCGCACCTATTAAGACAACATGGCCTAACTGACAGGCCTGCCTAAATCGTGTGTAGCCTGCTTTAGGGGGAAAAGTTTTATGATTGGCTCAAGATCTCTCTCTCTCTCTTCCACGTCGATAGAGTGATTCAGAGTTCTGAAGATTTTATGATTGATTTCATTATATTTTAGTTTTGAAACCTTCTTAATTACAAGTATCGATATCACCGCACCTATTAAGACAACATGGCCTAACTGACAGGCCTGCCTGAATCGTGTGTAGCCTGCTTTAGGGGGAAAAGTTTTATGATTGGCTCAAGATCTCTCTCGCTCTTCCACGTCGATAGAGTGATTCAGAGTTCTGAGTGACTTCATTATATTTTAGTTTTGAAACCTTCTTAATTACAAGTATCGATATCACCGCACCTATTAAGACAACATGGCCGTTAGCATAAAGCCGCCTAAAATAAACAAAACAAACCAATCGGATAAGGAAACGTACCTTCAGAAGTTCACAATGTAAACAATGTGTTTAATTACAGTATTGTGTAGCATTTTGGTTAAGGGAGTCCAAATATTAAGTCAGTCTTAAAAAAATAAGTGCTAAGTGGGGAGTCGACTAAACATTGTAGAACGCTTAAGTAAAAATTTCATGTGATGATATTTTATTCTGCAATCCAAGCTAAAACATTGGCAATTACTGTATTATTTTTTGAGAAATATTTTTTTACTTTATGATGTGATTCCAAATCAAAATGCTAACAATCTCTATTATAGATCTTTGAACTATTCTAATTGAATAGTTCAAGGATCTTTCCGGAATAAATGTTATATATAATGTAACATTTACTCAAATATATATATATATATATATATATATATATATATATATATATATATATATATATATATTGTTTCTGAGTAATATTTCATGAAATGTAGAGTGTCTGTTTTATAATTAACCAGTTTGTCCAGGTTGATAGAGTTATGTAGTGCTTCTAATTTTTTTCTCTTATTATAATTATTTTCTTTTTGTAGAATTGTTGTTGATTCATAGTCAAAAATATGCCCTGTATCTTGGCTATGTTCTACTAGGGCTTTTTTCCCTTCTTTATTAACTTTATTCTGATTATTGCAATTTTTAACATCATTTTTGTGCTGGTAAATCCTCTTCTGTAGCCTTTGTTTTGTCATTCCAATGTATGTTTTTGGACAATTAGCACAATTAATGGAATATATCTTGTCAGATTTCAGATTTTTGTCAGTCTTGTCTTTAAGGTATGTATAATGCTTACTAATTTTATTAGTAGTTTTATAACCAAAAGAGAAATCCTCTGCATCATATTCCTGAAATGTTCTTTGTATAGTTTCAGACAGCCCCTATATATATGTGTATGATTTAAAGGTTTTATTTATTTTATTAAATGATGGAGGTGGTGTTGACTTCTTACTTTATGCCAAGCCTTTTTGATTAAGTGTATAGGATAAAGGTTTTTTGTAAACATGTGGAACACTTGTTCGTTAACACCATTTAAATACTTATTTTCCTTCAGCTGCACAGTCCTTCTCATAAAGTTATCCTATACATTCCTTTTCTGGTGTTCAGAGTTCCGAAGATTTTATGAGTGATTTCATTATATTTTATTTTTGAAACCATCTTAATTTCAAGTATCGATATCACCGCACCTATTAAGACAACATGGCCTAACTGACAGGCCCGCCTAAATCGTGTGTAGCCTGCTTTAGGGGGAAAAGTTTTATGATTGGCTCAAGATCTCTCTCTCTCTTCCACGTCGATAGAGTGATTCAGAGTTCTGAAGATTTTATGAGTGATTTCATTATATTTTAGTTTTGAAACCTTCTTAATTACAAGTATCGATATCACCGCACCTATTAAGACAACATGGCCTAACTGACAGGCCTGCCTGAATCGTGTCTAGCCTGCTTTAGGGGGAAAAGTTTTATGATTGGCTCAAAATCTCTCTCTCTCTTCCACGTCGATAGAGTGATTCAGAGTTCTGAAGATTTTATGAGTGATTTCATTATATTTTAGTTTTGAAACCTTCTTAATTACAAGTATCGATATCACCGCACCTATTAAGACAACATGGCCTAACTGACAGGCCTGCCTGAATCGTGTGTAGCCTGCTTTAGGGGGAAAAGTTTTATGATTGGCTCAAGATCTCTCTCTCTCTTGTCGTCGATAGAGTGATTCAGAGTTCTGAAGATTTTATGAGTGATTTCATTATATTTTAGTTTTGAAACCTTCTTAATTACAAGTATCGATATCACCGCACCTATTAAGACAACATGGCCTAACTGACAGGCCTGCCTGAATCGTGTGTAGCCTGCTTTAGGGGGAAAAGTTTTATGATTGGCTCAAGATCTCTCTCTCTCTTCCACGTCGATAGAGTGATTCAGAGTTCTGAAGATTTTATGAGTGATTTCATTATATTTTAATTTTGAAACCTTCTTAATTACAAGTATCGATATCACCGCACCTATTAAGACAACATGGCCTAACTGACAGGCCTGCCTGAATCGTGTGTAGCCTGCTTTAGGGGGGAAAGTTTTATGATTGGCTCAAGATCTCTCTCTCTCTCTTCCACGTCGATAGGGTGATTCAGAGTTCTGAGTGACTTCATTATATTTTAGTTTTGAAACCTTCTTAATTACAAGTATCGATATCACCGCACCTATTAAGACAACATGGCCTGACTGACAGGCCTGCCTGAATCGTGTGTAGCCTGCTTTAGGGGGAAATGTTTTATGATTGGCTCAAGATCTCTCTCTCTCTTCCACGTCGATAGAGTGATTCAGAGTTCTGAAGATTTTATGAGTGATTTCATTATATTTTAGTTTTGAAACCTTCTTAATTACAAGTATCGATATCACCGCACCTATTAAGACAACATGGCCTAACTGACAGGCCTGCCTAAATCGTGTGTAGCCTGCTTTAGGGGGAAAAGTTTTATGATTGGCTCAAGATCTCTCTCTCTCTTCCACGTCGATAGAGTGATTCAGAGTTCTGAAGATTTTATGAGTGATTTCATTATATTTTAGTTTTGAAACCTTCTTAATTACAAGTATCGATATCACCGCACCTATTAAGACAACATGGCCTAACTGACAGGCCTGCCTGAATCGTGTGTAGCCTGCTTTAGGGGGAAAAGTTTTATGATTGGCTCAAGATCTCTCTCTCTCTTGTCGTCGATAGAGTGATTCAGAGTTCTGAAGATTTTATGAGTGATTTCATTATATTTTAGTTTTGAAACCTTCTTAATTACAAGTATCGATATCACCGCACCTATTAAGACAACATGGCCTAACTGACAGGCCTGCCTGAATCGTGTGTAGCCTGCTTTAGGGGGAAAAGTTTTATGATTGGCTCAAGATCTCTCTCTCTCTTCCACGTCGATAGAGTGATTCAGAGTTCTGAAGATTTTATGAGTGATTTCATTATATTTTAATTTTGAAACCTTCTTAATTACAAGTATCGATATCACCGCACCTATTAAGACAACATGGCCTAACTGACAGGCCTGCCTGAATCGTGTGTAGCCTGCTTTAGGGGGGAAAGTTTTATGATTGGCTCAAGATCTCTCTCTCTCTCTTCCACGTCGATAGGGTGATTCAGAGTTCTGAGTGACTTCATTATATTTTAGTTTTGAAACCTTCTTAATTACAAGTATCGATATCACCGCACCTATTAAGACAACATGGCCTGACTGACAGGCCTGCCTGAATCGTGTGTAGCCTGCTTTAGGGGGAAATGTTTTATGATTGGCTCAAGATCTCTCTCTCTCTTCCACGTCGATAGAGTGATTCAGAGTTCTGAAGATTTTATGAGTGATTTCATTATATTTTAGTTTTGAAACCTTCTTAATTACAAGTATCGATATCACCGCACCTATTAAGACAACATGGCCTAACTGACAGGCCTGCCTAAATCGTGTGTAGCCTGCTTTAGGGGGAAAAGTTTTATGATTGGCTCAAGATCTCTCTCTCTCTTCCACGTCGATAGAGTGATTCAGAGTTCTGAAGATTTTATGAGTGATTTCATTATATTTTAGTTTTGAAACCTTAATTACAAGTATTGATATCACCGCACCTATTAAGACAACATGGCCTAACTGACAAGCCTGCCTGAATCGTGTGTAGCCTGCTTTAGGGGGAAAAGTTTTATGATTGGCTCAAGATCTCTCTCTCTTCCACGTCGATAGAGTGATTGAGTTCTGAAGATTTTAAGAGTGACTTCATTATATTTTAGTTTTGAAATCTTCTTAATTACAAGTATCGATATCACCGCACCTATTAAGACAACATGGCCTAACTGACAGGCCTGCCTGAATCGTGTGTAGCCTGCTTTAGGGGGAAAAGTTTTATGATTGGCTCAAGATCTCTCTCTCTCTTCCACGTCGATAGAGTGATTCAGCAGAGTTCTGAAGATTTTAAGAGTGACTTCATTTTATTTTAGTTTTGAAACCTTCTTACGGAAGGTTAAGATACGGAAATAATTGTGAGAAACCCCACCTGAAATCAATTTGATAACAAAATGAAAATAAGCCATAAATTATTCCCTAGCATATTTTTAATATTCTAGGACAATTGTAGGACTTTTTAGCGCGGTTCCTCCCTTTTTCCATTGGTAGGAACCCCACTTATAAGGTTGACCTCATGACGCAATCCGGAAGTGCCGAATAAAAAATGTTCAGAACCCCTAGAGGACGAAAATAACGGTTGTTCAAATAAATAAATATATATATATATATATATATATATATATATATATATATGTATATATGGCTTTATTATTATAAAAGTCCGTCACTCAGGAGCTGCATAACTAAGTACTTTCCTCAGAATTGGGTAGGGAAGAGTGCATTGCTGTATATTTTGCTTAAAATAACCTATATAGATAAATAAAATAAAAACAAATTGTTCTGCTCTTTTGCTTTTATGAGCAGCTGCTTCAATTATTAATTTTGTAATTAATTTCTTTCCAGAGTTTTGTGTATGCGGGGTACTACACTACGTAATAAATACACAAAGCTTCACATTTCATCTATTGATCTTGATGTATTTCGCGGCCCTACGTTTGGCGGAAGAATTCAATTCAAAGGGCCGCCACACACTATGAGGTAGACCGGACAGGTTCACCCGTCCGGTGCACCTGTCCGGTCTACCTCATAGTCTGTGGCGGAACTTTACTACGTTTATTTAAAATGAACCATGTTTATGGAAAATAAAAGACGATGATTTTCACAATGGAAATAAAAGGGATGCTGCATATCGCAAATTAGTATACAAACTGCAGAAAATATATCCAAATGCAAACGAGAGTATGGCTAAAATTAAAATTAATAGTTTTCGATCTAATATTCGAAAGGGGTAGAGGAAAATTGACTCCTGAAGATTCTCAAAGTAGCTGTTAGTTTTTCGTGTGTATATATAGCGGCCCTCATTTGTGTATATTTCTTCTTAATGAAAGGAGATACATGTGACAATAACTCTATGTAAATTCATTCGTTCATGCGCAGATAATTGCGATAATCTGTTGGTTCATCTCTTAATTCGTTCAGCAGATTGATATGGGTGAATTTATTTCTTCTCTGCAACCATTCCTTACGCCATTGTTTGCGTTTTTTTCGTTTGTCTTTACGTGTCTCAAATATGACTGCAAATAGAGAGAGATAAAGTAGATCATCTCCTGGAGGATCCATGTTGAAGACTGACAAACCTGTCCGGTACACCTGAACAGTGTGGGTCACAGGTAGACCGGACAGGTGCACTTCACGGGTGTACCTGTCCGGTCTACCTCATAGTGTGTGGCCGGCCAAACACAGTACATTGTAACCCCCCACCCTTCCAATACACCGATTTAGTTCATTTTCACGACACTTCTTCTTTATTAGATAGCCAGGACAAAGTTTCGTAACAATACAAAAGAAATTATGACCGGTATAAGGAAATTAGTAATTTCTGTCTTGAGTAAACCCCCCCTTCTAGTCAACCGATTTAGTTTATTTTTACAACAAAGTTTTCTCTTCAGTTAACCATAACAAATACCGAGGTTTGTTGAAATATAACAAAAATTATGGCTGTTCTTGACAAATAACTGCTTTGGCCCCGGAGTACCCCCCCCCCTCTGGATGGGCCTATTTTGTTGGTTATCGAACGCGTTCAATCAATTGATGGGGGAATACTACATACCAAGTTTCGTGGCGATAAAACAAAAACTCTGGCCTGTATCGTGTTATCGGACACATCTATAACTGAACATATATATATATATATATATATATATATATATATATATATATATACATTTTAATTGGGGTCATTTTCCGTGTCTACTAGGTAGGATCGATAAAGATTCGAAAATACTTTTCAAAAATTACGACATGAGTGCAACCTCAATAGCTACATTCATTCGGAGGAAAGTGCTAAAATATGAAAATATAATTGTTTATATTAAGTACAAATTTATTGTGAATTGTGAAAGATGAATTTAAAGTATTTTGAATAGCTTACTTTTTCCCCGGTAACATCCGAGCTTTGATTGGATAGCACAATGATGATATTTCCCCGGTAACATCCGAGCACTGATTGGATAGCACAATGATGATATTTCCCCGGTAACATCCCAGATTTGATTGGATAGCACAATGATGATATTTCCCCGGTAACATCCGAGCTTTGATTGGATAGCACAATGATGATATTTCGCTCAGCGGGATCACAGCCAAGTGCAGTCTGATGCCTAAATTGCTCGGCATTTCCATCGCTGGCGAAGGCTACCAATGAGTAGCCGAAACGTCCGAAATATAGATTTTTTAAAACAAAATCATATTGAGGTTTATTTAGCCGAATCCCAACCATTCCATCTTTACTTATTTTCTTTTGGGCATGTTGTATAGATACCAAATGAAAATCGATTACCGCGTTTTGTCCCGGAAGAACAAATATAGTGGCAGCATAAAACCCGCGCCAAATCAATTTTGAGTGGTTAACTAAAAGCTCTAGAAAATTTGCAACTACTTTAATTGACCTAAGAGCCACGTGCGTAACAAATCATAAGACCTGACTGCTCAGCCACAATATCAGGTCGACAGTTGTCACCAGAACACTGAAATTGTTTTAATGTTCGAAGGAAAATACATAAAATAGGCAGTAAATTAATATATATATTGTTGAAGAGAATGTAATTTTCTATTACCCTATAACCGGCATTTATTTTTTGGGTTTATTGTTGAAGTTTGCTTAAAATATTACAAGTAATCGTGAAATCGACCCGTATCGAAGAGCGATCCATATCGTAGATGTATCTTCTGAGCCTAGAAGAGCGATCCATATCGTAGATGTATCTTCTGAGCCTAGAAGAGCGATCCATATCGTAGATGTATCTTCTGAGCCTAGAAGAGCGATCCATATCGTAGATGTATCTTCTGAGCCTAGAAGATCGATCTTTTGAGTGGATCTGAACTTGCCGATTTTTTTTTTAGTGGGTAGGTCTTGTCATTTCGATTCGAATCGATTCGATTCAAAAGATCGATTCATATTCGGTTTGTATTTATTGATTTTAAGGACTTCGCATCTGAAGCTATGAGCCCTAATACAGTTACATTAGTTATTTATTAAATACATCTGCTTCGCAAGTATTGGTATTAGCCATCCAAATCACAGGAAATCACATTCGAGAATCGCCCATCACTACCCTGTATTAATCCTGTCTGTACAAGTCCCTTGTTATCCCATTGTTAAGCGAATGCCTTTCCTGTGTCTGCATATCCCATATGAACATTGTGTTCTTAGATGGTTCCTCTGTTTCTTCGCTTTTAGAGCTCACGTTAATCTTACATTAACACTTGATTCTATAGCTGTAATTTTTGTAACGGCGCCCGAATCTGTGATTCGATGAGGCCATCAACAGCAGGAACCTGTGATTTTCCGTGAGACCCTTATGCGTGAATAATCCTTCCTGATGGTCTAATAAGAGGTTCCTTTCTTAATATTATTCGTTCAACATATTATCAATTTATGTGCAAGGTTTAATTCTATATAATTACAATATTGCTTGTTATTTTTTTTTTAATTTCAATTTATGATATTGTTATTCTGAATTTTGTCCGTAGCAAATGTTTTAAGTTTTGTGGAGTTTTTTATTGTTATTTCTATGATTAGGCTTTGTTACTATGACCAAAAAAGAGAAAATGGCACATCTGTTAATTTTTGTTATACATTAGCTGTTACCCGGCTTGTCATGGTACACGTACTTGATATTCGCAGAATACAAAACCTGTTTCATTAAACAGTTAATTAATAAATGTGATCATAGTTGTGAAAAGAATGCAGAAATAAATTATTTATTTAAATTTTAACGTCCATCGTAATTAATTCAGAATTTTAGGACGGTTTGTCCGCCCTTTTCTAGCCAGGATAGAGCTGGTGCCTTTTCTTTTTTTCCAAAGAAAAGCCACCACCCCTAATGGGAATCGAATCGTCGACCCTTGACACGGAATATTAAGTGCTCACGCCTTAACACTCACGGCCACTGGGCCTCCAAAAATAAGAAATAAATTAGAGACGAAATAAGTAATATTATAATCTAACAACGCAATTTTTTTTATTTTATTTTATTAATAATACGTTTATTTAACATCTGTACATTTTTTAAGTACATTGGTTAAGTTTGCTCACAAATATAATTAATAATATATACAAAAATTGATTAATACAACTGACAACAAAGGAAAAAATAAATAAATAAAAAGAAATATCAAAATAATTTAAATATAAATAAATGATAATATTAATAAAATAAATGAAAATAACTAAATAATAAGCCAACGGCCATAGCCACGTTGAATGCACCGGTTCCCGTAGATCACCGAAGTTAAGCAACGTCGGGCGTGGTCAGTACCTGAATGGGTGACCGACCAGGTGCTGTTGGCATTAGAAAAGGATGGTAAACCTGTAGATAGCCCCGCGCTAATAGCCAAACAGTTGATGCAACGTTAAAAAAAAACGAGAAAAAAAAACTAAATAATAAGTAAGTAAAGTCGGAAAAAAAAATAATAATGATAACACTTTTGGAAAGAGCCAATCAATATTGGCACTTCCTAATTAGGAATATATTTTTTCTCCTCTAGTCAGTTAGCTGGTCACGAGGCCAATGTCTCTTGAGCCTTCTAGGCGGGTTTTGTGGGTGGGTTTGGGAGGAAAGTGTTTGTGCTCTGGGATTAGGATGGAAGGACAATTTGGAATGAAAGGTTAGGAAGCGCCAGTTCTTGAACGAAAGGGATGTTGAGGTCATTATGAAGAGTTTTATTGGAAACGTAAAAAGGAGCGTTGACTATTTTGCGAAGGACTTTGGATTGGAATGCCTGTATTCTCTGTACGTTAGAAGTTTTAGTTGTTCCCGAGAGCTCAAGTCCGTAAGTCCAAATAGGTCGGATAATGGTTTTGTATACAATAAGTTTGTTGTGTATTGCCAGTTTTGATGAAGCTCCCAGTAGTCGTCGTAAGAGTCCGTATCTCCTGTTCAGTTCCTGTCTTTTCAGTCGGGTGTGTGGGTTCCAAGTGAGTCTACTGTCTAGTAATAATCCCAGGTAGCGCACCTCGTTGGATATGGGGAGTTCTTGGCTGAATTTGACGACTGGAGGGCAGGCTCAGGGTTAACGTGATTTGGCAGCATTTCTGAGGATTCACCTTAATTTTCCATTTGTTGCACCAGTGCTCCACTGGTGCACCAGTTTGGTTTTCGTCCTCAGCATTCAACCATCCAACAATGCTTCAGCGTTGTTCCATCTTCCTATCGTTTCCAGACCACCATGGTGGTCTGGTCCTTAATTCCTTAATTGGGAGGGATCGTGGACAGAATTCTTTTTAGGAGAAGTTTTTCAAATATCTTGGACACGATTGGGAGCAAACTGATGGGACGATAGGAAGATGGATTCTTGGGAGGTATAAGGATTATTATAGTGTGCTTCCATGGATTTGGGAAGTGGGTAGTTCGTAGGATCGAATTGAATATGTATGCTAGGAAAATAAATGATTGTGAGGTAGATTTTTTAGGATAGGGCTATTATAAGGTCATAACCCGGAGATTTTTTTGGAAGGTGTCTGATAATGTATTTAACTTCTGCAGGATGGAATGCTTTCGGCGGAAGGGAGAGTGGAAGAGGGCTATTGAGAAAATCGAGTATTTCTTGGTCTTGGGAAGTGTTGGTTTCCGGATGAGGAGAAAAAGTAGATTCAATGTGGGAAGCAAATAGTTCTGCTTTGTCTTCATCACTTCTAGCCCAACTGCCGTCACTGCGTTGAAGAGGTTGAGGAACGGAATGAAATTTTAGGATTTTACGGGTGGCTTGCCAGAGAGAATTGTTTTCGGTGGTGAGTGATTGGAGGTAATCATTGAAGGATTCAGATCGGAATTCGGATAAGGCTTTTTTTAAGATACGAGTAAGTCGGTTGAAGGAAGTGTGGTCAGATGGGTAACGGGCCCTCTGCCAGCGAGCCCTTGTTTGGCGCTTAGCTGACAAGAGATTAAGGATGTGATCTGGGAATTGAGGCTTAGGGTGAAAAGGAAGACGTGTTCTTGGCCTGCTAGAGCTCAGAGCACTGTCTTGTATGGCTTTTGTGAACATCATAACAGCTTCGTCCACGTGGGATGAGGTTTTCAGAGGAACATTGAGGACTATGAGTTGAGGAAGTTGTTGAGGGAACAACTCCCGGTTCATAGGCCCTGGTGTGAGAGTGGGATTGCTGGAGCGTAGTAAAGGAGAGGTATTCAGGACGAGTAAGATGGCTGAGTGATCGGATGAGAGTTCAAGCAGTGACTGAACTGAGTATGATATTCCTCGTAGGCCAGAAGTGATGAAGAAATCGACGAGGTCGGGAGTGCGAGACGGATCGGTTGGCCAATATGAAGGGGAATCAGAGGAAATGGTGTCGTAATTTTGGGATTGAAGGATGTCATACAGAATTCTTTCACGTGGATTGGTAAGACGGCTTCCCCATCTGGGATGTTTCGCATTGAAATCAGCCCCTATGAGAAAGCGAGGACCAAAGGATTGGAATAGACTGAGCAATTCAGGTTGGTAAATGGTGAAATTTGGGGAAAAATATGCCGCAGAAAGAATTATGTTGTAGGATGAAAGGGAAAGGGAGATTGAGCTTACCTGCATGCTATCAGTCGAGAGAGTGGAATGTGAAAAGTGAGCCAAAGAACTTTTCACTATAACAGCAGCTCCATGCCGGGAATCGGAGGAATGATCTGCCCTGTAGCACACATATCCTGGGATTGAAAAGTAGTTTTTGGCAAGTAGATGTGTTTCTGTAATCAGTGCGATGTCAAAGTTTTTTTCTGTGAGTAGGAGTTCGAGCTCGAGTCATCGTGAGATAAGTCTGTTAGCATTCCATAGGATTATGGTGAGGGAATTGGGGTTCGGGGATATCATTTAAAAACGCAAATAAAGTTAATGAATAGAAAAAAAAATCATCCTACTAGGCGTGTCTAACTGGACACACTGCAGTAATCGGCAACCAGACATGAGAAACAAATTCGATCAACTGAAAATTTGCCTTAGATCATAGCATAGATATCGGTAAAAATGTGTCATAAAACCCTTATTTATGTATAAAATAGTTATAACTTGGACTTGATTTACTTCTGCTCTAAAAACAAATAAGAATGACTTCCAGATGTGCAGCAAGAACTGCTACAAGTGATAAAATAATAAAGTTGAGACGGTCTCCAAAATGCCAAAAATTGACTTGGTCTACTTATGCTTTGAACCCACGAGCTGTCAAATTCGTTTTGACTTATATTATATTCATTTAACTACCAATATTTAAATTATTTAGGAGCAAATCCCGTTAGTTTAGGAGTTCACGAAAAATTATTTAAATAAATAATATTTCATTTTATTTTCGTTGAATGATTGATTTGTACTCATAAAGTTTGTACAGGTTACTATTACCCAATTTACTTGAAATACAATATAGCTTTAAAACAATATTAAATTAAAAGATTTGTATCCTGTGCTGCCGTTTCTGTCTCTTAGACTGGTGAGGAGGAGTACCACCGCTGGAGAAAAATGCCGTTCCATCTAAGAATATCATCCCAGCGACGAAAAATAAACATCAAGCATAGTAAACCTTACGGCGAGGAAAATACAGGAAAAAAAAAAGACAAAATACCATCAGCGCTACTAACGGACAGAATCTCAACTTCACCAGGGAGCTTCAACACCATTGGTCCGCCGATACTGGGGCTAGCGAGTAGAAAGGGCGCCCAGATCTAGAAAAATTTCATTCCCTTGGCAACCACCGAGGAAGAAATAAGTACCTGGCTGACGAAGATGGAGATGAACCCATCGAAATATCCCAGGAAGAAGTGAGGAGGAGTACCACCGCTAGAGAAAAATGCCGTTCCATCTAAATATATATATATATCTATATATATATATATATATATCTATATATATATATATATATATATATATATATATATATATATATATATATATATATATGTATATATATACATATATAAATCACGTGTCTGTCTGTTTGTTGCTTATACAAATCTACATCGTTAACCAAACTTGGCACACAGGTAGGTCTTGATAAGAGAAATCTCCTAGGCTAGGTCAAATTAGTCAAATTTCAAAATTTGGTCAAATGGTCAAAAGGTTTGTTCAAGAAAAATTGGCTACACTGAACCATTCAGATTCTGAAGGCCATTTTGAATCCACAAAAATTTTCAATAATGTCTCAAATTTATTTGTTTATGTTCTTGATAATTAGAATAACTCGAACTCATAGATGAATTACCTAAAACATGCAAATATTTACAAGTATATTTAAAAAAGAAAGGATAATCAAAGCACATTAGTGAAATTGATTTTTCGTTAATTGACCCAACAAAAAGGTACTTCCTTTTGTTGGGTCAATGGAACAGAACACAATACATTCACGGACACAACATACTTTTTGACATTTTAACATGGAAACATAAGAAGAATTATTACCAGAGAAGATTTTACGGAAAAAGATTTAGTTTTATCATCAATTGATGACAAAACTAAAATAAATAAATAAATTATTGATGAATTTACATCATTATATAACCATGTAATGCAGTTTATTTCAATTTTATATCAACAGTCACTGTCTAACTAAGGAGTGGCGTTTCTTTAATAAGAGCTATTTTCGGGGTCTCCCGTGGTCTAGTGGCTAGCGCGCTAGATTCATAAGCGGGAGATGGTGGGTTCGATCCCCACCGGCGCCAGAAATTTTCTCATCTCAGGGCTCGCTGAGAAAATTCCTGGCAGCACCCTGGATGTCGGCGCTAATGGCCAAGATTTGTTAATACGCCGTAAAAAAAAAAAAAAAAAAAAAAAAAAAAAGAGCTATTTTCTCGCAGGCTCTGGTGCTGGGCTCTGTCAGCTGTTTGATGAATTGCTGTTGTGCTGGCCTCTGTGGGCTGTTTCACGAGACAGCATTAGACAGATATAAACAAATTTACACCGTTTGACCGATTTTGACGTAACTGGGTATACAGGTAGATCTTGATACGGGGAGAGTCATAGGCAGAAAGTAGGTGTAGCATGGCACACTGGGTAACAGCTAGTAATTATATAAAAATAATACTGAGCACAGTAAGTAAATTAGAGGAAATTATCAGAACAAAATAGAAATTACTGGTGTCTTATTTCGCCCATTAACACAATTATTTCTTTTATACCTTTAAGCGCAGTTTATTTTTTAACTAAATGATATTAAGTTTCATAATTCTCCAATTTAGGTGGAGTCAAGGTTCAGCAATATCATTTCAATAACTTTTGACTACGATGTGGCTTGTTCGAAGTTGTAGACAGCTGTTCCAAAAGGTGCTTCGAAGCATTAAAGATTAAAGGAAAACTTGGGAAGAATTTGAAACAGAGCGATGGGGCGAGAGTTCCAATCAAGACGGGAAATGGTTCTTGTGGCGTTTAATAACAGAGCGAAGTTCTCTATCCTCCATAATCTAGTAATGTCGACAATTACACCAGGATTGGACTTTCAAGGACTCCAATTTACTATTGGATAATCTCCAATCAGCAGAGCAGTTCCTTCATGAACGATTCAATTCTAGAAAGGTCTTCCATTAAATCCAAAAGTTAGTGCTTTAGGTTATGTAAATTATACTACATTCTGAATATATGATACAAGAACTTGAACTAATTTCTACATAATGAGGTGTAGATAGCCTTCGAGGCGATAAGGAGAACATCAATGCCATTTTTGTAAAAATATGTATTAAGCTATATTTTTACCATGGAAAAAGGCTACACACGGTCATTTAGACCTGAATAGTCCGCCTGATGGCCGGTGTACATAAATGTATTTATTGCGGCCGGTCTGTCAGTTAAGACTGTTCAGGCGGCCGGAATATATACACGTTTGGCTTTCAGGCGGACGGTTCAGGTCTAACTGACAGGCCTGCCTGAATCGTGTGTAGCCTGCTTTAGGGGGAAAAGTTTTATGATTGGCTCAAGATTTCTCTCTCTTCCACGTGTTTCAGAGTTCTGAAGATTTTAAGAGTGACTTCATTATATTTTATTTTTGAAACCTTCTTAATTACAAATATCGATATCACCGCACCTATTAAGACAACATAGCCGTTAGCATAAAGCCACCTAAAATAAACAAAACAAACCAATCGGATAAGTTAACGTAACTACAGAACTTCACAATGTAATCAATATGTTTAATTACAGTATTGTGTAGCATATTCGTTAAGGAAGTACAAATATTAAGTCAGTTTTAAAAAAATAAGTGCAAAGTGGGAAGTCGACTAAACATTGTAGAACGCAAAAGATAAATAGTTTAGGATGCTGTCCGAACTATTTTCTTTCCTTGTCCATCTAGTTTCAATAGATTTGTTCACACGCATTATTTCCATATCTAGATACCTGATTTTCCCATTATTCTCTGTTTCATAAGAGAATTTTAAATTTGTATGAAATTTGTTAAGCTCTTCTACAATATGTTTCAAATCTCTTTCCTTCATTACCACCAGTAAGTAATCAATGTATTTCATGATTAACTTAATGTCTATTTTGGTTTTGTCTATTGTGTGTGATATTAATCTATGCTAGAAAGTGCTACCGATAGAACATTCCCCATCGGAAGGACATTCAGCATCCTAAAAGATTTTCCCCGATATTTCAAAAACCCATTGCTGCAGATTAATTTATTTAATTCAATATATATTTCTTTGCTTTTAATATTTGTGTATGGTTCAATTTTCTCCCACTCCTCATTGATCATTTTAAAAACCAAGTTTAGTGGTATAGAGGTGAATAAATTTTGTACATCAAATCTAGCCAGTTTTTGGGTAAGTCTTTCAATTGAGTTGACTATTGGTCTAAGGTCATGTGATGGTTTGGTAATTTTATTAAACCATAAATTCTAGGATGTTGTGGGGCATTTGTCATCAGTTCCTTTCTGGTTTTGTTATCAATGAAGTTATATTTAAGCAATTTATCTACCATTTTGTTGCTTTTATTGCTAATTTCCTCCAGGGGACCTTTCCGCAATTCCCTATAGACATCATTCTGATTGTGTAGATCTCTCATTTTGCTTTCATATGTCTTTTGGCATCAAGGCGACTTTTTTGGTTTTGTCAGACATCACTATATATATATATATATATATATATATATATATACATATTAGGATTTAGTTTTTTAAATCGTTTTAAGGCAAGTGTCTTGTTTTAAAACATTTATCAATGGATCTCTTTTTTGACCATCACTCCTTAAATAATTGTTAATTTTACGGGATATATTATTTCTCAGTATATTTTTATGATTATCAGGGGTATTCAAGGTATCCAAAATGTTATCTGTTTCAGCCACTATATTTAATACATCCTTTTTCTAAAGAAAAGGCACCACCCCATGGTGGGAATCGAACCCACGACCTTTGCCACGGAGTGTTAAGTGCTTACGCCTTAACAATCACGGCCAACGGGCCCCCTTGAAGCAATTTAATAAAAATATAATTTCTTACAGCCTTTAATAAGTATTTTTAAACATTTAACAATAGAGTGCAAATATTTTATTAAATAACAAGAAAAATGTGGATGTCTAAGTATATTTCTAGATCCTAAACACTAATTTATGGGGAGGGAAGTCTTTCTAAAAGTTTTTTGATTGGCTCAAGCTCTCTATCTTCCATGTCGATTGAGTCTTTCAGAGTTCTGAAGATTTTATGAGTGGCTTCATTATATTTTATTTTTGAAACCTTCTTAATTACAAGTATCGATATCACCGCACCTATTAAGACAACATGGCCGTTAGCATTAAGCCACCTAAAATAAACAAACTAACCAATCGGATAAGTAAACGTAACTACAGAACTTCACAATGTAATCAATATGTTTAATTACAGTATTGTGTAGCATATTCGTTAAGGAAGTACAAATATTAAGTCAGTTTTAGAAAAATAAGTGCAAAGTGGGGAGTCGACTAAACATTGTAGAACGCTTAAATAAAAATTTCATGTGATGATATTTTAATCCACAACTCATTTTCTTATAGTATTTTCTTCAGAATGGCCTGCAATCCAAGCTAAAACATTGGCAATTACTGGGTTATTTTTTGAGAAATATTTTTTTACTTTATTTCAAAACAAAGTCCTAACAATCTCTATTTAGGCAAGTGAATATTTCAACGATCTTGCTGGAAAAATGTTAACATATAATGTAACATTTACTCACCATCGTTTCTTGTTTTCGAGTGAACCTTCATTTTAAATCTCCGATAAGAGGAGTTCATGTACATGCTGACGCTTTTTGATGTAAAGGCTTGAATAGTATTCTTTTCCGTTTTCAATGTCTTCTTGGATCCCAGATTTTAAAAAGTGAAATTTTGAAGCATATTATCTCGAAAATATCGCAAGATACGGAAATAATTGTGAGAAACCCCACCTGAAATGAATTTGATAACAAAATGAAAATAAGCCATAAATTATTCCCTAGCATATTTTAAATATTCTAGGACAATTCTAGGACTTATTAGCGCGGTTCCTCCCTTCTTCCATTGGTAGGAACCCCACTTATAAGGTTGACCTCATGACACAATCCGGAAGTGCCGAATAAAAAAAAAATGTTCAGAACCCCTAGAGGACGAATATAACGGTGGTTCAAATAAATGTGTGTGTGTGTGTATATATATATATTTGGCTTTATTATTATAAAAGTCCGTCACTCAGGAGCTGCATATCTATGCACTTTCCTCAGAATTGGGTAGGGAAGAGTGCATTGCTGAATAATTTGCTTAAAATAACCTATATAGATAAATAAAATAAAAACAAATTGTTCTGCTCTTTTGCTTTTATGAGCAGCTGTTTCAATTATTAATTTTGTAATTAATTTCCTTCCAGAGTTTTGTGTATGCATGGTACTACACTACGTAATAAATACACAAAGCTTCACATTTTGATCTATTGATCTTGATGATGAGTTTCGCGTCCCTACGTTTGGCGGATGAATTCAATTTAAACACAGTACATTGTAACCCCCCCCCCCTTCCAATACACCGATTTAGTTCATTTTTACAACACTTCTTTCTTATTAGATAGCTAGGACAGAGTTTCGTAACAATACAACAGAAATTATGACCGGTATAAGGAAATTAGTAATTTCTATCTGGAGTGTGTATATATATATATATATATATATATATATATATATATATATATATATAAATTTTAATAGGGGTCATTTTCCGTGTCTACTAGCTGTATCGATAAAGATTCGAAGAAACTTTTCAAAAATTGCATGAGTGCAACCTCAATAGCTACTTTCCTTCGGAGGAAAGTGCTAAAAAGTCAACTGAAGCACAGGTGGGAAATTACTCATTATGGTATAAATGAAAAATAACAACGTATCCGTGGGCCATTCCATTCCAATTGACAAATAGTGGCCGATTTTGATTTTTTTTTTCATGTTCTATAAACATTGCCTTAGGGGGCACCTACATTGGCCCCAATTCGATCCGATCCGATAGGCACCGACTGTCGGAAGAAAAACAAACACATGCATCTCAATGGAGATGCCTACATTGGTCCTGACTGAACCCGATCCGATGGCCACCGATTCTCGGCCGTTCAAAGTTGTTTGTTTCTAGACCGATTTCGGGCCGACGAAGCAAAATGGCGCCTAACCACATATTGTGTTTCAAAATTTATTTATTTATTTTAGTTTGCTCGCAACTATGGCGACTTAACAGCTTTAACATAATAAATACTACATGTTAATACAAATATACATAGTAGACATGTTTCTTGCCATTTGTAAAAGTTAACTTCACATTTTCTGCATTTTCCCACACAGCATTTATTTATTCTTTATTTAATAAAGAAATAAAATAAAGAAATTGAATAGAGTAATTACATAAATAAAGTTTAGATTAAGTCATAAATGTTTTCTCTTTTAAGATAATAACAGTCCTATGTAGTGACTGTCATCTGTAAGTAGTTGGTTCATGTTGTGTGGGAGGATATGATGTTGTCTCAGTCTACAGTCTGTGAGGATGTGTTTAATGGTGAGAGTTGTATTACAATACTGACATGTTGGACTGTCCTGTCTAGTCATTAGGTAAGAGTGAGTCGGTAGTGAATGGCCTATCCTCAGCCGGCATCGTCTGTTACTTCTGCTGCTTGAAGACCATGCGTGAATTGTTTCTTTAATTTCTCCTAACTTATTTTTTTTTTATTATTTTTTTTTTTTTTACGGCGCATCGACAAATCGTGGCCATTAGCGCCGACGTCCAGGGTGCAACCAGGAATTTTCTCAGCGAGCCCTGAGATGAGAAAATTTCAGGCGCCGATGGGGATCGAACCCACCATCTCCCGCTTATGAATCTAGCGCGCTAGACACTAGACCACGGGAGACCCCTCCTAACTTATTATGTGTTGTCTTGTACCACGTCTCCTGCCACCTTTTAGCACTTTCCTCCGAAGGAAAGTAGCTATTGAGGTTGGACTCATGACGGAATTTTTGAAAAATTTCTTCAAATCTGTATCGATCCTATCTAGTAGACACCGAAAATGACCCCCGTTAAAATTTATAAATATATATATATATATATATATATATATATATATATATATATATATATACATAAGCATATATATGTGTCTGTTAACACGATAGCGGCCAGAGTTTTTGTTTTTTCGTCCCGAAACTTGGTATATAGCATTCAATTAGCAAACGATTGAACGAGTTCGTTAACGACCAAAATCGGTCCACCGGAAGGGGGGGGGGGTTTACCCCGATCCCAAAACACTAATTTGACCATTTCAGCCGTAATATTTGTTATATTTCAACGAAACTTGGTATTAGTAGTGGTAATATAGAGAGAAAAGTGAGATATAAAAATGAACTAAATCGGTTCATAAGGAGGGGGGGTTTACTCCGGACCGACAATACCAATTCGCCACTAACAGCCGTGATTTTAGGTATATTTCGACGAAACTCGGTATTCATAGTGGTAATCTACAGGTAAATATGTGTTGTAAAAATAAACTAAATCGGTTCATTAAGAGGGGGGGTTTACTCCAGACCCACAATACCAATTCGCCACTACCAACCGTGATTGTTGGTATATTTCGACGAAACTCGGTATTCGTAGTGCTAATCCACAGGTAAATATGTGTTGTAAAAATAAACGAAATCGGTTCATTAGGAGGGGGGGGGGTTACTCCGGACACACAATACCAATTCGCCACTACCAGCCGTGATTTTTGGTATATTTCGACGAAACTCGGTATTCGTAGTGGTAATCTACTGGTAAATATGTGTTGTAAAAATAAACTAAATCGGTTTATTAGAAGGGGGGGTTTACTCCGGACCCAAATTCCTAATATACTCATACCGGTCGTAATTTCTGCTGTATTGTAACGAAACGCGGTATACGTCGTGGGTAACTCATGAGAAAGAAGTGTTGTAAAAATGAGCTGAATCGGTCAATCGGAAAGCGGGGGTTTAATTTGTAATATATTTGAAGAGAAAAGCCGGCAGACGTACGTTCACAAAGCCGCCGCAAGGAGCGCTTTCTACCACTAGAGTGACTGTATCCTGTTCCTGCGTTAGATCAAAATACGATAATATGGGGATTTTTGTATTTATTACGTAGTGTAGTGGGTACCATGTGTAAACATAACTCTGGATGCAAATTAATAATTGATCTGTTACTCATTACAAAATGAGAACTATTCACGTTTTTATTTTATTTATGTAGGATATTTTAAGCAAATTGTTCTGGAAAGCAGTCTACACTACCCAAATTCTGAGGAAAGTGCTTAGTTATGCAGCTCCTGCGTGACGGACTTTTTGTAATTATTGTCTTGGCCTCTGTCAATAAGTCCTTCTACGTCGAGTCCTGAATGTCTAGTTGGTCTTTTCGTACAGCAAGTTTTGCTTGTAAGTCTACTTTAGTACTAGGGTGAATGTCTTCGTGGCCAGGTCGTCAGTACATAGTCACAGTTTTGTTCAGTACCGAAAGTTTGTCAAATATAAGTATCGTTAATGGATTGTCACTGTAAATGTCCTGTAGTGTCAGTAATGTGCTGAGTGAGTCAGTGCAAATTGTTATGTTCTCGTGTTGAGATGTAGGTATGTTGTCTAAAGCAAGTATTACAGCATGGAGTTCAGCTCAGCTTGTTATTTCTGGTAGCCTCGACTGTGTTTCAAAAAGGTCTACATCTTAACCGATTTCAATGCATTTTTTTTAAAAATGAAAGTTAATAAAATTTAAAACAACTTTGTCAATTCACATTTTTGTTTTTGTTTCCCTTGTCTATTAAATTACATGGAAAGATGTTTATATACATAATGACCTTCTAGCTACCTTTCTTATACATTGTCTTTGCCTTTTAGCACTTTCCTCCGAAGGAAAGTAGCTATTGAAGTTGGACTCATGACGGAATTTTTGAAAAATTTCTTCGAATCTTTATCGATCCTACCTAGTAGACACCGAAAATGAGCCCCGTTAAAATTTATATATATCTATATATATATATATATATATATATATATATATATATATATATATATAGATATATGCATATATATGTGTCTGTTAACACGATAGCGGCCAGAGTTTTTGTTTTTTCGTCCCGAAACTTGGTATATAGCATTCAATTAGCAAACGATTGAACGAGTTCGTTAACGACCAAAATCGGTCCACCGGAAGGGGGGGGTTTACCCCGATCCCAAAACACTAATTTGACCATTTCAGCCGTAATATTTGTTATATTTCAACGAAACTTGGTATTAGTAGTGGTAATATAGAGAGAAGTGAGATATAAAAATGAACTAAATCGGTTCATAAGGAGGGGGGGTTTACTCCGGACCAATTCGCCACTACCAGCCGTGATTTTAGGTATATTTCGACGAAACTCGGTATTCATAGTGGTAATCTACAGATAAATATGTGTTGTAAAAATAAACTAAATCGGTTCATTAAGAGGGGGGGTTTACTCCAGACCCACAATACCAATTCGCCACTACCAACCGTGATTGTTAGTATATTTCGACGAAACTCGATATTCGTAGTGGTAATCTACAGGTAAATATGTGATGTAAAAATAAACTAAATCGGTTCATTAGGAGGGGGGGGGGGTTTACTCCGGACCCAAATTACTAATATACTCATACTGGTCGTAATTTCTGCTGGGTGAACGTGGGTAACTCATCGGAAAGAAGTGTTATAAAAATGAGCTGAATCGGTCAATCGGAAAGGGGGGTTTACTTTGTAATATATTTCAATAGAAAAGCCAGCCAGACATAGGTCCATAAAGGCGCCGCAAGGAGCGCTAGAGGGACTGTTCCGGTTCCTGCGTTAGATCAAAATACGATAATATGAGGTTTTTTGTATTTATTACGTAGTTTAGTAGGTACCATGTGTAAACATAACTCTGGAAGCAAATTAATAATTTATCAGTTACTCATTACAAAATTAAAAGAGAACTATTCATGTTTTTATTTTATTTATGTAGGATACTTTAAGCAAATTGTTCTGGAAAGCAGTTTACACTACCCAAATTCTGAGGAAAGTGCTTAGTTATGCAGCTCCTGCGTGACGGACTTTTTTGATTTTTTCACATATTAATGTTACTATGGTTGGTATTACCACCCTCTGATGGCAGTTAGCCAAGAGTATTATTCTTGAGAGTTATATGTTTGTGGTATTATAGCAATTGTTTTGTCTACAATATATTTCTGTAGGCATGCTTGTATAATTTGTTAGAATTTGTTTTGTTGTTTGATTATGTTTTTTTTGTTGCCTAATAAAGACTATTTATCTATCTATCTTATCTACCTTTCTTATAAATAATTTTAAAATATGAATACCCCCAACATTCAACCTAATCGAAGGTTTCTATGCTTATTAGGTGGTGTTTCTTAAATTAATAACTCATTTTCACTTCACTACGAGGTCATTACTGACGAGCTGTGACTAAATCGAATCGGGTCGGGTCGGGAGTAATGTAGGCACTTACGTCAGCCGATATCGGTCAAACGAAATCGGATCGGATCGGATCAGGGGAAATACGGGTCCAATGTAGGTCCAGCCTTACGCAAAAATATCTCGTTTGAGTTTTTAAAAAATCGTCTTCTAGTATAAAAAAATTATAAGTATATTGGAAAACGAGCCCCTCAGCGGCATTCATTGAAGAACCATAACTCATATTTTACAATTGACAGGAATGCCTTCATGAGGTTATTCTCGAAGCTTATCAAGAGCTCTTTGCCATAAGCTTTCAATCAATAACTGAAATTACTCATCATGTCACAGCTGTGGGAGGTCGAACATTTTTTCACGGTCCCTTGAAAATCGATTTATCGACAGTTGACTGTATCGTCCCTACCATGTGAAACTATCGAATATGCAAATCGAAGTAAATTAGAGAACGAACATATTCTATCCATAGAAGAAGTAGTATATTGAAAAATGGTCTTATTCCATACTTTATTTAAGGCATTAAAGGCTATTCTAAAGGCATTAAAGGCTATTCTAAAGGGGTTAGAGTTGGGACAATTAGCGACAAGCCGTATTCTCCACAATCCAAGAGCTAACTCTCGATTCTAAAAACGAGATTTTGTATATTCGATAGTTTGACATTGTAGGGACGATATGTGGATTTTTTTTTGGGGCTGTATCCTGATTTTGTTCCCTACGTGTATCACGCATTTTTTTAATTTATTTTAAGGGCTTTTATCACTCAATTAAAGAGCACTTCTTCAACCCTAAAGCAGGCTACACACGGTCAGACAGGCCTGTCAGTTAGACCTGAACAGTCCGCCTGAAAGCCGGTAGCCTGAACGCGTATATAATCCGCCCGCTTGAACAGTCTTAACTGACAGACCGGCCGGAATATATACACATTCAGACGACCGGCTTTCAGGCGGACTGTCCGGGTCTACTTGACAGGACTGCCTGAATCGCGTGCAGCCTGCTTTAGGTTATATTTAAGAGTGCCAAATGACAGCTGTTGAAGCCCGAAAATAAAATAAATACCCCCAATATTTATTATTATGTGGTAATTGTTATATTAAACAGGTTTCGCGCCGACTCGTTGAACTCCACAACATTAGGCCTACAAAGACAGACCTCTATAAGGGTATCCTCGGGAAATCTTAACCTAACGGAGACCACTTATTGCCTCCTGAAGTGTTATTTCTAGAATACTATTAGAGTAAACAGCCAGAACGGAGCTTCTCGTGCCGAGGGAAGTTAACCCAATTGCTTTAATTGCCGGATTCTTAATGTTAGTAGAACATTATATATATATATATATATATATATATATATATATATATATATATATATATATATACTAGCCGGTACCCGGCGTTCCATGCCACACCTGCTTTTTGCATATAGAAAAGCCTAAATAAATTAAAAACCAAATAAGTATTATTAAAATCTAATAACACATATAAACATACATGTATGCCAAGTTTGGTAAAAACTTGGCAATGTCTATCAAGACGTACATGTATGCCAAGTTTGATCACAATCTGTGAAATGGTGTGGATTTGTATAAAGAACAAACGTACAGACAGACAGCTGGTAGAGGTTTTTGACCTTGCTTACGGCACTCTCCAGATTAGGATCTACCTGTGTACCGAGTTTAGTCAAAATCGGACGAACGGTGTGGATTTGTATAAGGGACAAACATACAGACAGACAGCTATAAGACGTTTTTGACTTAGCCTACGATAATCCCCAGATTAAGATCTACGTGTGTACCGAGTATAGACAAAATCGGTCGAACAGTGTGGATTTGTATAAGGAACAAACAAACAGACAGAACAAGTGATTTTTATGTATATAGATACATATTCTCTCGTAACCTCTTCATATATATATAGGTCAAAAAATACTTTACTTTATCCTACGCCCGCACGAGGCAATTCTGCCATCAAGCGCCTCGCAGACCAGTACAGGGAGGAAAGCAGTAAATTTATATCGTCACACTCAGGGGAGCTTAGCGCACTACAGGATGTAAGGTGTGGAGCGCCCATTCTGCCACCATTGCACAGTGGACAGATGTCTGTCTCGACTACGCCGATTCTGTGCAGGTGAGCCTGTAGGTAGTCATGTCCGGTGGTTGTTCTGAAGAGGTGATAAAAATTGCTTCAACTCTTCTTTTACATCATTTAATTCATGTCGACTAGTTTCTGGCAACTTGCCGTCTGATCCTAGACAAACATTTCTTATACATTTTATTCATGTCGACTAGTTTCTGGCAACTTGCCGTCTCATCACAGACAAACATTTCTTATACATTTTATTCATGTCGACGAGTTTCTGGCAACTTGCCGTCTCATCACAGACAAACATTTCTTATACATTTTATTCATGTCGACTAGTTTCTGGCAACTTGGCCTCTCATCACAGACAAACATTTCTTATACATTTTATTCATGTCGACTAGTTTCTGGCAACTTGCCGTCTCATCACAGACAAACATTTCTTATACATTTTATTCATGTCGACTAGTTTCTGGCAACTTGCCGTCTGATCCTAGACAAACATTTCTTAAACATTTTATTCATGTCGACTAGTTTCTGGCAACTTGGCCTCTCATCACAGACAAACATTTCTTATACATTTTATTCATGTCGACTAGTTTCTGGCAACTTGCCGTCTCATCACAGACAAACATTTCTTATACATTTTATTCATGTCGACTAGTTTCTGGCAACTTGGCCTCTCATCATAGACAAACATTTCTTATACATTTTATTCATGTCGACGAGTTTCTGGCAACTTGCCGTCTCATCATAGACAAACATTTCTTATACATTTTATTCATGTCGACTAGTTTACAGTTAGTTACAAGCAAGCTTTTCGAAATCTGCTCGTTTCATTCTTAAAAAATTCGAAAACAGCGCTAGATCCTCGATACAGAGCTCAGAAATTATTTGATTCAAGAAATCTTATTTTTCTTGTCTCAAAATCCATTCTCGAACCCACGCAGAACGATTTTTTTTTTAATTTCTAATATTTTTATAATAATTACACAGGCCGCGATTTTGCGTTTCGATACTTTCTTCATTGTTAGTTAGCAGAATGGACTACACATGACATATATGTATGAGTGTAAACGGGCCGTACATTTATCGCAAATCGAGAACTATCCTATACATATCCATGTTATAAATGTCTAGCTATTTCTCTCTGTATGTAAACTTGAAAGAGAATATCTATCCGATACATGTATATCCTGACATATATGTCCTGCGAGAAGTGTCAAGTGTAAACGCACCCTTAGATGGTTCATCTGTTCCTTGGCTATTAAAGCTCACATAAATCTTACATTAACACTTGATTCTATAGCTGTAATTTTTGTAACGGCGCCCGAATCTGTGATTCGATGAGGCCATCAACAGCAGGAACCTGTGATTTTCCGTGAGGCCCTTATGTGTGAATAATTCTTCCTGATGGTATAATAAGTGGTTCTTTTCTTAATATTATTCGTTCAACATAGTATCAATTTATGAGTAAGGTTTAATTCTATAGAATTAGACTATTGCTTATTTTTTTTTTATTTCAATTTTTGATATTGTTATTCTGAATTTTGTCTGTAGCAAATGTTTTAAGTTTTGTGAATTTCTTTTTATTGTTATTGATATGATTAGGCAGTTTTACTATAGTCACAAAGGAGACAACGGCACAGCTGTTAATTTTTGTTATACACTAGCTGTTACCCGGCGTGCCATGCTACAAGTACTTTATATTCTCAGGATACAATATCTGTTTCATTAAACACAGTTCAGTTAATAAATGTGATCATAGTGAAAAAAAAAGCATAAATAAATTCTTTATTGAAATTTTAAAGTCCATTATAATTAACTTAGGATTTTAGGACGGGTTATCTTTAGGTAACCACCCTTTTCTAGCCAGGGTAGGGCTGGTGCCTTTTCTTTTTTCCAAAGAAAACCCACCTCCCTTACTTGACACGGCATGTTAAGTGCTCACGCCTTACACACTCACGGCCACTGGGCCTCCAAAAATAAGAAATAAATTATAAACCAAATAATTAATATTATAATCTTAATAACGCAAAAAAGTTAAAGAATAGAAAGAAAATCTTCCTACAAGGCGACTCTTAACTGGAAACCCTGCAGTAATCGGCAACCAGACATGAGAAAACAACTTCAATCAACTGAAAATTTACCTTAGATCATAGCATAGGCGTATATAAGGGGGGGCTGAGGGAGGGGCTGCAGCTTCCCCCCGAAATCGGTAAACTTGTGTCATAAAACCCTTTGAAGGCATAAGATAAAAATGGCAATTCGCTCTTCTATAACTGTCCGGGTTCACAGTTTCGGACCCTTGACCTCCCAACGGTGAGTCACAGACGATTTTGTCCTAGCCTATGCTAAAAAAAAAAAAAAAAAAAAATCAGTCTCGTAACATGCCACGAAGGCCCTGAGGAGCAGATACTATACAGGTATCTGATTCACGACCGTTCGTCACACTAGGGAGATAGTGTGGTCAGTACTATGCTCCGGCCGCCTGATTTTCCCCTTGGCTGCTTCGACTGCTAGTCATTAGCACCCAAGGTACCCATTGATAAATTTATTAAAGGCTGGGTTGGCCTAGGGACGGTAAGGGAGTCCTAATTCAACCCATGATGGATTTGTATAAGGAACAAAGATACAGGCAGACAGATAAACAGCTAAAAGTTATGTATGTATATATATATGAAGGGTTCCGAGCACAACTAGACCATGGACATGTTATACAGTTTTCAGAAAATGTGTATTATGGGTTTTAATTGCAGAGACGTATAAATCCTATTGGCCAGTATAAGTCTTTAAATGATTTGAATTTAAACACTGGCATTATATATATATATATATATATATATATATATATATATATATATATATATATATATATATATATATAATTGATTTGTGAGACGGCTTCTCTCTCCAGCGGTGTTCTTCCTCTCCTTACTGCAATATTTCGTCGGGTTCATCTCCGACTTCTTTAGGCTGCTATGTGTCGTCCTCGGTGGTTGTCAAGGGAATGATTTTTTTCCCGGAATTTCCCTCCTTTATAGCCCTGCTTCGTAGACTATGCGGGCCAATGGTGTAGGGGGTCCGTGGGCCAATAGGGCTCGAGGGCTGTCTTCGTCGTTCGTCCGTCGTCTGTAGTTCATCAGTGGTCCGTGTGGGGCAACCCCATGCATGAAATTCTTCAATGTGTTTGATAAGAATCTCTCTCTTAGAAACCGCTCAATTTCCTCCTTTTAATATTATAGACTTGGTCTACTTGTGCTCTGAACCCTCAGAATGTGTCAAATTCTTTTTGATTTATATTCATTTAATTACCAATATTTAAATTGTTTAAGAGCAAATATCGTTCGTTGCAGAGTTCACGAAAAATAATTAAAATAAATATTATTTCATTATATTTTCCTTTAATAATTGAATTGTACTCATAAAATTTGTATAGGTAACCATCACCCAATATACTTTAAAAACAGAACAGCTATAAAACAATATTAAATTAAAATATTTGTATTCTGTGCTGCCGTTTCTGTCTCTTTGACTGGGTTCCCAATTATTTTTTCTTGGTGTACATCAAATGCAGAGTATGAGTTGATATTCTAGAAGGTAAGACAAGAATTATACATAATTGCTTATACAAGCGTGGTTAATTAGCATATTTTTCATGCTTTTCATCAGCATAGACTAATACAATGCGCGATGCTGTTACATATTAAACAATTCTCAGGCATTGTAAGAGAAGAGAGAAGATGGCAACCATGGGTTCTGCTATGACGAATGCTTCCAAAATGAGCAAAAATCTTGATTTATGATACTTACGTTCCTGAATAAATTTAACGAATGTGGGGGGGGGGGGGGGTAGCGCGAAATTTAAAAATAAGAACTTACCTAATATTTTATCCTGATTTACATCTGAGTGGGATTAGCTCTGTGGGAGACATCTTGCAATTACACATCCGCTTTAACCTTTTTATTGGGTTTGGTGTGTTCCCTCCCTCCCTCCAAGGGGAATACCGTTTATGACGTCGATCTTATGACGCAATCCTGCTATGGCGACCAGGAAATTTCATCTTTCAGAACACCATTCGATCACAAGAAAGTGAAAACGGCAATTCAAATTAGTGAGCATCTATGTATATATATATATATATATATATATATATATATATATATATATATATATATACATATACATATACACATATGTGTATAAATTTGCCGGTGATAATTTTTGGTATCAGTGTTCGGGTAAATTCCATGTTTTTACTCACATTATTAACATTACATTAATTTTTCAAACGTCAAAATAGATCGCATTGCAAACATTTGTACAAGGTTCGTTAATGAAACGGGATGATTAAATAAAGTAATTGTTTTACGAATTATTTCTTATACTTTCTTACAGAGTTATTGAAAGAACCAGAATAGCCATTAACGGTACAATACAAAAAAAAAAAAAAAAAAAAAAAAAAAAAACAGACTTCCTTTGCAGTTAGGGCATTTCCTTCCTGGTCTGGAAGTTTAGCATCGCCTTTCGCAGCATGTTGACAGGTATTGCAGCAATCGTTGGTGGATCTGCTTGAAACACGTTTTTTCTTAGGTATTCCTATAAAAATAAGTCGCAAGCAGTTAATCTCTCTTAAGTTGGTCGTAGGCCTAGTGTTCAAGAAATATATTTTATATATTGTGCCCTAAAGGCTATTACGCACTGACTGGTCGCCGGCGTCTTACTATAGTGTTAATAGACACTTACGGCTCTGTACGGACTTCAGTCGCTCTCCAACTAAGAACGCTCAGAGTTGCAATTTTCAATTACCACTTCAAGTACTAAATTATAGATTTATTTAGAGTTTTTTAATCTTTTTTTTTTTGTTCTTTTATTTTTTTACTTAGGTAATAAAACATTGATTTAATTAAACAATTAATATATTATATATATATATATATATATATATATATATATATAATTTTTTCATTCCCTTGATACTTCAAAACAGTTCTTCAGTATTTAAAGTCTAGTTGTGTTCATGGAACTTCAATTGTATCGAAGTATCGGGGTAACTTAAAAATAGTGTTAATAATACCGTAAATAGTATTAATCTTATAATTTAAAAAATATTTTACAATTTTACCAGATTTTTAACCAATTTTCTCTTATCTGTTGAGGTAAACCGATAACAGGATTTTTTTTTTTTTTTTTTTTTTTTTTTTTTTTTTTTTTTTTTTTTTTTTTTTTTTTACGGCGCACCGACAAATCTTGGCCATTAGCGCCGACGTCCAGGGTGCAGCCAGGAATTTTCTCAGCGAGCCGTGGGATGAGAAATTCCTGTCGCCGGTGGGGATCGAACCCGCCATCTCCCGCTTATGAATCCAGCGCGCTAGCCACTAGACCATGGGAGACCCCTACTTCTCTTATTGTTTCAAAAATAGTTGATATGCCGAGCCTGCAAGAGTAATGTAAATGTACAAATTAGCACCCACTTCCAAGACATCTGAACATTGATTAGGGTGGTTCTAAATAAATGAAAGTGGACTGCATTTGAGTGAAACATTGAAATATATGAATGAAAATTCACATGGGTTGAGCTTAATGGTGGGGGTGGATCTGAGGTGGTTGGAGTCACATACAATTACGAATTGCAAACCAACCCAAGCAAGGGGGAAGAGAGAGGGAAAGAGAGACCAGCAAACAAATGAGGAGCCAAATATATAAGGATGAGTCCAACAAACAAAGAAGAAGCCATGAAAACAAACAAACAACAAATATTGAAACACTAGATAAATCAGGAAGCAAAATATAAGGAAGAGCCCTATAATCAATTCATAAGACGACATAAAGTCAATGCGGAGATAGTGACGTCACGCTTGATGCTAGCGGACAGAAGGGGCGTGGCAAGAGCATAGGTGGAGAAACTAAAGTCTCCTACCTCTGTGGATGAGCCCTGGCCACGCTAACTCCAAATAACCTCTACCGAGCTTGAAGGTTAAGTAAACAGTGAAAGTATTAATGAAATATCAATTGTTTATCTTGTGGGTGCACTGAACTTAATAATTGTGAACTTAAGAGACATTAAGTGAATAAAAATGCTTATACAATTAATAGTGATGCTAAAAATAACATATTATGTGATTAAATCAAACAAATGTATTTTGCTAATAAAATTTCAGTGTGGAAACATTGTCTACTAATGATATCATGATTCTTTTAAATCAATTGATGCACAAAGGGAAGGTTTGAACATAAATATGACTAAGCAAAACAAATAAATTAAACACAAGTTATACTTTAGTTCTAAATCTTAGCATTTTATACTGATTCAGTGCTTCTATAAAGGATAAATGAACTTCATCATGTTAGAATAATAAACCTAGTGAATAGTGGACAAATATTGAATAAAATGTTCTAAATATTTTTAATTCTAATGCACCAAGCCTCAAAATCTAGGCGCACGGTTGTGTGCCGGGCCAAGTTCCGGCCTAAGCATACTGTGTGTATATTACAGGCGGTCTTAGAGCCGATTTTTACCCTCTCATAACTTTCAACCAGGTAAAGATAAAGTTTTGAAATTTTATACAGATGTGAGTAAAACTGGAAATTTTCATAATTCTACATCGAATAGTTTCTGAGATATAAGCAATCTAAAATCGGGATTTATAGGACTCACTCACTCACTCACTCACTGACTCATCAAAATTATTAGGCACTTCCCATGATGCTAGAGACTTGAAATTTTGTATGAAGATAGATATGAAGACGTTATTAAAGGAAAAAATCGAAAAATTTTTGTTTGACTCCGCTTCCGGGGCGGGGGCGTGCCGGTTTGTACTTCCTTCGGAAACCTGTCCTTCCGCCCGAAACCCATGATGTGAGGTATCAAATGAATCGTCTCGGTATGAAGAACCTATATTTGATGTTTTAAGAAACAATTAGACGCTTAAAGGCTCGGTCAAAATCTTATATCAGCTGTCTGTCTGTATGTTTGTTTCTTATAAAAATCAGTACCGCTTGACCGATTTTGACCAAACTTGGGACACATATGGGTCTTGATACGGGGAGAATCATAGGCTAGGTTAAATGGTCTATCAGCCGTCTGTCTGTCTGTTTGTTCCTTATACAAATACACACCGTTTGACCGATTTTGACAAAATTTGTCACACAGGTAGGCCTTGGTCCGGGGAATGCACTAAGCTAGGTAAAAATGGTCTTTCAGCTGACTGTCTGTGATTTTGTTCCTTATACAAATTCATACAGTTTAGCCTATTTTGACCAAACTTGGCACCCAGGTAGGTCTTGATGCGGGAGTGTCATTTTACCTATGACGTTTTGTTCCATCGGAAAGCCATCATTCCTTCTGAAAGCCATCATGTGGGCTATCAAATGAATCTTCTTGGTAAGGAGAACCTATATTTGATGTTTTAAGAAACATTTTGACGCATCTTAACAACAACAGTTGTTACTTCTTTCTTAAATGTAGTAAATAAAGTCATAGGGGTTAACTGCATAATATACTTGAAAGCAGATACTAAGGTTTTGATAGTCGAGCCATCTAAATTACGAAGTTTAGGATCACAAACCCAAAATGTATCGTCTTTGTTCTTATCTTTTTCTTGAAGGCCTTCTACACCTTCCCTATTGTGATCTTTATCCTCGGGATACGGTTCCTGTGTTTTACAGTGTAATAGTTTAGTTAAGAGAGCAATCAATTTGTCCTCTAGAGTAATGTCATCTGGAAGAGCTTCTAACTTTTCTAGTCTAGTGATTAGATGTATGTAGGTTGATTTTTGGTATCAAATATCAAGCAGTAAGGAGAACCTTATGCAGAATCCAAAGACCCTGGTTTTATATGAAGTACAAAAGCCAGTAGGTATGCGGCAACTAAATTCTATTTAATACTTAGATAAAAGAAATGAGATCCCCAAAAAAACATAAATGCGAAATAGAGGCCAAGTTCCTGTCCCCACAAAGAAACGCTCCCTTCCTCAAAGATATCCCCCCCCCCTAAAACCCCTTAAAAACGCCTTACCATTCTACACTCTAAAAAAGTAGTATGAGTTGGTGTTTTTATTCAACCAAAAATATTTGCCAATACAAGAGATGATACAAGAAAGAAATGTCCAAGTTCATTACTTAGAAGCCCTCATAGTTACTTACTAAGAACAGTAAAGACACTTCAACTGACCTTTAAAAACAACTATAAAAATACTTATATCCAGTTACTAAAATCTCACTTTCCTCAACCAGGTATATTCTTAAACTTGGCAATGTTTTTTTTTGTGCCGAAATTATCTTTAGAGAAAAACTAAACATTGCCAAGTTTAAGAATATACCTGGTTGAGGAAAGTGAGATTTTAGTAACTGGATATAAGTATTTTTAGTATAGATGTTTTGGAAACAGATGAGGACAGAATGTTCCTGCTGTCCCTTTTATCTTATTCCAGAAAAATTCCTGAGCAGAAAAAGGCAGCTGCCAAAATTGAGTTAATTACTCCCATCGTAATATATATTACATAGGTAAAAATGGGTCATAAAACCCGTAAAGATAAAATAAATAAGATCACTTGCCTAGTTATGAAAAAATATTCTTTTGTTGTTCTGATAGTAATTCATACCCCGGAAATGCCCCTAGCCCCTCCCACGAAATTCTCTCAGCGCCCCCCCCCCAAAATAATTTCCTCTATTATTCGGAACCTCTACTCCAAATAATTTAAATTCAAATCCAATTAGGCGAAATTATAATCAGCACTAGTATAAGCGTGGTTACTTTATATCTGAGGCCGTGCCTACTTCTAAAGTACCACAACAATTACGGTAACGCCCTGAAGCACAAAAGTTACTTAACGACTAAACACCCTCAGAGTCACGATTTTCCACTTCTACTCGAAGTTATTTAAAAATAAATCGTATTAAAAAATCTCGTAAATATTAATAATCTTGGAATTAAAAAAAAAAATATTTTACTTATTTTATCACATGCACTTAAATAAACAAAATAATCGGATCTCATAATGTATGAATGATTCCTAAAAACGAAACGGTTTTAAAATAAATAAGTTCTCACATATATATATATATATATATATATATATATATATATATATATATATATCTCTTTATTTGTCAATTATACAATACATACAGTATTTTTTATAATTCGTTTGTTTATGAATTAAAGTCATGATTTATCAATAGGGGAAAAAAAAGCCCATTGGCCAAAACCTATTAGCATGAAGTGTTAATAGATGTTTACAACTTGTTTATGTGTGACTATTTACAATATTTACATTTTACAGTAGATCTCTTGGCCATTTGCGCTTAAGGCGACGGCGAGGGTTACCGGGAATGGTGGATGAAGATAAGTTATTGATTAGTGGATTGTCGGGACCAGACAAACGGGAGTGGAAGTTAAGGTATCTGTTTTTGGACAGGGTTTGGACAAAGGAGATTTCTATGTCGTTATGGATAGTGCAGTTTGAAACGTAGAATGGAGCATTGACTATTTTACGGAGTATTTTGGATTGGAGAGATTGGATTCTGAGGAGATTGGATCGCTTGGCACACCCCCAAACTCACATCACTTAGTGTTATAGTTTTTCTTCTGGAGAAATACATGGTCGCATATTTGTCTCTCTGCCACAGACATTTTTGCGTAGTTAAAAAATTTTCGAGGATATTTTCTAAAGTCTTCATAAAATATTTTAAACATTCCTTTAAATCTCCTTTCTTGTAACAAAGGATGTACACAAAAATGTTGATTTTCTTGTCTTTTTCTTCCTCTCTATAATTAGTAGCGCTACTATTGCCAATTCTTTCGATGTCCATTCTGCACAAATGTGCTTGGAATACTGTCGGTTTGCTTGGTCTCCTGGCCCTAGTTGTCTATGTTTTGGTCGCCGGCAAACAGTGCATAGTGTGTATCTGGCCTTAATAGATATTCTTCTTCTTTCAATCACTTTGTGAGAAAGTATTAAAAAAAATGTTTTTCAACAGACAATTACTTTATTTAATCATCCCGTTTCGTTGGTAGTCTCCTGTATTTACAAATTTGTTATGGCCTTCTTTATAAATACTTTATCGTTTTGTAGAAGTCTATAAGATAAGAAGAGAATATATCGTCGATACAAAAGCAAACTAACGAATATGAAAATCACCACTTTTCAGAGTGGAAAAGTATTTATTCATAACTTTTTTTTTGGACAGTCAAATATTCGGCAGATTTGACCTTTTGATAGTGGAATACTTTCCCTTTAATAGAGTGAAGTCAGATTGAAGAATTTGCCGTAAATAAGTCCAGCAGAAATTATTAAAGATGGACAATGAAAGATGCATTTTTTCATATTCGTTAGTTTGCATTTGTATCGACGATATGTTCTTAAAGAATGTTCTTGTTTTTTTTTCCTCCGCCTAAATTAGTAGCTGTTAAAATGTACATTTAAATGACAGAACTTGTTTTTAAAGTGATACTAATGGGTCCTTCACCGAATGTCGTTATAACCATGTTCTTTTAACTTTAACCATGCTCCTTGTAAAGGTTTAATATTCCCCTAAGGAGCCTTTTCGGTGAGAACCGTCAAATTTGTTAAATTATTACAGGTTACTAATTAGAGAACTAGACAAGCGTTTAAAATTTTGGCTCGTAAGCAATCGCTTTTAAAATTAAATGCAGTATTTATGAGGTTCTGTACTTTTACTTTTTTTGCGCTATTAGGATGTTGCTTGTTAAAACGATTCTAGTCCTCAACAATTAGTCCTAATTATTTTAGGAACATTTTATACTTTTTATATTGTAAAGAGCTAATAATTTAGAGCTTCCGGGGGAGTTATGAATGATAAGGCATTATTAATAAAATTCATTATCATAATTTTTTTTATTAAAACAGTTGGGAGTTGGACTGAGAGAATTTGGGGGGGGGGGGCTGAGAGCATTTCCGGGGTATGAAATACTAACGATCTAAAACTTAAAACAATCAGCCAACTAAAATGCTTTTAGTTATACCAACAAAAAGAATGTTATGGGTCATTCCATGTCATATCAACACACTTTTCGGACTTGATGTCTCAGATTTTCATGATTTTTGTTATGCAGTAATATATCATAGACTTATGAAAAATACCAAATTTCAGTTAGGTATATAGCAAGTTAGTTTAATGAAAAAGTGTCATATTTTGGCTCCTTTGCCTTTAGGCTCGCAAGCAGTGATGATATTAACCTGGGAGTCGTCTCATTTTAAAGCTCTTGAATGAAGGCATTATTAATTAAAACAATTATGATAATATAAATTAACAAGTCTGTTTTTTAATTCGAAGTTTTATTTCAGTTTTCTCGATTTATTTTCTCTAAACTCTAAAATATTTATTAAATTAAATTCTGTCTATGCTTTTTCTTCGAGCATTTATATCCTCAATTCCTTCCCTCTAACTTCTTTCATCTTTAATCTTTAAAAAAAAATCCTTCCTCTGAAAAAAATATCACATGAAATCGTATTTTTTACTTAGAAAATCGAGACAAAAATTTAACTTAAATGTTTTCTCTCTCTCTCTCTCTCTCTCTATATATATATATATATATATATATATATATATATATGTAGAACTGTTTGTTTTTTTGTAAATTGATTGCTTTAGGTATTTCGAGAATCTTTTTTAACGTTAACGATAAAATTAAATGGACTGACGATGTATTCCCATTTCATTTCTTTGCGCTTAAGTTTGCGCAAGCGTAAGAAATGATACTAATTTATTCTATCTTGCTGTGGATTGGATGCTAATTTTTTTCTGACTTTTTAATATATATATATATATATATATATATATATATATATATATATATATATGGGCTATGAAATTTAAGGAAACACGCCATATTTTACCGTTTTATGCTTTTTCTAAATAAAGTATACGAAGAAATCCGAGAAGAAAGCAGATGCTGGAAGGATTTTGCAGATTATACTGGTAAATGCAAATTGTCCCGCTGTAGGCTGATGGGGCTCACAGAATGTATGAATAATGTCTTTAGATGACGGCCGCCTCCGAAAAACGTAATTTAAATGCCTTAATGGTTTTACCCCTGCATTTTTATTGAGTATCCTCAAAACACTTAATGCCCTATTCGATATTTTGATTGAATCTCTTTTATTGTAATTTTTCTCGTCATGTTTTGGATTATATTGGGTTAATGCCAAAATTGTGCATGTATTATAATATTTATTTTGCTTATGCGAGTGCTTGCCAAGTAACCAAAGATAACACAAAGTATAATTATAAATTGTAATCAATAGTTATTATAGGGACGGATGTTCATGTAAAATAAAATTAAATATGTGTATATATATTTAACATATTTATAATGAAGCATGTAACAAAAAATTAAAAATATGTAGTATAGAATATCAAAAACACTATAAAATATTCAGCAGAAAAGCATAGATAACTAGTAAGAACTCAGTTACTAAAACTCTATAACATAAAGAAAAAAAGCATAATTACAGATTTGTGACTCTTTTTAAAAGGGTGAAGAAGAAGTTGAAAATTTCTACTGATGAACATCATTTTGGAAAATAGCAACAAAATACATTTTTACATTGTCAAACGTTAAATGACGCCGGTCTGATCTCATAAGGGAAGTAAAAAGAGGTGGGGTCACCGATCAGATCCAATTTTGTCTGGTGATTTTGCATCGAAAAATAGTCGACAAGTATCCGAGCGTTTTGTCAAATGCGCATTAGGAGCTAAGAAATAAAATAACAAATTGAAAATTCATTATTTATATTTTGAGTTCGGAAAATGATATCGACATGATTTTTTCGGTTATTCGCTTGTTTTAGAGAGTAGATTAAAGTAATAATACAATTGTTAAGGAATAGTTTGTTATAAATGTTTTCGAAACGCATCCATCTCCTAGGCCATTAGCGCCGGGAATGCATGGCTGCCAGCCACCTGATGGCTGCCACCTTTGCTTATAGCAATTAGAAAAGACATATTGGTGGTAAAGCATTCTTTCTCGGCTCCTATTTATTTTTTCAATTAAAAAATAAAAAGAATATCAAAATATGTAGCAAAAATATGTATTAAAGGCGAAATATGTAAAAATATGAATATTTGACAAAATATGTGAAAGTAAGTAAAATAAAAGTCTTTTTAAATGCTTTAAAATCACTTAAAACGTGCAATGTAAATACAATAACATCCCTAGTTACTGATGTATTTTCTGGAACATTATTTAGGTTTGTTTTCGTTTCCTGCGAGTAAAGAAATTCACCATGCCAGTGGAAGATTTCCGACAAACTTATTTTTACGAGTAGAAACTTGGTAAAAGTGCGGTTCAATCCGCGCGTAGCATCAACGTTCTTTGGGTTGATGTTATGTATAACATAACATCAACCCAAACATTATTTAGGTTTGTTTTCGTTTCCTGCGAGTAAAGAAATTCACCATGCCAGTGGAAGATTTCCGTCAAACTTATTTTTACGAGTAGAAACTAGGTAAAAGTGCGGTTCAATCCGCGCGTAGCATCAACGTTCTTTGGGTTGATGTAATGTATAACATAACATCAACCCAAACATTATTTAGGTTTGTTTTCGTTTCCTGCGAGTAAAGAAATTCACCATGCCCAGTGGAAGATTTCCGTCAAACTTATTTTTACGAGTAGAAACTTGGTAAAAGTGCGGTTCAATCCGCGCGTAACATCAACGTTCTTTGGGTTGATGTTATGTTGTACATAACATCAACCCAAAGAACATAATATGTCTTTGTAAATTCAGTAGATATCCCGTTGTCTTATCTGTCGCTATCTCTAATCCGGCGGTCACCGATAGGAATGAGTGACGGATCTGGGAACTGACCGGAGCTAGAGTCTAGTTGCTAAACCTGCACGTGGGTTCCTTAAAATCCTTCCCTTCCTAGCCAGTCAAACATTTGTGTCGTGGTATTTTATTAAATCAATATCAGTCCCGTAACCGTCAACGAGGGCAGCCAGAGGGGCAGATATTGGAGAGGTATCTGATTATTGATCATAAGGCACGCTAGGCTAGGGAGTTAGTGTGGTCAGTAACACGCCTGATCATTCCCTTTTCAGTAACCCATTAATTAATTAATTTAACGCTGGGTGAGCCTAGGGACGATCTGGAGCCCCAAATCCCAATTCTATTGAATGGAAGTCTAATAAGGTATACATTTTGTTTAGAGGCAAGAACTTCTGTTTCTACTGTGTATGTACCTCACTAGACCGCCTTCTATTTTTATTTCTTGAAACGTTGACAAGCATATGATGTTCTTGTAAACAATACATCATAACTTATTTAATAATTTGGTACCTAAAGTTTACCTAAATATGCAATATTAGAAACGATACATTTTATTGTACAAAAAATCTGTCCTGTAACAGGCCACGAGGGGCAGATACTGTAGAGATATCTGATTCATGACCATACGGCACACTATGGAGATAGTGTGGTCAGTACTATGCTCCGGTCGCCTGTTTCTCCCCTTGGCTGCTACGACTGCTAGAGTCATTAGCACCCAAGGTACCCATTAATAAATTAATTTAAGTCTGGTTTGGCCTAGGGACGGTCAGGGAGGCCGAATTCAACCCATGAACACTAGAAGAAAAAATCTTTAGTGCTTGCTCGGATTTGAACTCAGGTCCTTCAGCATATGAGTACAGTGCTCTACCGCAGCTAATCTCGCCCCGTACATTTTATTATATCCCTATATAAAAAGGGTTTTCAAATAAACACATAACCGCTTTTAACTAAATTCTCTAATCTGGCGTTTCCTGTAATCCGACTGTATATCCCTGTCCTGACGACGCAGGATTAGGGGGACAATATGCTTTTAACAGAGATTTCTTTTTATTAATAATCATTACTGTATTCTTCTTCTTTCTTCTTTCTTGGCGCTACAACCCTAGGCGGGTCTTGGCCTCCTCTATGAGCTTCCGCCAACCATCCCTATCTGCTGCCGCCGCCTTCCAGTTCGGTCTATTGAGAAGGACCCTAGCATCAGCTGCCACACCATCCACCCATCTCAGCCTGGGTCTCCCTCTCCTCCTGGTTCGTTCCATCCTGGCTTCGAGGACCTTCCTTGGTATCTCTCCTTCCCCCATTCGTATGACGTGCCCAGCCCAACCTAACCGTTCGAGCTTTATGAAGTTGACAACGTTCAAGTCGTTATATAAGCTATAAAGCTCTCGGTTTTTACGTCTCCTCCAAATTTGACCTTCCTTCAAAGGGCCGTAAATACGTCTTAAGATTTTTCTTTCAAAAATCAGCAAATCATTTTCATCGGCCTTGGTCATGGTCCATGCTTGCGAGGCGTAGGTCAGTACCGGTCTAATCAGGGTAATGATTACAGTATTACTGCACATATTTATGCAATAATGCTCTTTTTTCGATTATGAGATAGTTACGCAATTTGCTGATTTCTCCCCGTTGCATCTAGTAATGATCTAGGTGTGCCAAGATTCCTGCACTCCGCTAACTGCCAATTAGAACACCAGGAAGCCCGTTGGGAATAACTATTTTCCTAAACCATTATTTATAGTTTTATAAATCGTCGAAGCAAATTGCATTCAGGAATTACTTTATTAAACTGTTCAAGGTTAGTAGTTATGCGATTCTAAAAGTAGTATTTATCGTAACTAGCCCTGTTCATTTCATTTTTAGATTAGTTTTCCTTTTAGCATTTTCCTCAGGAGGAAAGTAGCTATGGAGGTTGCACATATGTCGGAATTTTTGAGAAAAAAAATCTTCACATCTCGATCGATCCTACCTAGTACAGACCGAAAATGACGCCCCTTAAAATTTATATATTCCTTTATAAACATATATTGTGTTAAGAGATACACGTGCGCACACACACACAACACACACACACACATATATATATATATATATGTGTGCGTGCTTGTTAGTTTTTTTTCAAAGCGTGGTGTGTAGCTTTCCCCTATACTACAAACCACCAAGTTGTTTTCCGTAACCAGAAAAATCGCTCCATCTGAAGGAGGGGGTTTATTCCGGGGCCAAATTGGTGATTTTCCAAATAAACTAAATCGGCATTAGGAAGGAGGGGAGGGACCCCGCACCCAAATTACTATTTATTTTGTTTTTGTTTAACGGTGTATCAAAATTGGGCTTTGAACTCCGTCTTGTCGTAATGTATGTTATATTGTAACGGATCGTGGGTGTCTAATAAAAAAGAAGTGTTGCAAAATGAACTGAATCGGTTTTTAGGGGGGTTAACTTTGTTCTATGTACGAATAGAATACACCCGCCGAACGAAGTAGCATGTGTTCTCTCTTCCACCACTAGGAGCGCTGTATCTCGTTCCATTTGTTATTATTCGAGGCTTTTACTATTCATCAAGATGAATAGAAAAGTGTCATGTTTTGTATTTTTATTAAGTAGTCGTGTACCTCGCGTACACGTAAGTCAAGAAGGAAATTAATTACAAAATTAATAATTAAAACAGTTGCCCATTACAAATGTTTGTTGTTGGTTTGTTTGTGTTTTAGGGCAAAAAACTACAAGGTTACCATTGCCCGAACTCTTATTTTTTTTTTTAAACATTATCTAATTTAATTAATTTATTTATTTATTAGTTCTTGTAATACCCTGTAAATGTTTGATTGTTTTACATGATTGCCGCCTTAGTATTGGTAAAGATATTAGATATATTAGGCCTTAGTGTTAGAAAAACTGTATAAATTTATGAACACTGGTTGTATAAAAAGTATTAACATAATCATATACACTTAACATAGTATTAACATAATCATATACGCTTAACATAGTATTAACATAATCATATACACTTAAAATTATACATTTTTATGTTTTCAAAATTTTGGTAAATTAGTATTTTATGTTGGTATGTCACATATCATTTTAATTATATTTTCTTCTTTCATTTTTTCCAATATGACTTTTATATATATATTTTAGTTTTATTAATTTTTTTATAATATATATTTACTTAACATATGTGTATGTATGTGCTTATTTTGAAGAAAAAGAATGACTGCATCAATAGAATTGGCAGAATTCCCTAAGGCCTTCGACAGATCTCCTGGGAGTTTGTAGTTTTCCAAAATCCTTCGGTAGTAAATACATTCATTGAATATATGATAGATACTCAGGCGAAATTGACAGTGAGTACACTTTGGTTGTTCCTCCTTGGTGATATATATAGGTATTCATGGGTTAGTCTGGAATGTCCTATACGCAGTCTCGTTAAGACAACTTCTTCCCTTCGGTTTTGCCGGCAGGATGAATCCCATTGTATAACCGAGTTCTTGATTGATCTCAACTTATTGTTTGTTACTTCTAACCAAGAATTGGTCCACTCATTCTGTATTCTTGTCTTCAGCGGCAAATAAATTTCTTTTGGCGTAAGAAAGGAGTCGATCTGTTCACATAATTCGTGGGCATCTCTAGTAGCTTTATCTGCTATTTCATTTCCTGCAATATTTTCATGGCTTGGAACCCACACAAAGTGAACTAGTTTTTGGTCGACATTTAGTAAAAAGAGTTGTTTTTGTATATGCCTTACCAAGTTGTTTTTGGAAAATAGATTTTTCAGACTTATTAGGGCACTTAATGAATCTGTACATATTACGATATTTTTATTATTTTTATGAATGACGTAGGAGAGTGCGTTTGATATGGCTGTTAGTTCAGCCGAGTAAATACTGTTTATTATATTCAATCTGTATTTGAACACCGACGTTCCATCGTAGAAAGCACAGGAAGTTGATTCTTCTATTTTGGATCCATCTGTGTAAATGATTAAAGCTTCTTTTTGTTGATCTAAAATTTCCAAAAAAATTGATTTAATTTCTAACTTGTTATAAGTGCCCTGCGTTTTGTTTACTAATTTTGTTAATGAGAGGTCTATTGATGGTGGTGTGACTAGCCAAGGTTCTACAGGTTCTGGATTAGACTTTAGAAGTTCTATTGAAAGAAGCTCTTGAGCCGTTCTGTTGTACTGTATTCCTAATGGTCTTGTATGATGAGGTTTATTATCATATACTCTAACTTGTTTAGGATTAAAAACACAATCAAAAGTAGGATTATTTGGCTGTAATAGGAGCTTTGACATATATTTTGCAGCGAGTATTTTCCTTCTTACTTTCAATGGCGGTAGACCTGACTCGGCGCAAAGGCTAAGAGCTGGACTGGTGCGGAATGCTCCTGTTGCTAATCTTAATCCTGTATGGTGTATCGCTTCTAACTTTGAGAGTTCAGTAGGTTTCGCTGATCCATATACAAAGCATCCATAATCCAATTTAGACAGTATTAAGGATCTGTATATGGTTAGGAGCGAAATTCGGTCGGCTCCCCAAGATGTTTTTGCCAGAACCTTTAACAATTTCATTTTGTTCAAACATTTCTTCTTCAAGTCACTAATATGTGCCCGCCAATTTAACCTCTCATCCAGTGTTAACCCTAGGAACCTTGCACTAGGGACATAATCGATTGCAACACTGTTTAGATGAATTACGGTGGAATTCCCACCTTCCTCCGCCTGGTGAACAAGACACATTTGGATTTCTCGGTAGAAAAAGTAAAACCATTTCGGTTGGACCATTCAGACAGTTTTGTAACTGCTATTTGAAGAGACTTCTGGATTTCAAGTTCTTTGACCTACACAAGAGGGCAAAATCATCGACAAAGAGAAAGCCTTTTACTCGGTTATTGAGACAGTGTGTTATTTCGTTAATTGCTATGGCGAAGAGTGTAGTACTAAGCACACACCCTTGAGGTACACCTGTTTCTTGCGATCTTCTTTCAGACAGAGAGTTTCCTACAGCTACCTGATATTATCTAGTTCCTAGAAATTCTTGGATGAATATGGGTAAATTCCCTCTAAATCCCCACATATATAATTTTTCTAGGATGCCATACCTCCAAGCCGTGTCAAAGGCCTTCTGAATGTAGAAAAATACGCCAACTGCATATTGTCCACAGATAAATGTATCTTGTAATTCTGATTCAAGTCGTACGAGATTGTCTATAGTCGACCTGCTTTGCCGGAAGCCGCATTGCCAGTTGTTCAAGCACCCCATGGATTCCAATGTCCATACAAGACGTTTATTCGCCATTCTTTCCAGTAACTTGCAAAGACAATTCGTCAACGATACTGGGCGATAATTTTGAGCTACCGAGGTGCTTTTACCTTGTTTTGGAATAGGAATAACAATTGCCTCCCTCCAAGTACTGGGAATTACGCCTGTCTTCCAAATGATGTTATAAAGGTTAAGCACTTGGTTTAATGTTGTTTCCGGAAGGTTTCTGATCATATCGTAGGATATTTGGTCAGGCCCAGGAGATTTACCTTTCATATCTTTAAGGGCTGCATGAAGTTCGTATAGGCTGAAAGGAAAATTATATTTTTGAGTTTGTTCGTTGGATTTTAAGTCGAAATATATTCGGTAATTTTCTTTCTCTTATTTCAATTTTTGGAATTTAAAGTTTAAAGGAAGATTCTCAGCACAAAAGGTCGAAGCAAACTCGTTTGCTATTTTTAGATTGTTGATTTCTAGTTTGTTTCCAATATTGAGGTAGATGGGTTGATAATTATTTTTTCCGGAAATTGCTCGGACTTTTCTCCACACAACAGCAGATGGGGTGCTTTTATTTATATCAGAAACATACTTTTTCCAACAATTTATTTTTTGATTTTTTATGAATAATTTACATTTTGCTTTCTACTTTTTATACAGTACAAAGTTTTCCAACGTCATATTTCAGGTAAATCTCCTGTAGGCCTTCCTTCTTGCCTTTATCGCCTCCTTGCACTCTTTGTTGCACCAAGGTTCCATTTTTGGATGGACAGCTGTTTTTGGAATGCTCTGCTCGGCAGCGTTATAAATGACACTTGTGAGTTCCCTGCAAGCTTTCTCGGCGTTTTCAGGAAGACTATTTATAGTAGATGTCAATGCTTTGAATTTTTCCCAATCAGCTTGGTGAGTCTTCCATTTTCTTCGTTTTTCTTGTACAGGAATATCGCCAAAGCTTGAAATAAAGATAGGGAAGTGGTCACTTCAAAACTGATCCGGTATTACGTTCCATGTAGTATGCTGAATCAAATAATCACTGCATGCGGCAATATCGATGCAGAATATGTTCCATAAGAAGGACTCAGATAGGTCGGTTCGCCTGTATTCAAAATATGCAGGTTCTCGTCAAGAGGACCTTCTCAAGCATTTTACCCCTAGTATTATTCTGACTTGATCCCCATGTAGAGGAATGGGCATTCACATCTCCAACAAGAATGAATGGTTTGGGAAGTTGCCGTATTAACTGGAGTAATTCGTGTTCTTCAATTCGTAGTCCTGGAGGTAGATATACATTGAGGATGGTCAAAGGAACTCTCGTCAGGGTTCTTATTGCGACTGCTTGAAGATCAGTTCTTAAGGATATTGGAGCGAAGGGAATGATCTGGGATACAGCGATGAGGACACCGCCACAAGCCTTATCACCAAAGGGGAAATCGTATCGATGGATGATGAAGTCCTTCAGGGTCAGGTTGTATGTTTCTGTGAGGTTCGTTTCTTGTAGGCAGACGAAACTCGTGTAATCGAGAGATGGCTTTTCATGCCTTTACAGTTACATTGAAGCAGATTGAACATATTCATATTAACTTTAACATAGGTCTAATATTAATACTTTTCATACATAGTTCATTTAAAATCTTTGTTGCTACAATTAGGTAGTAATAGGCATTGCATTGTGTGTGTGTGACAGTGTAAGTGTAATAGTATGTAGAATTTGCTGTGGGATATATATATGTATAGCCATTGCATTGTGTATGTGTCACAGTATAAGTGTCATAGTACTGAAAATTTGCTGGGAGAAATACGTAGGTTTGGTTCAGTATGATATTAACATTTTTTAAATAATGCTTTGATAACTTCAAGAATGAGAGTTTTAACAGATAGTCTGTTTGACTAATTTTAATTTTCGCCTTGATTATTAGACATAGAATATGAAAAGGAAGTATTATAGGGCAATGGAAACCATGCAATAGTTTATGCTTTGGTGTTACAAGTGTTATTAACATATGAAGATTTTTATTTTTACCCGCTTCGTACTTGAAAATTAATAATAAATTATCCATCATTACTTTTGATTTATTTGGAAAACGTTTTATTGGACTTAGTTTCTTTTTTCTTGCTATCGTTATCTTTAGATTTATTTGCATTCTCTTTTTGTTAGACCCAAGGGCCTGTTTACTTGCATTCTGCTTTACTTGTCCCTCGCTTCCTGGTGGCGAAGAGACGGGAGAAGGAGGAAGGGAGGAGGTGTCAGGAGTAATGGGACGAGGGTGGGAAGGGGTAAAGGCAGGAGGGAGGGGGAGAGAGAGGGAAGGGGTAAAGGCTGGAGGGAGGGAGAGAGAGAGGGAAGGAGAGGTCGTTTGGGAGGAACTTGGCTTGGCAATGTATTGGTCTCTTGTAAAAATAAATCTGAGTTCCTGAGTCAACTTTTTTTGCTAATGGAGTGAAAGTTCTGGTTAACATTTCGGAATATTTGGGTTTTCCAATAAATAAATTTTGTGGGGAATTTTCCATAAATTTTCTTTTAGCATATCCGTACGGAATTTTTTCAGTTATTTGTATTTTTGTAACTTCCTTTTCAATAATAAAAGCAGGACAGCTTTTGTCAAAACAATGATGGGGGCCCTTACATACCGCGCACATTATGGGATCTTGACAACCCCCTTCATGTCGGGTTTTGCTACACCAGCTACACGCCATTTCTAATTTCTTGCATATAGACTTTGAATGGCCAAATAACAAGCACTTCGTGCATCGCCTCGGACTGGGGATGTAAAGCTTCACTGGAATATTTAAATATCCGACTTTAATATTCTTTGGTATGTCAGGAGTCCTGAAAGTTACCAAATAGCTATGGGTATTTATTATTTCATTATTCCTTTTTATAGTAAACCTAGATATATCTGTAACCTTCTGTGATTTAAGTTCATTTTTAATTTACTCAATGCTCACACAATCTAAATCATAACATCTAATGACTGCCTTACTCACATTAAGGAAAGCATGAGGCTTAACCTCCACTTCCATGTCGTTAAATAGCTTTTCACAGGATAATAACCTAGCAGATTGTTTATCAGATGAAACTTCTACTAATAATGTCCCATCTCTTAGTTTTTTAATATTCTTTACCTGTCCAACATAACCTGTAATAGCTTTAAATACAAAGAAAGGGCTGACTTTATTGAAATTGTCTTCCCCTTTTCTTTTTATTATAATAAACCTGGGTACAAGATCCCCATTATTATCGGCACTGGCTCCATCTTCTACCGAAGAGTATGCCAAGGGATGGTCTAGCCTCCGTTTCTTATCGGGTGGCCGTTTCATGTTAAGCATACTTTTATTATTATTTAAAATGATAATAAATTAGTTAAATAAGCTAAATTTAATATATATCTTAATATCTAGTTATAATATAATATTTTCCAAGTCTAATAATTAATATCTAAGTATAAGAAGTGGAAAAATGAATAGTTATTAAATAATTAAGGTAAAAAACAAAAGAGATTACTTGCGTTCTAGACATATGACGAGTTCGGGTGAACTCGGCAATGTTCGGCAGACCCGAGCTCTTCTAGCCTCTATCTTCACCTCTATGTTAGGAAGAACCCGGCTTCTTTTGAACTAAATATTTATACTTACCTATGATCCAGAATGAAATAAACACTTACAAAACAACAAAAACCTATTAAACCAACGTTTTTTACATTATTTGATAACTAAATGCACCAAAAAATACAATAAATTCCGATTTGATTGAGAGCAAAAAATACAAGCGTCTTCACTTTTCAATTCAAAACAGCTGAATGACATTACAAATGTAAAAGAGCAGAACCATTATGTTTTTATACTATTTATACATGTTATTTTGAACCAATTATTCAGCAATGCAGTCTACACTGCCCATTTCTGTGTGCTCCTGCGTGACTATTGTCCATATTATAACAAAATACCCTCATGCTATTTTTGAAGCCTGCATAACAGCAATATATTATCCGCTTTTCTGGAAGATTGTTCAAGATTTAGAATCTAATTAAGAGTAAATAATAAGCGACGAACTATATCAGCGCATATTAAAACATTTGTGAAAATGTCGATGCATACCAACCTAGGATAAAATAATATATATATTTATATATATATATATATATATATATATATATATATATATATATATATATATATATGTATATATATATATATATATATATATATATATATATATATATATATATATATGTATATTACACCTATATGTATACACATACATATGCATTGGAGTCGGTAGCCTTATATTTTAACCAAATTATTGCCAGCCTACAAAGTCGTTGTGTGGTGATGATAGGACTTCCAAACAAGAAGTGCTCCTGAAGAGGCACGAAACATGTAAGCCTTAATAATAATTGAATTGATTAAAAATATAATACTACTACTGGTCTACTAAACCTAAGTCTTTTCGCGAGGAAATGCTTTCCACAATATTGGCCGACTATATTCCGCCCGCAAACAAAGAACCAGAAGGGGCGTAGCCTGAGGGGATCCAGGCCTTCCCACGATTGAAAAGGATGCAGCGCGTGCGCACTACCTGGTTCATTTATTTCCGACTTTTTTTGTTACCTTTTAAGCAGGCCATTGACGTTCCAATTTGCAGTGCGACTTGTCGTCCGACTTCCGAAGTTGGACCACAAGTTGAATCAAAAATGGGCTTGTTGGAATGTTTGGAGGTTTAGTTTGGCAAGTTGGAACCTTTTGGGTGACGACCCGAAGGTCCTACATCCGACTGGCAACATAGTTGGAGTGTGGGGGGGGGGGGGATTAAACTCGTCCAACTTAGCTCAGTCAGTGCTTGACCTTCGGGCATCTTCGGTCTCGACTCCATACATTTTTAGGCTATTGAACGACGGGCACAGTCGTGAATACCGATTAGTAGTTAAGTTGGATCACAAGTTGGATAGAAAGTAGGAGCTTAAGTGAATTCGTCTATTCAACTAGTAGTCGTACTAAGTCGTACTACAAATAGGAACGTGAATGACCTTTGTAATATTCTGATGTTGTATGTTGATAAAAAAAGTGGTAGTTATTGTTATTGTTTATTCATTGACCTTCCCGCCCATTTAAGAAACATAGTTGAGATTCGGGTCTCTATTTATTGGAATTTAAGGAGATTTTGCATAGAGGATGTGTTTGGGGGGTTGTCACTGGAGCGTTTGACAAAGACACTGGGGTGTTAAATAACCCAGTGATTCAGCAGGAGTTAAAGTGATGGTCACAGGAAATAAGTTGATACGTCGGAAAATGGGCTTAATCAGTTACATGCATTTTAATTGTCTCCTAAGACTTATGCATTGTGGAATGAAGTGACTAACTCACTCCCGACTTCTTGGAATCTCGTAAAATTGTGTGTTTTCTCTGTTAAAGAGCTGTCCTGCAAAATTGAGATTTTGAACATACCAAGATATTCTCTTTGAAAATCAAAATATACGTTTGAAATTTAACCACTTTTTCCTATAAGTAACCCAACTATAGTGTGAGAGATATAACTTCTTGCTTGGCTGTGGAAGGGTAGGGGAAGGTGGAGGCGCCTCTAACCAATGACGGCCTTGCTGGGTAGCCAGTCCTCCTACTTCTAGTCCCGCGGCCTAGGTCCAAGCCCCCTCTACGCTTTCCCGAAGTTACAAGTTATATCCCACACACTTAAAGTAATTCTTGTTTACTGTGTAGGTTCACTAACCTTGTGATTACTATATTACTAGTTTGTAAGGGAAATTCCATAGATTATTTTTCGCGTCGTAAACCATAGATTACAACCTCGTAAACGGAAATCTTACAAGTCTGTCTAACATGTGCATCAATCAGCCTTACCAAAGATGGTATTGGTTGATTAGAGCTTCGGAAAAGAGAAACCCCCAGGAAACGGCATGTATACAACAAGGCTAAAACCTCGACAACCTGCAGACCTAGTGTGGATTTAGAGAGCAGTGAGCTAATAACGCTTAGTGTAATTAGTGGAGCTGTTTGCTTTAATCACTATCAAGGAATTCTCGCATTAACGAAGCTAGGAATGGCCATCCTCTACCTCCGACATGGGTAAACCTCCTCGTTCATTAATACTCTTTATGTTCTTCCCTTATGGAGTCTCATTACTGTTCAACACGTCCACTGCCACGGTATGTTTCAGGATTCCGATGTTGAGTGAGTTGGTGGTCTGAGTTTAGTGCAAGAATTTGTTTCATTGGATAATGAAGCAAGAAACAACGAGTTTTATCAAGACAATTAATGAATGGCAATACTATCATATGGTAGTTGGCGGTCAATATTTGTATTGCAAATTCCGAAGGAATTACGTTGTTGTTTGCAGGAGATTTGTATCCCCTTTTTTAAAAAATTGGGGTAACTTTTAAATTTTTAGTTAATCTGGAAAAACGTGGTCTACAAAACATTAGTTCATAATCCATGTTAGAGGCGTTTAATCCATTCTGAAAAATTCTTTTAAAATAATAATATTTATGTAATACGTGTCATATGTGTTTTTTTTTATGGGTTCTTTAACTTCGGTTGGTAAAAGTTGCTTGAGACGTCAGTGGTCAACGGGAACTGGTGCATTCAGCGTGACCTCATTTTTTTTTTTTTTTTTTTTTTTTTTTTTTTTTTTTTTTTTTTTTTTTTTTTTTTTTTTTTTTTTTTTTTACAAAACTTTTTTCTAAAGAAATGAAAACACGTTTCCCTAAGCGACTTCCATGTTTCTGCCTTGTGACACTGTAGAAAATATGCATTTAATTATTTAAAATTTACGCTAATTGCCTCTTTGGGCACAGGAAATAAATTGGTAAGTTCAAAATCTCAAATTTTCAGGGTAGTCCTTGAAAAGAGAACTAACGCAGAAAACATGCTGTTTTACGATTTACCATAAAAAGCAATATCTTCTGAACTGATGCAAGGCTAAAAATTGATGACTCAATTTTACTCTGCCTATCGGAACTCATATTGACTCTTTCCCACTTCCCAACTTATTCCTTGTGGTCATCAATGTATTTGGTTAGTTTTTCCTTGAATCAGATTTGCCTATCGAAATAACAAATAATATATCTGACGATCTTTCTGGGATATATTATTCTTTCAGAGTATTATGAAAATAGTCAGTTTTACAACGAACGGATTGCTATATGAAAAGGACCGATTACGACGTGACATTGTTGGCATAAGTGAGCGCCTTAATGAGTATGAAAGCGATCGAAAATGAAATGCCAAAACTACCGAATTCACAACTATTGGTTTCTAGATACGTGATAAGTATGTTACAGGAAAATCTATCCAGGTAACCGATCTCAGGGCTGGTCTTACAATCGGACCATGGTATCCTATATCACTACATACCGCCCAGGTAACACGATACCTACGAATACATTACCTTGTATCCGGTATCGCAGATCTCTTTTTCTTTATTTATTGGTTTTAGCTGTCGGTAATTCGAGCAAGCCCACAAATAGTATAATTGTCTAGTCAACAATTGCCTTCTTAAGCTTGTCCGGTGTTATAGGGTTTCTGTTGACCCGCATTCAATTTCAGGCGTTGTTTGAAGGTTATGGTGGAAATAAATAGATACAATTTTCTTCTTATTGTAATGTCCACTGTTTGGCGTAAATTGCATGCCATCCGCAGGAGTGAAAATATATTTCAAGAGTGTGGTTGCATAGAAAATACGATGCTCCGCCATTTGATATTTCACTCACGAAACAATTGTGTTTATACATATATTGTGTTTATATATATATATATATATATATATATATATATAATGTGTGTGTGTGTGTAAAGAACTCGAGTCATGTTCTGCAGGAACTGAGTTCTAAACTCGGACGCGTACCTCAAGATTTTATAGTGTAGATGGAGATAGTTAGCCGCTGTAGAGATACGAAGACAGGTATAGTTGGGATTCGGCTAGGAGAAAAATACAGATTTCTTCGTCCAAAATACAGATTTCTTTTTGAAAGTCTGACGTTTTTTCTCCTAGCCGAATCCCAACTATACCTGTCTTCGTATCTCAAGATTTTATGTTCTACTGTTCTCTTGATTTTAGGATTGTGGTGACAAATGCTGTAGTAAGGAGTTATATATGCATGCATATATGTGTGTGTATATATATATATATATATATATATATATATATATATATATATATATACAGCTTAAACAGTCACTTGCCAATTACTCCTCTCTCCAAGTTTTTTTACACCTAGGGTATCAACTTGTAGCTTATTTTGGGCCATCTCTGGGTTTTCATCGTTTCGAAATGTGCAGTAAATCTCGATTTGGTGAAATATTGATATATTCAAGTTACTGAAAGACAAGATAGTATTTTAGTCCTGTTTACTGGTTTGTTATTTTTCCTGATTTACGGTCAGTTTCTCCAAAAAATGAAGTATTTATGGCATGTCAAGAATCGGACGAAAAACATTCGTTTAGGGCCTGCTGCTCAAATTTAGGAAAACAAATATGCTTTAGGTCCTCCATCCAAAAAACCTAGGTAATGTACTGTATAGCATACAGTCTTCTTGTTCGTACATGACCACCGAGCATGCGCGAACGCCAGCTGACAATTTTTTGTAACGTTTTTTCGTAAATATTTTTTTTTCTTCAGTTTTGTCTTCGCTAAAGCATATTTACGTTCGTACATAGCTACTGCGCATTCGCGAATGCCAGCGGACACCTTTTGTAACACATTCGTTCGGTTCAGAAAGACGGAAATGTTCAATTCTGCACGCGCGAAATTCTGAGAGTAATATTCCCGACGGTTCCACCATTTGCAAACTCGCATTTCAAGGAACAACACGAAACGTGAAACATTATAAAAACTAATTATGTCTCGTTTAAGACTAGGGAAGGCTTTGAGAGGTCAAAGAAATAGTTTCAAATATTTATCAATACTTAGCCAAAGCTAAGACTAAAAACGTTTTTAACCTCCTAGTGATAAGGTTACAACAGAGAGAATTTTTACCGCCAATTTCTTGCACGGGGAATATAGGCCACGCCCTCCAGCTATTTGAACAGGCTATAGCTTAAATTGTTTTTAGCCTTAGCTTTGGCTAAGTAATATTAAACACTATCTCCCTCGATTGACCTCTTAAAGCTTCCCCTGATCCAAAACGAGACATAAATCAGTTAAGTAGCGTGTCTTTCGTTGTAATGTAAATGCAAATGGCGGCACTATTTCCCTCAGAATTTCGCCCATGCGGGTCCATCTAACTGAACGGCTCTAGAGGATTTCTAGTATAAATTCATAGCTTTAAACCTAATTAACTACAATGGTTTGATGGAAAATGTGTCAAAGTCCAAATTGGAAAAAATTTAATCTCCTTAGTAATATTTTCCATAAGAAGATAGGTGCATAGGGGAGCTTGGATCATGAATAAAACATAGAAATCTTAGTGGAAGTGATGCTGTCGTCGCTTATCACTTGCTGGGGCTTCATCACATTAAATATTGCATTATAGATGAATGCATTTAGTTACAGGAAGTTACTTTATTATCAACTCCCATCATCAGACTTTTAAATGGCTGGCTATCGATCAAGTAACCCACTTTCACTTGACATGTTGTAATGCATTTATCAATTACTTAAGTCTGCAACAGCAATTAATAAATAAATAACTTTTCTAAGGCAGTCGATAATAATTTTTGTTATACGGTAGAATGGTTAACTTGCCGCATTGGATTAGTGGATTGATTTTTTCTGCTAAGGCTTTCCTGAAAAAGCTCTTCGACTATAGATGTTTTAAAGGTGGGGCAGCCTGGAGACAGCAAGGCGATTATAAGAATAGAAAAATCGTAAAAAATAATAAAAATACATATAATTAACCAGTTTGCCTGAGCCATAGCCAGGTTGAGTACACCGGTTCCCGTTGATCACCGAAGTTAAGCAACGTTGGGCGTGGCCGGTAACTGAATAGGAAACTGGCCACGTGCTGTTGGTATTATAACTTATAGGCAGAGATGGGCATAATTTTATTTACCAATAAAAATACGAATTTATTCGTACTTTATATATTTGTAAATACGAATATAAATAAATTCGTATTCATAAGTGTGAATACGAATTAATTTTTATTCACGTTTATTAAATATAAAAATACAAATAATATTTTATTCGAAAATTTTCCTGCGAATACAAATAAATTCACAGAAAAAATTGTAAATATTCACAAAAAATGTGAATATTCACAAAAAATCAAGTGATTACAAAAAAAAAGTCACATTAAAATATATGAATACAAATTTATTCACATTACAATTTGTGAATACAAATTTATTCACAAATAAATTATGATTTTTTTTGCATTAACGATAAAATGATAATATGAGTGAGGACAAAAAGAACATGCATTCGATAAGCTCTGTCTATATTACAAATTAAAACAACAACAGTATTTTTGCCATACTTCGCTTAGGACATTGTTTACCAATGCACTCTTATATAATGCAACGACGAGACATTCCAGTATGCACATATTATAACACAAAGTTAACAGTTATACACATACTGACAGCAGATTATGAAACCACATGAACTTATATTTTTGATTATGAGTAAAGTAAATTAACTCATAATCAAAAATATAGTTCTATTTCAGATATACCCCTCTTCCTTTTAGCACTTTCTTCTGAAGGAAAGTAGGTATTGAGGTTGCACTCATGACGGAATTTTTGAAAAATTTCTTCAAATCTTTATCGATCCTACCTAGTAGACACCGAAAATGACCCCCGTTAAAATGTATATATATCAATATATATATATATATATATATATATATATATATATATATATATATATATATATATATATACATATACATATATATATATATATATACATATATATATATGTATATATATATATATATATATGTGTGTGTGTGTGTGTCTGTTAACACGATAGCGGCCAGAGTTTTTGGTTTTTCTTCACGAAACGTGGTATATAGCGTTCAATTAGCAAACGACTGAACGAGTTCGTTAACCACCAAAATCGGTCCACCGGGAGGAGGGTTTTACCCCGGACCCAAAACACTAATTTGACCATGCCAGCCGTAGTTTTTGTTATACAGAGGTATTGAGTACTAATCTACTCATACCGGTCGTAATTTCTACTGTATTTTAAAGAAACATGGCATATGTCTTGGGTATCTCATGAGAAATAAGTGTTGTAAAAATGAAGTAAATCGGTCAATCGGAAAGTGGGGTTTACGTTGTACTATATTTCAATAGAGTATCCCGCCAAACATAGGTTCCCAAAGCCGCCGCGAGGACCGCTATCTCCCACTAGGGGGACTGTATCCTGTTCCTGCGTCAGATCAAAAGACGGAATGTGAAGTTTTTGTGTATTTATTAAGTAGTACAGTATCACGTATTAACATAACTCTGGAAGCAAATTATTTACTAAATTAATAATTGAACAGTTCTCATAAGAAATGTAAATGAGCAGAACTATTCACGTTTTTATTTTATTTATATAGGTTATTTACAGCAAATTATTCTGTAATGTAGTCTACACTACAAATATTCTGAGGAAAGTGCTTAGTTATGCAGCTCCTGCGTGACGGACTTTTCACTATTTCTATTGACATAGCTATTTCTTAGTGATTTGTAAAATTTATTGAGTTATTATTTCATCATTTGTAAAATGTTCTTATATATAGTTAAAATTACAATTTCTGTAAATGTAATAATATATCAAATCATGATTAGTAAAATGTTTTTATTTACACATTTTGTAAAAGGTATTTCTTTCCATGACTCTTGATAAATAAATACGTATCTCATCGCAATGAACACTCTTTAAGAACGCACACAGAGTAATTTGCAGTCAAAATAAATCATGGCTACTGAAGATCAGCTGATTTTTAATAAATATTGCCCAGGTTTCTATAGAAGCTAAAATTAAATAATTTATGTTACAAAATACGCTAAAACTTGTTTTGCTCTATTAAACAAAATGATAATTTACTTATCTTTTTTTCGTCATTATTTACTCATCTTCATCGAATAGCTGATATTTTCGTTTTCGCCCAGGTCTCTATAGAAGCTAAAATTAAATAATTTATGTCACAAAATACGCTAAAACTCATTTTGCTCTATTAAACAAAATGATAATTTACTTATCTTTTTTTCGTCATTATTTACTCATCTTCTTCATCGAATAGCTGATATTTTCGTTTTCGCCCAGGTCTCTATAGAAGCTAAAATTAAATAATTTATGTTACAAAATACGCTAAAACTCATTTTGCTCTATTAAACAAAATGATAATTTACTTATCTTTTTTTCGTCATTATTTACTCATCTTCTTCATCGAATCGCGGATATTTTCGTTTTCGCCGATGTCTCGAGAAGTTCGCGAGTTACTTTTAATTTTATCTTCTTAATTAGGTCAAAATGAGTAAGTATACGAAGTTTCATGTAGATCGGGCTCTGAGCAGCTCTCACTCATTAATACCATTGACAGTAATCGTAAAATCGACCTGTATCGAAGATCGATCTTTTGAATCGAACTGAACTCGCCTATCTTTCTTGAAATAGTGAACAAATGTTGCCACAATTATTAATATAAATTGTTTTGATGGAAATGATTTTCCTTCAGCAACTTTCTATTTATACAAATTTAGAAAAGATCTTATGATTGTGACAAAAAAAAAAGGTTAGGGGTTATAGGTGTTTCAAAAGGATTTATCTGACATATTTTCAACCGAGCAAATTGGCGGTTTCTTTGTTGTTCAAAGGTAATTCAATACGGTTGATCCGCCATGGCTGCTTGGTAGTCCCCGTATTGTTGGGGAACTAACCAAACAAACCCCTCCGATTGGACAATAACGCACCGATTCCGGCTAAAACGGAGGGCAATCGTCAAACAAAACCTAACGGAGCGTGGCGGTGTTTGACTTGGATTTGAGCCCAACAAAGAGAATTGACCTAGCCGTTTGACCGACCGTTTGATCGTTCCGGTGTCACATTGTATGTAAAGACTGCCTGAAGCCCTACCATTGTCTTGACTCCCCTCCTTTCTCTGGCGTCTAAAGGAGGCGGTCTCTTTCATCTCTTTAAGAACAGAAAACGCATACTCACGCACTCCCACGTAGGAACAGTAAAGGTTTGTGGAGCACCCGACCTAGTAATATGTTTTCCTTTGAAGTTATGACCTTCTGTTCTATGTCCCAACTATTTTCCTAGCAGTCGTTCATTAATTTTTTCATCTGCTATTGTGTATGGTTTGACGAGTATGACTAAACGTTCTTAGCTCAGCATTATTTTAATTCTGAAGTTGCTGCCAGACTTTCTAAACGCCTATGACCGAGAAAGCCGACAATATCATATTTCATAATCAGACGTTTAAAAGTTATATATATATATACAGGGTGTCCCAGTCTTAAACCGATAGACTTCGTATATGGATGGGGAATCGAAGAACTATGTCAAAAAGTCCTTTGGCGCTTTTCTCGGTTTCGAGAAAAACGCTAAAAACCGTGATTTTTGGGACACATCCCGATTTATCGCTTAAACGAAGCGTTGTACGCAAAAACACCTTAATACAACATTTGAAGCTTATTAAATTATCCTTAAGATGACATCAAGTTCAGCTTCTTAGCTTGAATATTTACACGAGATAATCGTGTTTCAATAACCCATCGGATGGACATTTTGTTCATTAAAAAAAGTGAACTCAGATTATTATTATCTATATTCAAGCTAAGACGCTGAACTTGGTCTCATATTAAAGATAATTTAATTTTTTTTATATATATATATATTATTATTTATAGAATATTACAATCTACAATTTAACTGTACTTTGTAATTCGATATTAGTTACTTGTCCACGCCTCAGGTGTCCCCAGTTGTCAGCAAAATACCTTCCTTGTTAGGAAGGATTCTAGGATGACCTAGAGTTACCTTACGCCATCCAACCACACCCTGCGACTTGCAGGGAGGATTGGAGGCGAATGAGACGTGGCCTGTGATATCCTGAGGAGAGAAAATGTCCATCGATATCACTCTCACTTATTATAATTTTACTGATTTTTTCACTCCACGACACTACACTACCTTAGTAGATCCCGAGGCCACTTTCTATTAAGGCGTCTAGGTGGAGTGGAAGGATGAAAAGATAATTTAATATGCTACAACTTTTGTTTTGAAGTTTTTGTTTTCGTACAACGATTCGTTTAAGTCGGTTCAAAATTGTAATGTTTGTTTTAAAAAAATAATTTCAGAAATGTTTGTCTGTGATGAGGGGCCAAGTTGCCAGAACCTATTCAACATGAATAAAATGGTTTAGGAGAAGTTTTGAAGCAATTTTGTGACCTATAGGGCCTAAATAAAAGAAGAGGAAAAATACATGTGGAAGAGGTCATGTTGAGAGAGAGAATATATATATATATATATTTATTTATTTATTTATATAATCAGTCCCAGAACAGGCCAAACAAGCCCAGAGGGCCAGATACTGTAGAGGTAACTGATAAAATGGTTTAAAAGAAGAGTCTATGTATGTATATATGTATGTATATATATATATATATATATATATATATATATATATATATATATGTATGTGTGTGTGTGTGTGTGTGGTGGATTGCACAAATTGGCTGCAGAGCACGGCATCGATGCTTCATTCGTGAACGGGTTTCTTGCTTGCAATGGACACCAATGCGTAAACGAGTACTTGTTACCAGGGCCGCAACATCTCAGAGCCGGGCCCACGACCAAATCACGGGCCCTCTCTTCTCAGAGACAGGCCCCCACTTCTCAGGGCCAGATTGGAAATTCTAGTACTTTGCTATAGGACTTTAGACATTTTAAAATTATTTTCATCTTGAGTTTTGAGCAAAATGAGAATAAAAGCCGACAATCGTTGCAGTTAAGGTCACTTTCGGTACTTGTAGTTTTATTACGACTCCTAATGAAATATACTATTTTGGGAATGCTCTTGTTTTGCCGTTTATGTGCATTAAAATATAGATCCAATTCAAATAGATATAGGCTACACCCGTCGATATTTCTAAACCGATTTTACAAGCTCATAACCTATACATTTTTTTCCAATAAGCGAGGCCCGGCCCGGGCCCGGGACAACTATATCCCGCAGCCCCCCCCCCCATGTGGCGGCCCTGCTTGCTACTAAACTAGCTTAGTGCTAAGCTCTTATGAACTAAACCTTCTAATCCTCTCACAAATGGTGTAATCCTCAAATCCTCTTCCTAGCAAATCCACTTTACTCCAATTTATTGGTTTAAAATTACTCAAGCATTCACAAATTTGATTTCCTTGAATTTTATGATTTAATTTAAAGCCTATTTAGATGTTCGATACTCTGTTATTAATGTCAAAAGTCTATGACTAACAATGGCTATTTAAGTCAAGGTTTCTCTTTAAAAATTTCAAAATTCTACCAAGGCCGATCCTAGAACAGACAGATTTTTATAACTGCTTATTATGTGCGAAACGGAATTGTTTAACAGAACAGCGATTTATGGAATCTACAGGTTAAAAACCTTTATGTTCCCACGGAAAACGGGAAATATATTAAAAAAGGGGTATTATCATGCATAATGCTTTATTTATAGGTATTCATTTATGACTCGATAGGTTGTTTACATCCTGTTAATTTTTTCTTATCAGCTGAAGATAAAACACGCTTCATCGATGTGTGCTCGTGAGATTCGTGTTTATTTGTTCCTTAAAACAAGTGAAAATCATAAAAAAAACGTGGACATGAGAGTATGAAAGGGCCATTAATGTTTAAGATATTTATCTTAAAAAAAAAAAAAAAGTACTCTTGTACGTGCGGTATTTGTCGCGATTAGGCTAAATAAAAACAAAAAAATTGAAACTATTCTCTTCTCAGCATGAAATTAAATTCCATCAGAGTAATAAAGGCGACATTAACCGGAGAAGTATATGTACGGTAATAAATGTAAGGAAACACACTGTAACAACAGTAACCGAAGTATATGTACGGTAATAAATGTAAGGAAACACACTGTAACAACAGTTTTTTTAATTTTGTCATGTAACAAATATACTCTTATAATATACTGATAATTCCATTTTATTCCATAAAATATTTTCTGGGAATTGTAATATTTTATGAAATGTTTATCGAACTAGTTATGACGAATATATATATATATATATATATATATATATATATATATATATATATATATATATATATTCAATTCCATGATTTGTGACCTTTATTTATGTACATTTATTTATTTTCATAAATATGGCAAAGGTCCAAATAATAGTACTCCAGATTCTTGCACTATATATATATATATAAAGTAGGATGATTTAAAGATGTTAAGTGCAATCCGTACAATTTAAATAACAACAATTCTTTTTAACACTAGAATTACCAGACCTGGTACTGTTATAAATGTCCATAATAGCAAATATATTTGTTACTAATATATATAAAGTAACATTTAGTTCATTAAATGTATTCCCTACTTATAACTACAAAGGAATTTTGAATTGAAATTGCACGACCAATCAAAATTACTGGTCGGGTAAATCTAGTGATAACTTTTATAAGGAATGCTTGAAAATAAGCCTGACAAGTTGATAATACACAAGTAGTTTTGGCGGGTTTCCTCACGTGTTTCACATGTACGAAACCTGCTGAAGACCCAACAAGGCAAAATGGAATTCCGTCCAGAAAACTTCACGTTTCCGAACCAATCTGTTACATAAGAAGAATGCAACCGCATTCATGAAAGAATTTAGGAAAAAATTGAATTCATATATATATATATATATATATATATATATATATATATATATATATATATATATATATATATTCTACAAAATTTAAGAAAGTGCGTCACGCAGGAGCTGCATAACTAAGCACTTTCCTCAGGAATATGTTTAGTTTACGCCAAATTGCTAAAGATCTTGGTATGGAGTCCAAGCGCCTTACAACATATTTTCCGCGTATCTATCATAGAAATGATCGAACTTTATCAAAAGATACAGAGAATGAATAGATGCGGTTGTCTGTTTTTACCATTTATGATTATTTTTAATTTATATCGGTTTGTTTAAGCTCATTTAGCAATGGGACGTGACTAATCACCTTCCTGAGTACTGAAATACGTGTAAGAAGGTTTGAATACGGTTAAGACAGCTGTAGCAAAATATTTGAATAATATTAGACGGATATAGGCATGCAATAAAGTCAGTCACAATTCAGCTATCAAGCTTTAGTTAAAAATAAAATATATGCATCATTTTCCAGTTCGGGTAAACCGCAGGGAGTCACTTGAGTGTCATCTGTATTAAACCAATTATTCTGACGAAGCCGTACTTTACAGGTGTAGTGGCCAGAAGCAGTACTATCTCCATGGTGTGATATGATAGCAGACACCTGGAATTTCATATTGGACATTACTACTTCGTCAGATGACAAGCTTCTTAGAAGCATTTGGTTTTTTTACAACATGACCAGTCTCAGTGACATGAAACCGCCAGAGTTGCATTATAAGTACGGGTATGTTGGTAGAACTAAGTGAAAGCGATGTTCTGCTTTGCAAAGTGCCCGTGGAATGGCAAGAACTACATGCTGCTTCAACGGGCTTCCAACATCCATACTCGGATGCAACCATGCTGGACAATTTATCCTCAGCGGTTTTCCCAGTTACAGGAATACTGAAGTTGTCTTGGGGATTGAAATTATAGTAATTGCGAGCTGTACATTGGTATTCATATTTTAAAATGTGTGTGGCAGACGTTTTCAAGATTGGGTTTACAAGTATTAAATGTAAAATAAACTCTGCAACATCTTGTTGAAGATTTTCGCCAAGTTGCCTTTCATTTGTCTTAGTAGCAACTTCTAAACGAACGCTTTGGCATTTAGAAGTTGCTTCTTTCCATAACAATTTGACAGATTAGCCAATTCGTTCGGAATGCCAATAGACGCAAGATTATTCCGAATATGGCTAAACGAAAGAAATGCTTGGCAGGCAGAATTAGCGTAGCAGGAGACGCCATCAGAATTCGTGAAGCCAGGAGGAAGATGCGATGTTCTGTTCGAGGAATCTGATAGCGTCTGACCCACTGCTCCTTCGGTAGTAAAGACAGGCTCCAGGAAATGAGTCAACTGAGACTCTAGTCTCATTTCCTGCAGGTATTTCAGATATCCAACACATAATAGGTTTGTGAAAGCTGAAATACGACACATAATATGATGCCTGTAAATTCTTAATATTGGAAAAACAGATGTCTAATTGTGTCAACCCGTCTGTAGATGGTTTGCCAACAATTTTGTTCTCTAAATCGTGCCTAGAAAAAAAAAATTTAAAATCGTTTGTGGTGGTGATTTAAATAGGTCTATATTAATGTCAACAATTAAAAGTTGTCTAAATGTACTTTCTGCGACAATTTGTTGACAAATTTCCAGGTAAGGCATGATCTTATTAATATTAGTTGGTGGTTTGTATCCGGCGCAAACAAATATATCACGAAATTTAATAAGTACCAAATTGAAGCTCTTGAACCGTTCCTCATTGTTGAACTGAGCTACAACTTGTACATGATTTACTACTTTATTTGTACAGTATACAATGATCCCATAGCCATGTCGATAGGTCATCGTATCTACACGATGAACTTCAACATGTTCGGGCATAGGATAGACATCATTTACCTTTGTCCATGTCACTAAGAGTATAATAAGCGAAGCTCGAATATAGGACTTAAAAGACTGGAGAGCAACCTTTTCCAACATTAGCGGGGTAAATAAGATCCTTATAATAAAGAGAAAGCTTAGGTATTTTCCCCGCAAATATATCGCGCTTACCAGACACGCACAAAAATCTTACTTTCATTTATCATGTTAGTACAACAGTCAGCTATAAAGTTAAATGATAATTTTGTCTTGGACAAAATTTCATCTACTCTGCAGTAGTTAACCGAGTATCTAAACCATAAACGGCTACAGAAAGAGCGGGGCCAGAAAGGTCCATCTTTTATATCTTTTAAAAATGATTTTTTTAAGTTAGCTTTTGTTAAAGTTAGTTGATTTTGTTACGAACTATTAGATGTGGTTTTAAGTCTTTTCTGCTGAGCAATTCTATTTCTTTCACGATGTATAAACCTATTACGTATGTTTAGAAGAGTCCTACGGTGACATTTTTTAACTAATTCTCTATGCTCAAGCCTCTTGAATGGGTTCGAAAGCCTTGATTTTTGGCAAACCTTTTGCAACTGAAGGTGTATTAGCCTTTTCTGGGAGCAACTCAATCTCCTCAGCTGACAAACCTTCAGTCGATCAAGGTGTTGTTGCCTTTTGATAGGGTCTGCTAGTCTAGCTGCCTGCCAGGCTTTCAGCCTTTCTGGTTGTTCTTGCCTTTTGCCAGGATCAGCTAGTCTAGCAGACTGAGAGGTTTTCAACCTTTCTCGTTGTTCTTGCCTCTTTACAGAGTCTCCTGTCTAGCTGCCTGCCAAACTTTTTCTTTCTCTCGGAATGTTTGCCTCTTATTGGGGTCAGAGAGTCGTCTGTCACGACAGATTTTCTCTCTTATTCTTTGCATTAGCCTGTTTTCAGGCAAAGATAGACGTGCAGCCTGGCACAGTTTCTCTCTATTAAGATGAACAACCTTTTGAATTGGATCTTGTAATCGATTAAGTTGATTTACTTTTAGTTGTTCGCGATGTGCAGCTGCTTTTTTTGGATCCTGTAATCTACAAATTTGATTAATTTTTAGTTGTTCGCGATGTGCAGCTGCTTTTGTTGGATCTTGTAATCGATTAAGTTGATTTACTTTTAGTTGTTCGCGATGTGCAGCTGCTTTTTTTGGATCCTGTAATCTACAAATTTGATTAATTTTTAGTTGTTCGCGATGTGCAGCTGCTTTTGTTGGATCATGTAATCTACACATTTGATTAATTTTTAGTTGTTCGCGATGTGCAGCTGCTTTTGTTGGATCTTGTAATCGATTAAGTTGATTTACTTTTAGTTGTTCGCGATGTGCAGCTGCTTTTGTTGGATCTTGTAATCAATTAAGTTGATTTACTTTTAGTTGTTCGCGATGTGCAGCTGCTTTTTTTGGATCCTGTAATCTACAAATTTGATTAATTTTTAGTTGTTCGCGATGTGCAGCTGCTTTTTTTGGATCATGTAATCTACAAATTTGATTAATTTTTAGTTGTTCGCGATGTGCAGCTGCTTTTTTTTTATCCTGTAATCTACAAATTTGATTAATTTTTAGTTGTTCGCGATGTGCAGCTGCTTTTGTTGGATCATGTAATCTACAAATTTGATTAATTTTTAGTTGTTCGCGATGTGCAGCTGCTTTTTTTGGATCCTGTAATCTACAAATTAGATTAATTTTTAGTTGTTCGCGATGTGCAGCTGCTTTTGTTGGATCATGTAATCTACACATTTGATTAATTTTTAGTTGTTCGCGATGTGCAGCTGCTTTTGTTGGATCTTGTAATCGATTAAGTTGATTTACTTTTAGTTGTTCGCGATGTGCAGCTGCTTTTTTTGGATCCTGTAATCTACAAATTTGATTAATTTTTAGTTGTTCGCGATGTGCAGCTGCTTTTGTTGGATCATGTAATCTACAAATTTGATTAATTTTTAGTTGTTCGCGATGTGCAGCTGCTTTTTTTTTATCCTGTAATCTACAAATTTGATTAATTTTTAGTTGTTCGCGATGTGCAGCTGCTTTTGTTGGATCATGTAATCTACAAATTTGATTAATTTTTAGTTGTTCGCGATGTGCAGCTGCTTTTTTTGGATCCTGTAATCTACAAATTTGATTAATTTTTAGTTGTTCGCGATGTGCAGCTGCTTTTGTTGGATCATGTAATCCTACAAATTTAATTAATTTTTAATTGTTCGCGATGTGCAGCTGCTTTTGTTGGATCATGTAATCTACAAATTTGATTAATTTTTAATTGTTCGCGATGTGCAGCTGCTTTTGTTGGATCATGTAATCCTACAAATTTAATTAATTTTTAATTGTTCGCGATGTGCAGCTGCTTTTGTTGGATCATGTAATCTACAAATTTGATTAATTTTTAATTGTTCGCGATGTGCAGCTGCTTTTGTTGGATCATGTAATCCTACAAATTTAATTAATTTTTAATTGTTCGCGATGTGCAGCTGCTTTCTTTGGATCTAAAAGTCTTTTTTTTTTTGTGATTGCGAGTTTTTAAAATTGTCTACACGTCTTCTTTCTGTGCCCTTCCGTTTAATGGCTTCTGATGCCTTATCCAATTCTCTTAATTTGTCTAGTACACCCTCAAAGCACCTATACTTCGTCATACATTCTTTTGATTTTTCTTTTCTCATATTCTGACTATTCTTCTTTAATTTAGGCATGCTTACTAATATTTGTATGGAAAAGAACTAAATAAAATGTAAAAAGCAGAATATAACTTTAAGACAACAAACACCAAGATCTTTTTTTATTCCAATATAAATAAAATATCGAGATAATATATAAAATATAGTAAGTTTTTATAAAACGTCTTTAAGATACTTGTAAATTAACAAAGTGATATTACTTATTTTGAGGTTCTTAAATTGTCTAATATAATGGCAAAAGAATATACGATATTCATAATAACATACAAGGCACTCTGTATTAAAATATTACAAATGAAAGCAATATGATCGTTTTAAATTTAGTCAGGCATCAACTAATTTATCCTCTACTCAGAGGTTATGTTTAGCCTAAATGGCCAAAATAGTAAAATTATAATATGATTAGCCTTATCAACTTTCAATTAGAGACAGACAATACTTTTTCAAGTGAAATAGGTCATAAAACCTTATTCAATCAACAAGAATAGCAAATATCGTTTTGCAAGAACAGTAATATATCCTTCTTCAAAGAGAGCTGAGAAGAAAAAGAGCGTCTCTATCTACTTACATGTGCATGCATTATTGCAAGTCATAAGTTTCATTTTAAAGTAATCGGCAAAAGCATTCATTAATAATTTAATAATAAAAAGCTTCAACTATAATTCATAAATTCTAAAAAGCTATATCATAATAACTAAAGAGTAAAGAGTAGTAATAATATTTATATAAGAATGCATTGACTGATTTTAGAAGGCATTGATTCCCAACGGAGACAGCTTTTTTATTTAATATCCAAATAATATAGGGTTGGCAAATAAGTCCTTTCGGTTTATGTATTCATGTTTTGTTTGCAATATGTCACATTTATCTGATGCAATTAATCCCAACAGAGGATTGTTTATCCTATTTGTAATATGTAAACAGTTATGTCTGTCGACACTTGTTAAGATTAGGTCAGTATTGCGTTTGTGATCCAGCTGAGAAGATGGACGGTAATTTATTGCATTATAGGCATATTTTGCTGTATTATTTCAAAAAAGGAAAGCGAGCTGCAGAGGCTCATAAAAAAATATGCGGGGTCTATGGGGATAAAGCCTTAACAGAGCGCACGTGCCAAAATTGGTTTGCCAAGTTTAGGGCAGGGAATTTTGACATAAACGACGCATCACGACCTGGTCGTCCACAAGAAATTGAAAGCATTGATTTTAAGGCTATAGTCAATCAAAATCCTTCCCAATCAGTGCGAGACATTGCTGAGGCCCTAGATATATCACATGCAAGCGTAGAAAATCATTTGCGGAAGCTCGGCTACGTTTCTAGGGTGGATGTTTGGGTCCCCCACTCTCTGACCGAAGCCAACTTGGCAAAACGCATTTCCATTTGCGATTCCCTGCGAAAACGTCAAGAAAACGATCCATTTCTTAAAAGACTTGTGACAGGGGATGAAAAGTGGATTGTCTACGATAATGTGGTGCGAAAAAAATCTTGGAGACCTAGCAACGAACCACCTGGAACCACATCTAAAGCGGGATTGCACCCAAAGAAGATAATGCTTTCTGTATGGTGGGATTTCAAGGGTGTGATTTTTTATGACCTGCTGCCACAAGGTAAATCAATCGATTCCACTCTATACTGCTCACAATTAACAAAATTGAATGAATCAATTCGACGAAAACGCCCAGAACTGGCAAATCGAAAGGGTGTCGTCTTCCATCATGATAATGCCAGGC